>CATQJL010000326.1:26006578-26334445 GCA_958299035.1 Cylicocyclus nassatus
AAGCAGTGGTATCAACGCAGAGTACTAGTTAGAAGCAAATAAAGAGATTTTCTTCAGTTTTGCAATTTTTGAGCATGTTCAAAAAAGCCTAAAAACGTCACAGAAAAGACGAAAAAGTCATGAATATGGGTTTCGTAACCTTCTCTTTCTAGGTGAGCAAAAATCGTGTCAATCGAGAGCATTTTTTTTCGTGATTTTTTCGGATTTTCGGGCCTGTGTTTTTTACGAAAATCAAAATTGCTCTCGATTAGCTCGAAACTTGCTCAGCTAGAAAGAAAAGGTCACAGAACCCATATTCATGACTTTTCCTTCTTTTCTGTGACGTTTTTAGGCTTTTTTGAGCATGCTCAAAAATTGCAAAACTGAAGAAATTCTCTTTATCTGCTTCTAACTCTCGATCCTTCGTTTTAATTCATGGAAAAGGCACTCTAGCAAAAAGCATAATTTTCTCTATCAAATAAAAATACTTTCAGAATTTTTCGTGACCCAGCTCGAAAAATGACAAACTCGATTGATTTCCTTCAATTGCTTGTAACTCTCTAAGTTTCTCAAAGTAATTCGTGGCGGAGGTAAGCTGTAAAGAGCATGGATTCCCCTTTCGAACGGATGTAATTTTAACGGAATCCATCGAGTCGCAAGGAAGTTATGACTTTTTAAAAATGATGCGCAAGAACTTTCGGACCGAATTAATATTTCAAGTACAAGAAATACTATAGTGATAAAAATAATCAAAACATATCTGGAGACTTCAAGTGACAAATTGAACCGTGACTTTTGTACTCAAATTTCCTAATGGACTATGCAGAAATTAGCACAAATACGACAATTGCTTGTTTTTTTTTTCAGAACAAAATGGCCTTCAAACTGAATCAGTTGGATTGCAATTAAAACTAGATGTGTATTCGTCCGATTCTGCGTTGCACAAACGATATGAATCTGAAACTAACGAAATTCAGTTTGAATCAAGCTTGTCGAGTTCCGCAATTTTCTATTAGCTTTTAAACCAACGTGGAGTTACGCAAAAATTCTAACAAAAGGATAAGAAGGTGTATCAGAACCAATGAATTTGTTCTTTAGTATGTTTTAGGTCTCTATTCATAAAGAGTCATTTGAGAAAAGGAAGATGTTGATTTATAAGGATCTAGCATTTAGAGGTACAAAATTGTCAAATTCTGAAAAACAAGCTGATCCATAGTCTTTCTGAGCTTTTTTAATGTGTATATAATCAAAGAAGATTGGAACATTCTTGCACTCACTAAACGTCTTATGCGCAAGTAATTAGCCATGTCAGAAACATACATGGTTGAAAGCATCAACAACAGTTGGGTATAGTAAGGAGCAGCCATTTGCAACCAAAAAGATGAGAGTGCACATGGCGCGCTTTACTCCGACTAGGTAGACAGTCAGTAAAATTCTTTTTTTCTTTGGCAAAAGATGATTTACGCCGTTTTCATCTATTAGAGTTCGAAAAATGCAAAAACAAAAATTGTAAAATTGCAGCTTGTAAACATATGTCGTGGAATATTGTGCGTTTCGTGCAGTACACATATTGACTGGATTAACTTTTTAAGGAGCAGAAGATGGAGGTGAGGTGTTTGAATGATTTGTTGATGTTGTAATGTTGAGATTTCTACAATAAGTCGAGGAGGCAAAAAGACTACGACTCTACCCTGGCTATTTTCAAAACCATGGATATGAAAAAGTGCAGAGATGATTGGACTGTAAGATGGATACACTAGATTATCTTACTTGTTGAGAAAAAGGCTTCAATAAAGACTCAAAATATCCCCTTTGAGATGTTTCTTGATTCACGTCATCATCATTTGGTAATCAAAAAACACTAAGAACTGCAGATTAGCCGTTACTGATGTACAGAGATCCGTTCCACACAAAGCTGATATGTTTTGCCGTTTTGAATCCACGTCACAGTATCATTTCGTGCTCAAGGAACAAAACTTGTGCTGTAAGGAAACATCTAGTACTCTTCAAAACTTCATTTATTGCTAACATTGGATCGAGAGAAAAAGTGGTCCAAGTAAGTTTTAGCAGTTTGCTAGACCAATAGTTATCAATGAGGTGAAATGAAATCTATTTTAAGTTGAAATTAGCCAACGTTCTCATAGTAGCAGAGTTTCAAAAAAATGCTGTAATTACTCTCACACTAACTTGGATTTCCCATCACTTTTTTTCCGCAAAGCTCTTGCAGAGCACTTTTGCTCTAGCTTATTTTCGTAAGACTTCTTAGTAATGACTCAAATGTGGAGCAGTGTATAAGGGAATCGGCCTCTTTTCCTTCTACTGGGTCTTGCAGGGGAGTTTTTTTTATAAATGATGGTGTACGTGCGGAACTTTTGTAGAAACTCTGGCATGCACAAATTTAGGAGAACATTTCTAAATCCGAGTGGCTCAAGCAAGACTTCAAAAATTTCTGTCATCTCTGGAATCTGCCGTTGGTATGCATATTTTTCAAATCGAAATTTTCTGGATATCTGTGAAAAGTTTCAGTGAAAATGATTTGTACTTTTTTAGGAAATCCGATGTTGAAGGTGATGGAAATTGTTGATATGTGATTTTTTATTTCTGTTTGAATTTTTCACTAAAGGCACATTAGGCAGTCAGCAAGGTTCGCTGACCAGTACGAAATGTTGAAGATTATTAAAGAATGTAGTTTTAACAAGCTTGGTCGGAGCTGAGAATATAGGAAAAGATGTGCAAGCCACCTCGAATGTTATAAAAAAGCTTTTAGTTCCTAAACTTGCTACATTGACGTCGATTTGCTTACCGTCTTTGACTGTTCTCAGTATTCCGTCCTAACTAACTACTAACTAACTATTGAGCGAACTCGTTACTACTATTTTTGCAATAGTGTCTACTTCCAGCATCCTATTTTAGGGATTAACGTAAAAGTTGTTCTGGTCATAGTACTTCCAGAAAACTGCTAGTCAATTGATGGTTTTTCCTAATAATTGGCTATGCTGGCCCATTGAAAAGGAGTACCTGGTCCGCATCATAATTTACCCTGAAGAAGCGGAAGCTGAGAGACTGAAAATCACATCGTTCAAAGGAACCAAAAGCTGCAAATCTGCAGCAAATTCTATCAAAATATTACACCTTATATGATTCAATGTAATCGAGTACCATATAGTACTAAGTTGCTCCGAAAGTTCTGTCCGATTTGCACATTTTTCGATTTAGACTTTTACAGCTTTTTATGGTAACCCGTTACACCTTTACTCAATGTAAAACATTACTTAGGGTGATTTTACGACTACTGCGAAAATTCTTTTTATAGGAAATTTTCTCTTGAGCTTGACTGCATTTTGGACTTGAATTTGATACTTGAAAATTAGTCGCTGGAAAGTTGTTCCATCGAGAACTAGTAAGCATTGAAAAGAGCAGGACAAGTGCTTTTAGATAATATTCATAATACTGTAATAAGTGCAAAATTCTAAAAAAATAGCTGCATTAAAACAAGGCAACTGAAAATCGGACAGAACAACCTAGTACATATCAACTGTTTGCGGATCTTTGAGTACTTATGAGTGATCATTTAATTCACTTGATCAGTTTGCAAATCCTCGCAGAAAGTTTTTGACAAGTATTTGACTAGTATACAAAACTAAGAGATGCTAGGAGGGAATTATGCTCTCCCCCCCCCTCGCCATGAAAACCTCGATTTCGCAAAATTCATGAATTTCCTCGAGAGCTAGTGTGTTTACTGTGCAGTCGCCCGTATTGACTTTCAAATCCACTTGACCATACAGCGAACAAATTAATCGCGATGAAGATTTTGGTATCGAAATGATCCGCATACGGCTTTGCCGAAATACTATGCATGCATCAATGGAGCGCTGAATCCTCACATAATCTATCATTCGTAAGCGAACGTGGACTATGCAACGTAACATAAACATAGCTGAATAAGTGTTTGTTGATCTGTAAGAGCTTGCAAAGGAATCAAACATACTAGGTGATTTCGACACCACATCTTATTAGAGTCATGCAAACTCTACTTCACAGCTCTACATGTAACATTGGAATGTGTCCAAAATTTCTCGAATTGCGGGATTTGCGGGATTTTCGGTTTTCGTGAGATTTAACAACTTTTTCTAGGATGAAATTTGAAACATGCACGAAGATATAGTTTAGCTTGATGAGAGGAATTTTTTCGATGTACATTATGTCCGTAATCCACGGTGATAGGTAGATATATAATATAAATATAATAACATGAGATTGCGAATTCCGACAATCGGGCGAATCCCGCAAATCCCGCAGTTTTGGACACATTGCATTGTTACAGCTGTACTTTGGAAAAAAGGCCTACGATAGAGATTTATCCTTGGCTTATCTATCCTAATGAAAGCTCGCAATGTTATAACTTTTTTTAGAGTAATTCTAGAATAGCAGGTTGCATTGGAGGTGTGTTTGCTCTATGATGAAGTAAAATTTCGCAGAAATTTCTTGTTACTACATAAACGAAGCATTTTCGAAAGTGTGCTAGATATTTCTCTAGTCCATCAGCAGGTCAATGATATACTGTTATTCTATCAATACTAGCCCAGTAATAAGTATATACAACATAACCGCAAGATTATCTAGTATATTCAAGGTACATATGTCTATAAAAGGAAGGTATTCGGGGGCGAAATCCTTCACAGGCAGTCGATACGGATTCGTAGCTTTGTTTAGAGTAATTTACGAGACTACTTGTCAATCCAAAAGCTTGAAGCATATTTAAATCATTGTCTATATTCGTTTCCGCCTATTCCCATGCTTATGATTGAAGAATTCAGTAATGGTAAAAAGGTAATCAAGTATGTGCTTCGCCAAAAGATATGAAAATAAAGCTTTTTCTGTTATTTTTCATCCGAATTCAAAATGGTGTTGTTATTGTTTTAACAGTAGAACGGATAGACTTATAACTTATTGATTACAACTACCTCAAACGATGTATGAAACGAAGTTCTTCTAACTTATCAAAAAGCTGAAAAGTCGAAATGTGTAAGAGCTGTGAGTGAACTCAATCACCTGCCAGAGCTCCGTACTCCGGAAGTGATGCCAGTTTGCCACCCCATTTTCGCGGAACCAACGAAAAACATTTCAAACAATAGCAATTATCGGCATATAGCCACGTTGCCTTCTAAAATCGCGTCATATGGGTCTGGACAATCTAGATAGCTTAAATGGTGCCATATACAGCTTTTACAAAAAAAAACGAATTCTTTCAAACTGCTAAATACAGTGTTGGCCATAATAAAGACACTCTAGAAACTGTCGTAATTTGCGTTCTTGTTGACGAATCTGTTTGAAACTTTGCCTTTAGTGCGCATGTTAGCCTTCCATTATCTCTATAAACTGCTTCTGATTTTGTTGAGTTTGAATGGAGAAACTTAGAAAAATTCGAAAAACCCCTATCAGAAGCTGGACAAAAATATAAAGACACCTGGGTTTTTTTAAACACTATCGCATCCCCTTGGCTTCAAAATTTTTTTGCACAGTTACCTACTAAAACATGAAATACAGGGTGTCCCAAAAAAATGTTTGGAACGTTTGATCGTTAATATCTCTCTTCCCAAGAAGTCTTTTGCCTTGCTTCAGGTACCGTTTTGTAGAGCTAGCTTCATCTTAGATTTGCAGTATAGAACGAATCACCCATCTCTCTTCATTACTGTAGGATTACGGTAAAAACTTGAAACATGTGGTGTCAATGTGGAAAAAGCTGTCGTTTCAAAATTTTTCAAAAAAATGTGAAAACTTGTGTAATAGGGCTTTTATGGACGCTGAGTTCAATACTCAACTATTCACAAGATTACGAATCTTTCTAAACGGTGTAAACGCACTTTTTAGGAACACTGAAAAAATGGCCGCTACCTCTTACCTGGCATAACTCTTCAATGAAGCATCATAATATGTTGGGAACTTTACAATTAGAATCACCAACTCTAATAAGCCTGGTGTAAAAGTTTTCAGGCTATTTTGTTTCTTTTCTGAGGCAAAATATGGCCTTTCATGGTTCAAAACCCTCTTTGAAGTTTCTACCGTAACCCTACAGTAATGAAGAGAGATGGGTGATTCGTTCTATAATGAAAATCTAAGATGAAGCCAGCTCTACAAAACGTTACCTGAAGCAAGGCAAAAGACTTCTTGGGAAGAGAGATATTAACGATCAAACGTTCTAAACATTTTTTTGGGACACCCTGTATTTGCAACATATGCGACCCGTCATCCTTCTCAAAGAGAAATGTTCACTGCATTTTTTGCCTTCAAAAGCACCAAAAGTCACTGCTTTTCAAACAGCTGGTTTAGTTTTCAAGCTCTTGTTCATCTCAGATTATAGTTATCGAATCCACTGAGTCTTTTCGATAAATTAAACTCTACGTGTCCGCTGATTTTGACGGACAGACTCCAACCCCAACTTAGGCTTGCCACGCTTTTAAACCACAAAACTCGGTTTGCAATGTCCATGAAGTGTTGAACTTGATTTATTACATTGCCTACATGTTGATGTAGCTTTCTCAATAACTTCAGATTTTCCTAATATTGCGGTCGCTAAATAGACCTGAAAAACTTTCCACGAAAATTCTCTGCGAGCAATGGATTCGAGATAATCATAAATCTCGCTATTTTTTTCTCTGTTTCATGTCAATCCCGAAATTTTTTCATACTCATGCACACAAGTTCATTGTTGTGTGGCTGTCGTAATGGCTACACTACAGTAATTTCTGTTGCTTAAAAATTGAGTTTTATGGTTTGAAAGCGTGACAAACCTATGTTAAGGTTGGAGTCTGTCCGCCAATAGCAGCGACCACAGAAAGAGTTTACGAAAGCGCTCTTCATCTCATTTAAAAAGGCTCAGTGGATTCGATAACTATCATCTGAGATGAACAAAAGCTTGAAAACTCTACATACCAGCTGTTTGTTGAAGCAGATTGACTTTTGGTGCTTTTGAAAGCAAAAATGCAGTAAACAATCTATCTTTGAGAAGGACGACAGGTCGCATATGTTGCAAGTGTTTCATATTTTAGTATGTAACTGTACAAAAAATTTAGTCAGGGGATGCGATAGTGTTCAAGAAACCCAGGTGTCTTTATAATTTTGTCCAGCTTTCGGTAGGAGTTTTTCAAGTTTTTCTATTTCTCTCCCCTCGAACTCAATAAAATAGGAAGCCATTGTGAGAGGTCTTGGTAGGCTAACATGCGAACTAAACGGCAAAGTTTCAGACAGATTCGTCAACAAAAACGCAAACTACGGAAGTTTCTAGATCTTTATACAGGGTGTCCGTAAAGTATGTATACACTGTCTGTCGTTAATATCTCTTTTCCCAAGAAGTCTTTTGCCTAGTTTCAGGTACCATTTTGTAGAGCTGGCTTCAACTTAGATTTACAGTCTAGAGCGAATCGTCCATCTTTCTCCTTCACTGTAGGGTTACGGTAGAAAGTTGAAAGAGGGTTTTGGGCCATGAAAGGCCATATTTTGCCTCAGAAAGGAGACAAAACAGCCTGAAAACTTTTACACTAGGCTTATCAGAGTTGCTGATTCTAATTTTAAAGTTCCCAACTTATTGTGATGCTTTATTGAAGAGTTATGCCAGGTAAGAGGTAGCGGACATTTTTTCAGTGTTCCTAAAAAGTGCGGTTGCACCGTTTAGAAAGCTTCGCAATCTTGTGATCAGTTGAGTATTGAACTCAGCATCCATAAAAGCCCTATTACACAAGTTTTCACATTTTTTTGAAAAATTTGAAACGGCAGCTCTTCCACATTGACACCACATGTTTCAAGTTTCTACCGTAATCCTACAGTAATGAAGAGAGATGGGTAATTCGTTCTATACTGTAAATCTAAGTTGAAGCCAGCTCTATAAAATGGTACCTGAAGCAAGGCAAAAGACTTCTTGGGAAAAGAGATTTTAACGATCAAACAGTGTATACATACTTTATGGACACCCTGTATTTATGGCCAGACTGTACGTATCTGTTGAACTAAAAAGCAATCAACGCGCTCCTCTCCACTGAAATATATGCATTTAGTGAAACGGGAACTTCGATAAGCTCAACTATATGAGAAATAAGTTTCACTATTACTTTTGCCCGAAAGTTCTGTCACACCATTTTTGAAAATTCTTAACTTTTGATTTTCATAACCGATTTGATTGCTTTTATTTTTATTTGGAAGACCAAAATGTGCTCTTTATGATGGTGCCTCAGCGGCTTACAAATATGCACCTCGTGCATAGATAGGAGCGGCAGAAGAAAACTACACAAATTTTGAATTTTCTGGTAGGGTCATAAGAAATCTGAAACTTGCAATAAAAATTGAGCTATCAGTATTATAGGTTTTGTTATATGCTATTTCTAATTGAGCAAAGTTTATGCTGACTGACGCCTCTATCAAAAGTTATAATTTTTGAGCAAGTTACAAAAAACGACAATTGTGATTTGTTTTGGCATTATTCTCAGAAATCATAATTTTGATGGAAGCGCGCAATCAACACAGATTTTGATGAATTAGAAAGAGCAGGTAATAAAACCCACAATATCGACTGCTCCGATTCTTGTTGCACGTTTCAGATTTTTTATAACCTTACACAGAAAATTCAAAATTTGAGTAATTTTCTTTTACCGCTTCTATTCATGTAATGTATGATCATTAATAAGCCACTAAATTATCATTGTAATAAACATATTTAGTCTTCCAAAATTCCAAAAAAATAATAGCGCTCAAATTGGTCAGCAAAACTAGAAGCTATGAAATTTGAAAATGATGTGACAGAACTTTCGAGGCAACCTGACATTAGGCTGAAACATAGGCCTTGCCCAAAAATATATACAAATCGTAATAATTTATATTTCTTCTGTATCCTAGATAAGTTTTGATAGACCATTCGATAGAGCAAAGCTAGTAAATAATACTCAAAGGTTCACACCAAATTCACCACCAGGTTCACACCCAAAGCACTGAAAAAATTTTCATGAGCTCAAAATTATGAAAATACCGAAAAAAATCGCAACTTCCTTCACACAAAAATGCTGCTGCTTGCTTATTTCCACAAGCATAAATATTCCCTATGAAACATTTGTGTATGCACTTGCTGTGTTGTTTTCTCGGTTAGAAGTAAAGATAAAGAAAATTTTCTTTTATTTATCATATCAGTGCTGAGCGGTCTTACACTAGCAGTCGTATATTAAAAGCTTTTATGAGTATAACCGTACATTTTTAGCCTTCTACAAGAGCTGGTTCACGAGAATTGATGGATTTAGCTCCTCTCGCCAAATTCTTCATGACAAGTTGCCAAGAATTTAATATTTTTTTCTTAATCAGCTCTTAGAAAATAAAATGATTACGATTACACTTCTGGGGATTTTTTTTTGCTATTTTTGTAAGCGAAATTGAGATTCTTTCGATTTTTCCTGGATTTTTCAAGGGCAAGATTTTCTCAATTTTTGGCTTATGTCGCGAACATCAAAATTGATGCACACCTTTGATTCTTGTAGAGCTAGCTTTACTCTATCGAATGGTTCACTGCAGCTTATTAATAGAAATAGTATTTATTTCGCTTTACCTTTTTTTGGTGCAAGACTTACGTTCCAACCCTATATATTAGGTTGGTCCATAATTCTGGCATTAAAGTATTTGAGAATTGTAATAATTGTGTTCCCAGAATTTACTCAAATAAAATGGAGTAGGGAACGATAGTTATGCGGTTTCTAGAAACGGTTTCAACAAAAATCCAGGTTGGCATATCATTATGATCCTGATTCAGAAAACATTCAAAATATTTTTTTCGAATTTTGGTCCCCGAAAATGCCATGAGAACTTTGTTCTATTTTTAAATATTCTTATTTTATAGCCTACTCTTCCTAACTGAGAACAATGTTTGAATGTTGCATCAGTCTACCCGTTTCGACTTGTTTACACGACATTTCGATTCTGTTCTAAACAAAATTTCTAATATGCATTGTAAAACAGAGCATTTTTGCATGACACAAAAATCTGCAATGTAAATTGGAGCATTGAATTTGATAATTTCAAAATGATTCTTGGTCTAAGATTTATGAAAGAGTCTAATAGTAGTCACAGAATTACATAAAAGGACCGACAGTAAGCAGTCCAAAATTACAGTGCAGAGTCTACTACGGTGTTTTTTCTATTAATATATTAGGTCGTTCCGAAAGTAATGTCACTTTTTTCAAACATACGTCACATCTCGTGTAACAAAGATATGCAAGAGATTCTGGTAGCGTTTGATGCATCATTTCATTCTTTTTCTAATACTTATAAAATCACTGCATAAAATTCAATGACCTCTCCTTTTTGAGATGGCCAAGTTTCAAAATTTTTGTAAATTTTTATAACAACCCTCGGAAGAAGTCCAAGTAATGGACGGATAGACCAAACCCTACAGGAAACAGCACAACCTTTTTCTACCTTCCAGAGCTCGTCATTTATTGTATAGAATTTTTGATGAAACCATTGAATTTTAGCAGGCCCGTCTCAGACACAAATGCATCAAACACCAATAAGTCTTCGGATTGAAACTTACAAAGATGGATTATGGTTTGACCTACTTTTACAAGGCAAATAAGCATTTTCCACTTCAGATTAGCAGCTTTCGAAAATTCAGGGTACAGCCTGGGTCGCCTTGGAAAACCTAATTTATGACGGTTTTATCCCGGTAAACTTGAGGTATCGGAAACAAAAAACAAGTGGTAGAAAGAGGAGAAAAAGCTGGGTCGAATGACATTCGAGTTGCTTGCCACTTGTTGTTCTGTGAGGTTTGAACTGACGAATTATGGAATTTGATGGCATTGAAAAATTGATTCCAGAAATTCTAAGTAGCCAGCTAAGAAAAGAAAAAATCACACTTTATGTCCTATAGAGTTTTCTCTATTTACCTGTCACTTGCACGTCTTCGGGAAATCAGTACAAAAAATATGGAAAAATAGCCGAACTTGACTATGACAAAAAGCACGATTAAGAGGTTTTGGTAATTTTTTGAGAGTTCACTGAATATTATGCAATGATATTACAACCATTAGAAAGAGGATGAAATGCTGCATCGAAGGCTCCTAAGATCTCTTGAAAATCTTGATTCCATTAGATGTGGCGTTCATTTGAAAAAAGCGACATTACTTTCAGAACGAACTAATAACTAGGCCGTAAATGTGCTTCTACGTTAATATTTTCTAGAGCGGTCTCAGGACAACGAAAACGTTTCCAAAGGTTTCCGCACTACGATTTCGAAAAATTGCATACCATTCATCACTGATGGACCTATTAGTTTGCGTTTGCTACTCTTCTCTTTGACCAAAAAAATTTCACATTTAAACAGCTACGGTACGACTCGAAACATGCTGTGAAATCAAATTACACCACAAGGCTGTCAAATTCTTCTGAACTGGTGACCTGATGTGATTTAACAACGACGGGATTCAAAGGTTCCGTGATTCCCTTTGTTATAAACCTAGGTTGAAGTCTCGACTTTGGAAAATTTCGTGAACTTTGATACAAAGAATGGAGTCTAGCAGGAGCTCATCTAGCAGAAGCTTAACTTTTTTAAGATGCCTAGAAAATCTTGTCTGCACCTAAAGGCTGCGATAATGTGATTCATGAAAATTTATGCTGTAAAATTCATTTGCAAAATTTGCCTATGGGTAAACAAACTATTTTTCTGATAAACGTGGTTTAAGGACTGTAAGTTAGGCTTGGCGGAACAGAGAAATTATAAGAATTTATTAGGTTAGCTAAATAATTTCCTTTTGGCTCAAAGATATTCATAAAAGATTTCCTAGTTGTTTTTATCCATGATCTTTTGTGGGGAAGTAGCTTGAATCTTCTTCTACCACATATCAACTATTCAGGCTTTCCAGTTAACAGTATGGCACATGTTATGCCCCGATATGGCTAAAATTCTAAAAGCTCGATTCTGCCACTTTCCAGGCTTCGTTTTGCTCTAATGGATGTAAAGAATGGCAGTTTGATATTCGGATACGGACAAGTTTTCCCTACTTAGCGAATAGCAATAAAAATTATAATCTGCCATTTTATAATTCTTAGACCAAACCAAATTTTCGCATCTTCGCGCCAGGGCACGGTGCAGCTGGTACCGGGTAAAGCTGGATATAGTTTCTGTAGTCGAAAATACATGAAAATTGCAACGTTTTTTTTAGTCGACGTTTCATTTTTTTAGGGTTTTCTACGTCTAAAGTTTATGATCAATAGGACCGCACGAGATTTTCAAAATCAAGAGGGCTTCGTTTTGAATTTTGCTGGTGCCAGCTCGTGCCGAGGCCTGCTTTGCACTAGAATTTTTTCACTTTTGTGCGGATTTCTTTCAGTGGAAAATGATTCCTACTCGAACAGATGCAATTCAATCCTCACAGAAGTGTTCCTTCCAGAGATACCAAATACTGGGCAACAAATGTAATAGTTATAACCCTTGAGATGCTCAAATTATGGCTGGAAAGCAATGGCAAACGAAAATGAGGGTGGATGTAATTTTGAGAGGGGAAATAAATTTGTTGTTTTGGTTTTGTAGCATCGTGCCCTGATAGCTACTATTCTCTAGAGAAAAAATTCCAGTAGGGTTATAAATGCAAAATTTTCAGCCTATTTAGCACGGAACTGCTCGATCAGTGTACCACTCACCTTCTACGGTTATTTAGTTTCATTACTAATCAAAAAGCTTTTGTTTGAGCGAATAAAAATTCAACAAAGTCCACTTATATGACCTTTGCTTAAACTAAAGCTAAGATTTTTGACTCACTTAGCATTTTTATTATGTTTGTATTTTGTCAGAATTCAAGAGAATTTATGGAGGAAGCATGGATCAGCATTTTCTTTCAGATTATATGTCTTCGTTGGCTTAACTTAACAACACCGCTATACTCTATGTACTCGTTAGATTCCGTACCCTAGATCGGTATTGTACTTCCGCAATTTGTGACTGTCATCATGAGAGCTCTTGGGTAAACAACGCAAGTGTGTTTTATCTAGCAAAGGGTGAGTATACATTGACCAATTAACTGAGTGAATCTGGCGCTTTGGGTCGAAGAAAAGTATTCAACTTTCTGGGTGAGGTCTGTAAGAAAGTGTGGAACGCAATTCCAAGGAACTGGTTTGGGATGAAAAAAGTAAATGCACGAAAAGAATTGCAGCTTTCGAGAAATGCTCAATTTCACGAAAATACAGCTGCAGAATTAGGTGAAGTGTATGGAGGCTAGACAATTCTACTAAAATCTGGTTGTAGAAGTTCTACCTTGATGTTAGATCCGATGTGCAAAGACAAGCAAAAGCAGCTTCAAGTAATCATTTATTTATTTATTTACTTGAACATACACGCTAAGGTTTGCGAGGTGGGGAACTGCTAACAAAAATCAAGCATAACAGAGGAGCTGTGAGTAAGCCATCCTTCAGAGTTAAAATAGAAGAAAAACGTTCAAAGAAATTCTAAGCTAGTAATTTCCTAACAATAATCTGCAGAGTTACTAGATGCTATTATAAAAAATAATCTCACAAACAAATCAAAGCTACCACTAAGAATAAAAATCCCTAAGATCATTACAATTTCAGACTCAAGATAAATTCTGTTTATCTTTACTAGACCACCACATGAACCTCTGAAAATAGTTTTGTGGTACAACATCAAAGAAAACAGACCGAATCATTCCATTTTTGACAGAATAAATGTCTGATTGATTTTATTGTACTGAAGATATGGTCTCTAACACCAGTAATTCAGAACATTTCATAGTTAGGCGTAATTGCTCAGTTATCTTGAAGAAAACCGTCCTTCTCCTGCGCAAATTAACTAGAACACAGATCTAGTCAGTCTTCTACCGTATTCCTACCGTATCTCAACGGTACACTGCATTTGGATATGATGTAGATTACGACTTTGGCAGGCTTTCTTGCCTGCCAGAGTTCCAGGCAGACCCGAGCAGATTTGTACTCCTACCGTATACTTACCGTGGAACGACGGTAAAGAAGGGTATATCGAAGCTTTACTTTGTCGACACGGTACAATTTCGGTCCCTGTGTAGAAACCACACTGGAGATTATAGTCATACGTGGTTGTAGACGGGTTTTCCTTATGGACGCGAATAGACATGATGTCGTGTAGCTTAGAAATCTATATGTGTTGATTTGTGCACTCTTAAACCTCATTATATGAACTTGCGGGACTTCATATTCATCAGGATTACGGTAACAGAGACATCAGCGCTTTAAATGTCTCATGGAGCATTTTCCCCCCACAGTCCATAAATTTCTGTCCACTTGTACAGGTTTATAACGGCTATTTCGCAATTTTAACCTTTCTAAGCGAATCTATCGCTATTGTATAGGCACTACAAATACACCTGTATGATGAAATCGGCCAGATTCTTCCCCGATAGAAATTGCGTGTCTCTATATCGCTGCCAGACAGTTACCAGGCAACCAGCTTCAGCCGGCGCTTCAACAGCAGCAGCTATTGACTAGGCCGTTTGTAATCTTAAAGCTTTTTCAATAGCTTCGGTAATCGACGCTGCAGCTCTGGAAAATTTTTCTGACAACACGGCTTTTCGTTTATATGATCAATCGTTGAGCATTTTCTATGCAAACCCATATACAAAAAATTTTATGAAACTATTTCCGAATTAACGTGAATTTTTGAAGTGTCTAGCTGGCTACTTCTCACATTTTTTGTGTTTTTAACCTTTGTTAAAAATAAAAGCATATCTATTAGTTTTTATTGGTAAAAAAGCCATTCGCTCGGAACCTTCACTTCTGCTCGACACGTGCGCTGCTGTTTTATGCACGTGAACTGCAAACAATAATGGGTAGACTTTTGCAAGAATTCGCGTCAGTTAACCCTACTGGGTAAGGTAGTTTACCAACAAGGTTAAGTTCATCCATACGTAGTTTTTTTGAGAATACAAAAAACCGGGGTAAAAATGTATATTGCAAAAGAGATTCGACTTGATATCCGGCAGACGCATGAATGGACCACGTTCTTCTCTGCAAAAATATTTTTCTCAACCCGAAAAAATCTCTTGCAACGAGAGTTCAGCGAGACAACACTTACTGCAATGACATGCAACAAACTTCTGTAAGAAAACGACACAGCTGTTCGGAGCGAACACGTCCCCCGTCGGCCCCCCGCGTCAATTACGACCTCTCTATGTACTCTCCGCTTTGACGCGCACCTTTAACCTAGCTTGGGTTAGCACTGTTTCTTACGATATCTCTGCTCTTAGCGTCCACGATTTGTGAAACCTAAACTTTTTGAAGTAAAATAGCCCAAGTTTCAATTGTGTGGGCCATTCAACATTTTCGAGTTGCAATAGAAAATTTTCCGGTTTCAAGAGCATGTTATAGGCGTGCGATAATTGGACCATTGTTCATCTGGTCACAAAATGTCTGTGGTACCTTAATGTTTTTTGATGTGCCAAGTTTATGTGCATTTGTTTGATTTTTATATATTTCCAGGCATTTTTAGTAACGCTTTCCAGTTTTATTCAAAAGTTTTTTTTATTAAGGTAATTCTTTTGCTTATAAGAAATGCAGATTGTTAATGTAAAGTTTTATGTCAAGTCCTTAGACATTTATTATAGACGAGTGTGCCAGTTTTCTTATCAACTTGCCAATCTGTCTTTGCATTAATTTCCATCAGCTTTTTAATCTTTGAGATTGGTTCAAATAAACGGGTGTCTTAGAACACTTTTTTGACACTACGCGCGTTGGAAAAAGTTCTTTAACATATTTTTATTTCTCAGAAATAATCAGAATTTGTGGTTTCTAACACTCTAGACAGCAGATTTGGATTTTTTCTGAATAGCTAAAGCTTTTGTGTGCCTAGTAATCTGAAAGTCAAACTTGAACCAATTTCCTCTTCCTTTTCCCAATCGAACTGATCCGACTTGTTCAATACTTCACTGCAAAACAAATTCCATAAAAGTATAGAAGATTAGTCGCAGTTGGCATTGTTATTCCACACCTTTCCTCCAACAATGTAAACAAATGTATCTGGTTGTGTATGTAACCCAATGTAGTCAAACTACCTTTGTCGAAAAAATTTGCACATACTTGCCCTGTCTATTTACTTTACCTTTAACAAGGCATTTCGCTCATTTAAAGCATAACCACCTCTGTAAAGCTGCTTTCTAACAATACACGTATAACTATATTTGGCAGTTATGGTATACCAATTTGATTTCCCAATAGAAAGCCATTTTTTCTTGGATATCTATGAACTTTGCCACTGTGAATAAAGGATCATGTTAATATCATATATGTGTTTTGAGTCATCAGTGTTTCCTATTTTGATTATAATTCTGGAAACACTTGGTTAATTTAGAACTTTATACAAATAATGCAAAAAAATATAACAAAAAATTAACGAGATAGGTAAGAACTTAAAGCAAAACATTGTTATTATTTTATCGTATCGAAAATGAGGATATGATTTTCGATTAAAAACAATAATAGAAAACTATAAAGCTTACAACTATAGAAAATTTGAAAAATAATATGAAACTCATAACCAGTAGTCACTTTTTGTAAGATTATTGTCACATTGAAACCAAACGGAATCAGTTCAAGGACCAATGAATATTATAGTTGATTTTCATCCTGTCAGATACGCAAAATTTTTATTCGTTTTCAAACCTGCAATGTTTTCAAATTCTACTCTGCTGCTAAAAGCAAATTTTCTAATATTTAGTGAAACTGAGAGTTATGTAATTAAATCGCAAATTTTCTACTGCAAGTACAAATCGATGTCCGTCCTAAAACAGATTTTACAAATAGCTGAAGAATAAATCAAATCCGCTAGCTGTCTCGTCGTAAATTTCTTACTCATTTTACAAAGACTTTTATCTCTTCACATCTGACGCACAGATGTCATTCACTACTTTTTTTCTAATTTCATTGCTCTTTAAAGTTGTAAAATAGGACTAGCTCCGGGTTCATTAATGCATGTCTTGGTAGTAAAATCTGTGCAGAGTTTGTTGTGGAAATAATTCTTAAAACTACATGAAACATACATAGTTATATCTCGCTACTAGAATTCGTAATTTACTGTATATCTCAAATTGGTCAATACCAAAAAAACGAGTTGCTGTGGACAAAATAAGATTTTAAATTGATCTGTTTTTGATCTACAACGTAGAGACTGGGAAATGTTGTTTTGCTAGTTGCCTTATACAAAACAGCACTCCTCTATTCAAAAGATTGAAATGGAACCGATTTTGCACAGACTTTTGCGCTGTGACCTATCTCTGCAATTCATGAAATTCTTGGAACGGAAAATTTCGGTGAAATTGAAATTGCACCTGCTTTAAGATTTTTAAGAGTTGCTATAGAAATCGCTGTTTCAACCAAAGTCCAAAAACAGCTAGCCAGATCGGATCGACGAAAGGACGTGACCGCGTTGCGTCGTCGTCGTCGTCGTGGGTATATGTGTGTGTGTGTGTCCGTGTGTGTGTGTATGTTAGTGCCTGTGTGCTGGCAAGCTCTTTTCTTTTCGTACGTCACGCGCACGTATTCCGCTCGTTGTTGCGCCAGCGCGGAAAAGAACACCGTCCTCTATCACGACGCGCGTCCGTCGACGCACTATCCTCGAATGCGAGTCGTTGAGAAGATCTTCAGCAAAGTGAATCATTGCACTCATCACTCATTTCGGTCACACATCATTTCAGCTACGTATATCTCGTTCTTTTAGAAAAATTTCAGTAGTATTTCCAGTTTCAGCTGTTCTACAAATTCTTTTTGTTGAGTTTCTGTAGTAATCCACAAAATTTCCCGTTCCAGCTGTTCTACAAATACTCCCCGAAATCTCCCCAAGTTTCCCGTTACAGCCCTTTTTACAAGTTCCCTCAGAAGAATTTCTACAGTAGTTCACAAAATTCCCCGTTTCAGCTTTTCTACAAATTCTTTCCAAAGAAATTTCGTAGTAATTCACAAAATCTCCCTTTGTAGCTGTCTACAAAGTCTTTCCAAAGAAGTTCCAGTAATTGCGAAGCTCCTTTTCCTGTTCCTCTACAAATATTAGGTTGTCCCGAAAGTTTTGTCGGTTTTTTTCATCGCTCACTAAAACTCACAGAACACTAGCCCATAAACGGTCTAGGTACCATTTGATTTAGATTTTCATCCTCTTTCTTACAACTGTATTTGCTCTCTGAGCTATCCTGTCTTTGCAATGTTATCGCCATGGCTTTTTGAACAGCTCAACAGTAACGTCAAACATTTCCTGAATTTTGAAAAATTCTATACTGACACTTCTAAGGAGCGCTGGTAACTGTTATGTAGAGGAAGCCTTTGGCTACATTGTGTTTATTTTAGATTACATGGGCCATGTTTACCAGGTCCGTTATAATTATTTATTTAATAAAAACCGCTGCTTTTTGATTACGTTTGCCACGTAAAAGTACCGAAAATTCCAAAAAGCTGCTTTTTTGAAGCAAGTCAAACTGGGTAATGGTGCATAAATAATGTTTAATATGAATCATGTTTAAATTTCCAGAAACTTTGAAAGCTTTCATGTATTTGCTGCAGTTGCGCGTTCCATGAGTTTGCCAAAAATCGACACCTCCAAAGAAATAATTTTTTAATGCGAAAACCAGCAGATTAGTGGAATCTAAAAGTATTAACTTGTAGTCCGAGAATTGCTTTATTTAATCCTTACCTAACTCTTTCCGAAAATTTGAAATGAAATTTTCAAAAATTAGCCGAACTTTGAGCAGACAAAAATGACGGGTGGAGAATTTCAGCAATTATCAAAGAAAGCATGCAGGATTGTGGTTCGAAAATGTAACCACAAGAAAGAGAAGGAAAAGCTGCATCGAATGCTTGTTGAAACTCATTCAGGTCTTCATTGTGCATGGTCTTATAGTAGTCTGAAAAAACCGACAAAACTTTCGGGACGACCTAATATATTTTCAGCAAGAATTTTGCAGTAATTCACAAAATTTCCCGTTTCTGCAACGCTACAGAACCCCCCAAACCAACGCCTTTTTTATGCATTTGTTGGCACGTTGCCATGTCTGCTTTCCGAACAATCACAGACACACAGACAATACATCAATCCCAATACAACATTGTCGCGTATACGAAATATAACAAAAGCTACGAAAATAATCACATAAATCCGCCCGTTTCAAACTGGTTTTGCACAATTGCCCGCGCATCCTGCATAGATTCTATTCCGGCTGCTACGTCGATGTGCATTTATCAGTTTGCATGTGCACTCTTGTCTGTGTGTATATACATTTTCCAGATTACCACTCAATAAAAAAATCCCTGCCGAAGCCCATAGTTTATTCATATGCTGAGAAAAAAGCCCTCAGTTGCTTGAAAATAAACTGTTGGAAATTTATCATCTTAACTGCTCTCGTCATGTAATTTGTCTAGAATTTTCGACTCTAGGAAGTTCATAATGTATTCTTTCGTGAGTCACAGCAGGCTGTGTTTGCCGAACAGCTATATGATGTTCGCAATGAGGCGCTTTCAAGTGCAAATGTGACTTTTTCGTTCCTTTGACTTTCAGTGTTGGTTTATGTTCCGGCTTTATTTCTCTGTATTTTCCTGATAATAGTTTATGTTTCTAAATACTATGAATGATGCGAGGCGTGAACGAAAAATCGCATCTAAGTTTGGAATCGATTTTGCACCATTTTAATCGCAAATTTAGAACATAAATTGGCTCTCTAACTCTGTTCTTTAGATGTAATTGCAAGTCAATTCTTCAACTGGTTTTGACTAGTATTATGGTAAATCATACAAGCAAATCTGTGCAAATTTCCCAAATTGATTTGAGATAAAAATTTTCGAGAGCTCTGTATAAATACGAGCAAAGAACTTATTTGTTATTTTCAACTTCATGTACTCGGTAGAATTTCCACTCTATTGAATTACTGAATCAAATTTACCGATTAGATCCTTACTTTCTTTTTTTTTTCAAGTGGGTTCAATATACAGGAACATTCCTACCTAGATTCCATATATTTCGTAATTTAGTTAAACATTTGAACCCAGGTTTCTTTGCATATTTCGCCTCCATCACAAACTTCTCCACCAGAATAAAAACATCAGCTTTTTTTGGAAATTTTGTAATAAGTATTAAGGAAACACAGTGGAACATCCTAATGTTTGACGAGAAACGGTTGCGGACGTGTTTGCGGATTAGCGTGAGCTTTTATAGACTTGCCCGAGCAAGTGCTCACTTTAGGACAACAGATCGTGCCACAGCGTGCACGAGTCGTTGTTCAAAAAATCGCCCGACTGAAGCTTTTCCCTTAGAAATGTCTCTGTCAATGTTTGCTATAGCTGGTCACCTTCTTTGAATTTCATATCTATATTCAATATTAGTTTTTAATTGATGCAAAATTCATATTATGCGACTTTCAAAAAATGAGGACATTAATTCGATCGAAACATGTGCCCATGTTACAAGACTCAATTTTTCAGCAACCTTTCACTTATTTTTCTTTTTTTGGTATAGAACTAGTTAAGGGTCGTTACATTCTACTTCCATCAAAGTAACAAATTTTCACTGATTTTGTTACACAAGTATTCTTGTTTCAAAGAAAAATTTATTTCCTCGATGCGAATACCAAATAACTTCGGCATTCAGTACGGTTACAGTTTCCCTTAGAATAAATATGAAAGAAGTCTTCTTCACTTTTAAAAGAACAAATTGCGACAGTTCGGCATTCGTGAACATTAATTATTTTCTTTGATATCAACTCAGGAAATTATATGAATCTCCAAATTCCAGAATTCTATCTATTCCTCATTAACATTCCTGCCCAGAACGCAGATTTTATAATCTCGCATAGAATTTTTATTGTCATACTTGGTGTAAATTTGAGAAGTCATTACTTAACCAAAGTAAAAATTTGGGTCAATTCAGCATTGAAAAATTCATTTTAGTAGAAAATGCAGGTTTTTAACATCTCGGCATAAAAAAAGGTTCTTTGCATTTTTTGAAAAAAAAACCGATACATATTCCTTGTTGTTTGAGCATACTGATATGTAGCAAATGTTGCAAAAGGAAAGATTTCTTTTTCAGGTAATTTGAAGTAAATATTCTTCATGCAAGACGAAAAAACTTCCCAGGCTTTTTGGCATGAAAGCTTTCGCTCACTGCATTTTCTATAAATAAACGTTTTGCAGGCATTTCTTCTGCATCATTTTGCCTTTCCATAGTTTATTAGCTGAAGATCGATGCGATACACGACACCCGAAATGACCTTTCACATTTTCTTCCATCGCCGTCGACAAACTCTTTGCACTCAGCTTGCAGAGAACTTTTTCTAGCAAAGCATTGGGTACTTCGATATTTCCGAACTCCATAACATTTCATTTGACGGACAAGCGCAGAACCGGCATGGCTGTCTGAGAATAGGTTGCCCTTTTACGCAGGTTTTTCTTGCGCTCTATTGTCCTAATATGTGGAACGAACAGAGAGAGCGCGGCGGGATTCTCTCGCGTTGTGATTGACATTAGGAGGCAATACGTTAGGCGTGTTTGTGCTTTATTATGTAGGGAATTTGCCAAATTTCGACATAAATATTTCCGAAATATTCTATTTTTTGCTCTAGACCACACCTCTTGGACTAAGATAACGTGTAAACAGATTTTTCCCCGCTCTCACAGAAGATTTGTAGGATTAGAAGCCTAGAAGGAATTTTATGTCGATTAGCTGTTTCCGATTCCGGACACTTTAAGGACAAGCCATGTTCGATCTAGTCTCCTGATCGGGTTCGGCATCCAGAATTTTGTCCCATTAAAATCCTGTACCTCCGCAACCGCGCCAATTTTCCAAGTCAAATTCTTGTTATTCACTTTTGTTTGTGAATCGCTACATATGTAAGCGGATTATACTTGACGCTTATTCATTGTTTTCGAGAATTTATATTGCTGAAATGTTTTGCAAATTTGTACAAAAGTTTTACAATAATTCTACCACTTTCTTACTGCAAGAAAATTCTATGAATTTTCGTCACTTCTCGCGAGAAAGACGGGAACGGCGTTCCAGAAAATAATTGTGACTTTCATAGTATATTTTCTCATTCAGTGTTTCGTGTTTCATAGTAAAAGCATGGAAAAAGAGCTTCCTCAATCAGTGGATCTCAACAATCAGTAATGCTCTAATTTTTGAATCTGTATGGAGCCGCATTTTCCAACTGTCTAAAAGTAGAGGAAGAGTCTTCTACAGTTAATGAATTGTGTGGCGTATTGATTAATCTCAGCTTTTGTTCCTTGTTTGCAGTAAATAGTGAAAATTGGTGATTTTTGCAACCTTACTTGAATGAAAATGTGGTTTTAGTCACAGGTACAGTTTTAGTCTACAAACCTCTTTTCTGCTCCTGTGTTCAAAGTAATGGTTTGAGTTTGAGTTTTCTTTGGAGCAGCTCTGATGTAATTCAAATAAAATCCAAAAATTTTGTAAGTATCCATATATTTGGAGTATATTAAATGCATAGCCCCAATCTACATACATGTTTTCTTCGTCCCTGTTTTTGAATTAAAAGAAAGTGGTTCACTTCTTGAGCGAGGATTATCAATGCATCTTGACTCCTATTTGGGTCAGCGTGTGATTCTATCGTCGAACCATGGAAGTTCATTCAGAAACTTATCTATTCTAAATTCTCAAGAATTTTGACAGCAATCTACTTACTTCACTTTGCACTTTTTATTATCTTTAAAGTTTAATCTGTTCTACCGTAAAATAAATAGTCTTAGAGCTTGCTGCAGATCTGCGTATTGTATTGTTTTGTCAATATTATCACAGATGTAGTCGTAGCAAGTTCTTCTAAACAACTAAGGTCGACTACTTTTTCTAACTCTGCGCAACCTTGTTTCTTCAAACAAAAACGGTGCAAATCGCTCCGTTGTTCTTAGCTTTTTTCCTTGCACTTTACTAGCGGGTTTTCCGAAAAAAAATTTCGTAGATCGCCTCAATTTGAGCAAAATTCAGATGCTTGGTCACTGCTATTTTATAGACGAAAACAGCTGCGCTTAAAGCTGCAAAAGAAGGATCTCATTTTACCAATAAGTTCTAGTTTCACAAACCGAGTGGTCTTTGGGTTGTACAAGTTACTTGGTAAACCTTAATTATTGTAAAAACAGTGCTCGGCACGAGATGGCTTTCCGAAAATGCAAAAAACCAACTCCCCTTGACTTTCCCCAAATTTTACGAAGTCCCCTTTACCCTAAACCATGAGCGTAAAAGAACTCTAAGGAAACAAACCGTCTACTAAAAAACGTTGCAATACTGAAAAGTTCAATTATGACAAGCCCATAAAAACCGGATATCACAAAAAATGAATTCTTACAATTTCCCATCCAAACGGCGCAATGTATGTGTCCAGGAACTGGGCAAGGTCGTTCACCAACAAACCTTTAGCATTTGCAGCTTCAATTTGTCGCTTTTAGGGGGCAGAACGGGTTTGGATGGATTACCTTCGCTTCTTCTACATAACGTCTTGTTCAAGGTCCTCACCTCGTCGAGGTCACATCCTTCTCCTTCCGTTCCAACGCTCGCCTTGACTTCCTCTTGTACGCTTCTTGCAAAGTTGTTTTGGTTTAGTTCTTGCAGACTCTTGGTTTGAGAATTTTTAGTTTGCTGTAAAAATTCAGTTGAATTTTGGTTTCTTGAAAAACTATCAAATCTTGGCAGTCTGGATGCCAGGACACCAAAATCAGCCGCGATTTCAAATTCCTTGAATAAACATTTCAACTTTTTAGAAATCCCTAAGTAAGTGCTTCAACACATCCGGTCCCTATACCAACAAAGAACGCGTAAATTGTTGACGCTAGACTGCTGCCAGATCTGAATTTAGTAAAATAAACGCTAAAAGTTTGTTTTTCACGACATTGTTCACTAAGTTATACTTTTGTAATTTCTGATTTTTGAATTTTCGCCTGGTTGAAAACAAAAAAAAACGAAGAGAGCAACTTCGTTGAGAGATAAGGTTAAAAATTTTGTACAGAACTTCTGGAACAACCTGATTTTTTTGAACTGTTTTATAACTTCACAGTCAACATAGTTCATACCACAATTATTGAACACCATTATTTTGAATAAATGTAGTTTCAAAACACGGATTTTTATGGTTTAATAAGTTGTTATGGCATTGTCAATCAAATGACACCTTATGTACTTGCTCTCCATCCCTATCCTCCATTCCTTGTTTGAATCTGTTTCAAGCTTCAGATATATCAACATTTCACCTGTCCTCAAAGAGCTCTATCTATCTCGCTTTTCCATCAACTCACAACAAATTTATACATGTTTTCATTAATTTTGCAAAAACCCAAAAATACTCCGTCGGGATTACGGCTTGTCCCATTTGTTGCAATTCTTTGCAGTTTGTGATTCCTAAGGGAACCCTTCTATCACATATTATACAAGCCAAATTCAACATTCACAAATTCGAGCCTAGCATTAATGTCTTGGAAAATTTTCGATAGTTCACCTGTTTGATTCCAATTGTTATCCATGATGCTTTTATTTGCGGAAGCGCCATTACGACTCATCACCCATCATGACTCACTAAAATATGGGGCAGTCGGTCCAGGTGACATCAAAGTTGTGATAGGAATAGCAGTTTGTCTATTTTCAACCGTTGGAAGTATTACTATAGCTATATCCTCGTTATACTATCATTTTTGCTCATATATACTGTTTTTATCCCACTTGGTATTGTTCTTACTATTTGTTTTGTTCATATGCTCCATCGTCAAGAAGTGTCCGAATTGTCGGAATTCTCTCCTTTTCTATTCTTTATATTCTCCTCAATCTTAGCTACTTACATCACTCTTCCTAACTGTGCTTAATACTTAATAACAAATTTTATATAAATTTAACTTAAGTATTCTAGTTAACCATGATACAATTTTCTAAATACCAGCTTCTTCCTTACCGAGGAGTTCCGGGGAAGACCTAGTAATCAAGTCAAACTCTGTCAAGGGAAGGAACGAAACGGAGTGAAAACGTAGCACATACAATTTATTATTGATTTTATATGTAGCAGGCCCACAGATACTGAAACAAATAATAAAATCTTAGCTTTCTTCACTTACCGTTATTACACTATTATCTAAACCTTTTTTATAGAATCGAGTTTTTTTTTTGGTGATCCAGCATGATATGGTATTGCCTTTACGTTTCAATACAGCAAATTATCACCTAAAACGTTTTTTCATTTCTATTGTTGCGCCAGAAAAGACCTCCTAAATAGCTAACCACCTTGCTCAAGAACCATCTCCCAAACTTTGCCCAACCTTGAGCGCTAGTGCTTGAGTAAAACGAAAACTTGCCAGATAAGTGCGTTCCTTTTGCAGGAGGAAAACGTACTTGCACCCATTTGAGCGGCTAGGTTGAACCGGTTTTGGAACTATAGTGTTCAAGGAAGAAATAGCGCACAAATACTTACGTCTAGATTCTTCCCTACGTCCTTATTGGTGAGGTAGCAGAAAATTCACCTGGAGAAATTCAAAAGAGGGGGAAGCCTTTTTCTTTCCATTTTGCTTGATTTCATGTAAAAATTCTCCAGTTTTCTTATCCAAAAGATTTGCTTCTGGCTTGAGTTGCACTACCTTTTTTGTTTACTGGCAGGGTATCCAATAATTTTTTCTTATTTGAAAGAAATTTTATTTTTTTTCTATTATCTTCAACTCTCAACGATAAAATCTCTGTCATTGTCGCTATCACATATTTTGCTGAGCAGATTCTATCATTCTGCCATAGAAAACTCTAATCTAAAACAGAAACCCAATAGTTTGTTGTTTGTGGAAAAAGAAATTTAGAACAACTTTTTGCACACCAGATTTTTGTTAAATTGCAGTCTCGAAAGGTCTTCGAACCATTAACTCATAAAACCTAGCTCTGACCTTGACAATTCTGACAACTCTTTAGCTGACTTTAGACCTCTAATAGGTCATTTTATCCAGCTAAAGACTGCTTGACTTCTAATGCATGTGGATCTAAAATGACACGCAACTGTTCAGAATTGGAGCACGCAATTGCCGGCCATTGCTAGAATATTTAATCTCAAAACAGCTTTCGTTTTGTGAGAGAAATTTTAAGCTATTATTTTTGAAAGTTAAGCTTGGTTCCAAAAGAAATGGTTCTATAAAACTTGTCCAGGTTTTTCTGGGCAGAGAGGAAGCAGGTGGTTTTTCTCAAAATCTTCAAGCCTGCAAAATTTTATCGCGTCATGTTCTTCTAAACAGGCTTAGGATTAGAGACGGACAATCATCCTGTTTTCAAAGACTCCAGCTTGAAACCGGTTGGATTTCTCAAATATAAATTTTTACTGTTTTTTTTTCAAAAAACACCTCGGAATAAAAGCTTTATCACCAATACAACTTACAAACTCTAGGATCAGCTTGTAGAGATGATTTATAAGTTCTATATGAAACTGAGACTTTTGACAGTCAAATTTGTGCCGCAACGGTGTCGACAACACTTGCGCGGAAAAATGACGCGCAAAACGTGAAAAATGTGTCTTGTAGCCATTCTTTGAGAATAAACGTCGTAGGTGGGAGGGGTCCTATTGAACTACGCTAGTTTTATTACTTCTTTGAAAAAATATTTCAAAATAATAAAAACGCTAAGGAACAAAGCAACATTGCATGAAAATAGCGGTCATAATTCCCTTATCAAGCGAAATCGATATTTTAAAATCGATATGTTTTACTAATTTTCCTCATAAGCTGCCTAATTAAGACTGATAAAAGAGTCACGTGCTGAGCGATGAACTAGCAGAAACAGGAGAAAACGCGGAAGTAGCCAAATCATCTCCACTGGCGATTGTTCGCCCCAAAGCCGATCTGTCGGATCAGATAAATCGCCAGCCCTCCCAAAGTGTTCACTTTCTGTGCTCCAATATCTTTCTTACAATAGTCCAACTTATTATATTTACACAAGACCTCCTTATCGTATCACACTGTATGCATTTACTTTAGTAAATTTCGCGCTGATAATGTAGCGCCCCTGCAGTGGTGACATGGGTGGAAAAGTGGCCACAAAGCGCACACTTTCAAGGTTTGCGAACCACAGCCATTTTTTACGCGCAATTGTAGCCAGCACCGTAAGTACATACTCTATCCACAGAATTGCTGGACTATATATCATAAACGCACCTCCGTATCTTCATCGCTGACATCACATTCGCCATAGCAAAATTTAGCAAATTTTTCAGACAAAGCCATTCATACCCTCAATTCTTCACTCCTACTTCTGTGATTTCTCCTCCATGCTCGACGCCGAAGATGGCGGCAGCAACGGCAGTTCGCCACTACAGTGAACAAGGTAAACTATTATTCTTTGATTTCTTTTATCATGGGTTCTTCCTAATCTTGATCCTTCAAATCATGTACTCTGTTAGTAGACGTAATATGCTCAATTTACTCCATCTACTTGCTGTAAAGCACAGAAGTCTTCAAATCGCCGCGAAATGTATGTACTTTTACTTTGTTAATATCTTATCCGGTTTTCTAATGGACTACATCTTCGTATCAATTATCTACGCATAAATTGAATACAGCTGTGTAAGATGAGTCTTCAGAGGATATTAACAAGTTCACAAAGTCCTCCTAGGATTGAATTTGCCTAACTTGATTTCATTCAAATTCAAAACTGAAAAAAAAATTGTGTGCAATTCCAGCCAATTCTGATTCAGCACAATTTTTGCTACATTATCTCCAAATTTGATTACTGCCAAAATGAGAACAGGCATCATTTTAACAAAAATTAGAATGCGATTTTTTTTTTGAACATAACAATTTCTTTCTCATGAGAATTGCGAAATGAGAAACTGATATTTTTCTAAACAATAAAGCTTCTAACAAAATGAAGTAATTTATCAGACTATTACATTCACAGATTCATAAATTCTTCTTTCTTAAAGAACAATTATTTTGAGTTGCAAAATCCGCAAGGCTTTTTCGAAGATCCTATAGTTTTTCCCCCTAAAAACAATTAGTTGCTCTCAACTTTGCCAGTCTACAAAAAAAATGATTTTAGCAAGTTAACAGGCGTACAGCTGTAATATATCCAAGTTTCTTCAGTTTCTAGGCCAGCACAAAGCACAATCTGTGTGCCAGTTCGTTTCACAACTTTTCTTTAAGTCTTTAACTAAAAACATATGCACTTTTGGCAAGACAAGGTCGTCAATCAAGGTGAACAAGAGAAACGTTTCCCACTCAAGGTTCGTATGCAGGCCGAGCATTCATTCGCTATCGAAAGTTTTTCTTCATATGCCATTTGTCATCTGCTGACTGAGCTGCACAAGTCTATCTTTTATTATTTAGTGACAAAAAATTGATGGAAAAGAAGATACAGATAGAAGTACGACACTTCGAGCAAAAGTTGAATGCATCATCGTATTTTTTTTTCGTTGTGACAATACGACTACATTCTTCGAGTTGCATTCGTTATGAACATAATTATAATCCCGGATCTGCCTAACAAGGGAAGGATACTCGATCGCAGTGACGATTGGGTAAGCGGTGTATACCGCGTATACCGTCCTCAGACAGTGATCTCTAAACCGCACTCCATACCTGCTATGACGTCATTCTGGAAGAGCTATAAGAAAAATTTTGGTGCTGCAGGCATTTAAGTACTGGACTTGCTTCATCACTGATGTGGTGTATTGGTGCAGTGGATAGTGGCTTGGACTGCTGGGATAGGTGTCGTGGGTTCGATTCTCCTTGGATGCCGGGGGTTCTGCGTTTTTGCAAAATCCTTCAGCTCCTAGGGACGGTATACGCGGTATATAACGCTTGCCCAATCGTCACTGCGATCGAGTATCCTTCCCCTGTAAAAAAATGGTCCCTTGAACATATTGTTTATAAGAATATCACTTATTTTTACGTAGCTTTTTTTACCTGGCAGTAAAAGCTAAGGCTGCGCTTCGATAACATAGGAATTGCTAGCTTCGTGAAAAGAAAGGCAATTATTAGATTTTCAAAGCCAAACAATGTTCATAGACATTCTTGTGGTTCTTATCAACATAAGCCGATTCATATGTTCAAGCCATTAGTGAAAAAAGTGATAAACAAACTTTTTAGTGCTAAAACGACTGCTGGGAGTCAGATGTGCAAGAGAGTTGTTTTTAGCTGTAATTAATTAAGAAGAATTTCAAACTCCATTAAAATTCAAATTAGCTTCTTGAAACGAATTTCTTGGGCGTTTCTCTTAGAATTTCGGGCTTGTAGCATGTCTCCATCCCCTACATTTTTATTGTGAAGTAGGCCCTCCGCCGTTCATATTCTATAACTCACTCAATAGCTTGTATAGTGCTGAAATGAATGACGGCAGCTCGCTGGAAGAAATGAATTCAAAAGCCAATGCATACAACGATGGACAAGCGAAGCCATCAATAATTTGGAAAGAATTACGAGCAGAAAAAGAAATAAAACCAATTCGTGAAACCTAAATCATAATGAAAAATACTGGCAAGATTAGGATGGAAAAAGCTGAAACGCACAATGTACGATGACATTTGATCCTCCTATTTAAACTAGAGTTTAGATTTAACAGTTTTAAGGATGACCATTGTGTTTACGGTGTAATGACGCTATTTTAGATATAGTGAAAAACTTCCACAAAATTTTACATTGTAACAACTTAGGAAATCCAACACCAAGACCATTTTTAGGGTATCTAAAGGCTAGTCCTGAACGAAAGTAGATGTTATGTCGCAAGGCGGACGCAAACGCGGCGGCCGAGCAGATATCATCGCTGGGGCGCATGAAATGCACACGGTGGCGTCCGGTCACGACTCGCGCCGCGTCCGCCTGCGCCTACCTCGTGTGGACATCAGCTTTCGTCCGGGACTAGCCTTCACTTTTTGCAAAAAGCAATATCTTCGTTACTAATCTCCTCTTCTGACACCTCGGTGGGATGCTTTGGATATATGCATGGATACGGTCTCGGATTCCTCTCGCTTCACAACAGCACAGTAATCCGCGCTGCTGTTATTGTGGCCTAGTTTCAATCGTTTATGAGTACAAGACGAACTAAAATGAATGAAAACAAGGAAGGAAGCAGAGAAAAGTGTGCAAACAAATGATCGCGGTGCGAATAGCAAGAGAACTGTGCCGGCGCAGCAACTGTGGACATAAAGCTCGCTGAAAGTTGTAGTACACAATATGTGTATATAACTGCAGGTGATTAGACTTTTCATGTGTAAGTGGGTAGATTTTGAGTGCGTTAGTTGTCCATGCGGTGGCGACACCACTTGCGCGGGAAAAATTGCACCCTCATCCTGTTCTCGCAATCAAAACACAAGAACCCGACCGATTTCTATCAGCTACATTACTTCAAGGAGACTAGTTGAGGGAAAAGAAAACAAACAGAAGACGCAGCTTATCTGAAAAAGTGTCTATTCCCGAATCCAGGATGGGAACGCCAAAGATGGACATGCAATGACACACATTATCATATGAAATCTGACCGTAAACTGCGAGCTAAGTGATGCCGTAACGTAAATTAGGGGTAGTGCACTTACACACAATGGTGGCGACGACTTCAGTATAGAAGTCACAGGTGCCAAAAGTTATAACGAAAAAATAGAGGGAATTTGTAGAGTTTTAGACAATCGCAAGAAAGTTTTGCTAACGCTGCAAAAAAAAACACTTAAAGGACTCTAACAACTCGAGTACAAGTGCGGGAAACGCTCGTAGTAACTACTTCAGCAATTAGCAGACGTTTAAGCCGCAGAATAACTCGAAAACACGACCGCGAACCAGATCATCGTGAGAAGAGCGGGCTGACGGTCGCGAATTGCTGCTTGCTGTCTCCTCTAGCGTAGTCCTAGTTGTGTTTTTGCACTTACTGAGTACTGTAGCCACAGCTGTGGAAGTACGGTACGGTACGAGCCAAGTTCGGATAGGGGGCGATAGCCGTCCGGTATTGCCGGACCGTGGTTTTGATGTCCTTGTGACGCCATCGTATCGATCGATCCGCTGCGCCGTGTTTGGTTGCTGTGTGTTTTATTAGTGACGGGCAGCGGAAACTCCGTAATCCCTCAGCGCATCTCACTGTTTCATGCTTCTTACCGCTCACTGCGATTTCTCTACGTCTACGCCGTCGTAACTTTCGGCGGAATTTGTTTTCGCAACGTGGTCACAGCTCTCGAAATTATCAATTCATAGCGATGAAGGTGAAGACACATTTCGGCCTCCCCCACACACACAGAAATTAGCAATGGATGGAGTTATTGAGCCTTGCGCAAGGCCGCACTGCCTCATTATAAGACATTCGCGTTCCTTGTACCAACCTCCGCAGTCAGCAGAGGCTTGCGACTCCGGGAATTTCGCAGTTCTCGGGCCTCTTTTCCGCCCTCAATTCTGACTTGTGAATCGCTGACATAAGCTCATGCTTCTCCGTACAAATGACGGCATTCATCAATCATTCGTTGTCCCTCATATCGCATTCTCTCTTCTGCACGCCTGATTGAGCTTCTGTTCCGTGATTTCTCTTCTTTCTAAACTTGTCAAATCTTCTCTGATTCATGTTCAAAGACTCTTTCTCGCCAACCAGAATTTTATAGCCTACCATATGTTTGCTGACAGCCGCATTCCAAGGTCAATTTACAAAATTATCTCACAGTGTGACCTCGTCACCTCCTTATCAGCTCACTTTTTGCTTACATTTCAGGACCAACGGACACGAACTCCGAGACACTGTCGCCACCCTGCTGTGACACAGGGCTCTCGAGTCCTGAAGTTGATGTCCTCGCCAAAATGGAACAGCTCAATAGGTCAGAAGTTCTCCGTTTTTGTTTGTTCAGAGCCGCTATGCTATGATGGTCTTTGCTCAAATTCTGTGCTTTCATCTTCCTTATCTGAGCAGGTTTGAATTGAAGAAGTACCTCTTGATTTTGCCCTTTGAAATCTGAACATGTTCTTTTTCGCCTTTTCTCTGAATAATGTTTTTTGAACTTTCTATGATTTCCTGTGACTTTTCTTGGATTTTTTACTGTCTTCATTGTTCTAACTCTATACAAGTTTCTCGGCTCCCGCAAATTGTCATTGTCCAGCGCGAAATCACTGGGGAATCATCCTTGCTTAGACATCTCAAACTAGAAGTCAACTCTGACGACCCCGATTGTTGAGAACTGAAAAAGCAAGCGTAATTTGCACTCATTCATGCAATCTATAAATGAGATAAGGCCATGAATCGTGTACGCTGTTATCACATCCGGTGTTTTATTTAGGTCAAATGAGGAGGATACCAGGAGTCTGGCATCCCGAAAAAGTGGCTCCAGTGGAAGTCCAAAAGGAGGGCATGAGCCAAGTTTGGCAGAAGATGAAGAAGAGGACCTCTGGAGTGTATGGAATAAAGTTGTATGTAACTGGGAAGAAGAAGTCAAGAAAAAACCGACGTCTATCAAGGTAGTTTTCATTCTGCAATCACACAAATAGCAGTTTGTGGATAAAGCCTTATATTTACTTTTCTTCCTCATGTTGTACTTTGCTGATTGAATTAATTTTTAGACTTTGGTAAAACGCGGCATACCACAACATTTCCGCACTATAGCATGGCAACTATTGTCAAATGCATCCGTTTCCTCTATCCATGAGGTATATGCGGACTATATGCGGCAGTCATCTGTCTATGAAAAGGTATGGTCTTGCCCATTACTTAGAAAACTATTTGTACACTTATGATAATATTTTTTCTTTCAAGCGTCCTAATTGAATTTGCTCATTCATTATGGAACATATCTGTCCACATTTAGTCTCGCTTTCAATTATTCGTGCATTTTTTGCTTAGAGTCTTCGCTTTTCTTTTCGTTGTGCGGTGCTGTCGCTTGTCTAAAGCGTGGAATGCAACCCGTTCATTATTCCATGTTGCTCTTTTCCATTCAGCGCAGAATAGCATCTTTTGCACAATCGAAGCATCAACGCTTTTTATTTTTCCATCATACTTGCTAGCAGATTTCGAAAAAAAATGTTACAAATACTGTCTTCTGTCAGCCGCCCATATGAGTTTTTTCCGTTCTTGGCTATTCAAAAGTACTTTGAATTTTTTTGTTGGTCATTGGTCTCATAGGCTTTTTCATATTTTTTTTCAATTAATTAATCTTTATCAAGTCTCACACAATAGCAGAGCTTTAGAGTTTACAACCACGATCTGTCTTTGCCCTTATCTTCGCTAATGGCCAGTCAGCTCTTTTAACCACGCAGCTATAAAAGCAACTTTAGTTCACTCTACCCAGGGTTTTTGGAAGGGTTTCTTGCAACAAAACTTCTTACTAAGGTGGGTGTAGGTGCAAGCGCGTGCACTCTGGTCTAAATTTATATGTTCCATCAGTTCTGCAACGTAGCTTTAGTTTGAATTCATAGTTTAAAAACTGCGTTCAAAACCGGGAGTTATAATTTCGGTAGAATGTATTATGCTTACACTATCGATGTTTTTCGTAGGAGGCACATGATAACCAATAAATAAGACTTACCGGTGATATCTGAGACTACATCTAAGAGGATTATCAATAGTTTTAGTGCAAAAACTGAATTACATCAAGTGTCATCCAATCGCTTTGCTTTGATATCAGGGGAAAACGAATTTCAAAAGATGATACCCTCGGTGTGTTAATTTTAGCGACAAGCATGCGTACTATATGGCATCAGATTCCATCTTACTTGTAGAACATGAAGCGTAACATCTACATCCTAGTTCTTTTTTTTATCTTACCACTCCATGGTCCTGTCGCTTTTCACCGAAAAGGTTAATTAGGTGCTCAGAAGAGTTTTGTCTCAAGATTTATAACCTCAATCTTATCTTTTACTTCTGCCCGTGAGCTGTGCCCAGCAAGTTGAAAGAAGGAAATGATTTTGAGCCGTCACGAAAATGTGATACGTTACACCGGAAAATTTTGTACCAATTTTTTTGAACAAACGATGTGTTTTTGTTGACTTTGCTCCCATTCTCAGCTTTGCAGTGTCCTAGTGGCATGTACGGGTCTCTGTGGTCGTCTATGGCTTGTGTAAAGTTATCTCTCTTTGTTTTTTATCTGTTCCTTCGGTCTTTATTCCGAGTTAATGTATCAAAATTGCAATTCACTTCCATCCTTGTTGCGAATTCTGCTCATATTGTGGATTTAGCCAACTGCTGTGTACATAATTTCTGCCAGCCTCATTCAACCAGCCGTGCACCTTGCGTAAATGAGATGTGATGAATAGACATGTTTTAAACTACGCTGTACTGATAATTACAAAAATATATTTGTTAAGATCAGTTTTGACTGGAATTTATCCGAGTAGTTCTGCTCTTTCGCTATTGAAATTTGATTCGAGTATTTTCAGGTCATACAACGAGACATCTCGCGTACATATCCTGAAGAAGAATTTTTCAAAGACGGTGGAAGGGGACAGGCTTCCCTTTTTAATGTAATAAAGGTTGGTAATTTTATCTGATGTTTAAGCGAGCAGTCTTTCTGTACAATTTCGAGTCCGATCGCCCTATACAACATCTTTATATCGACCTTGCTAAATCTGCTTTTTGAAACCAGTCTTATAATCAATTTGATTACAATTAAGCAGAACCCAGATTTTTTTTTTGATAAACCTAGCCTCTTGCCTATGAACCTCTGCCCCAGAGCTCCATCATCTTATCAAGCACCTACAATTTCTTTTCAAGGCCTACTCCATCCATGATCAAGAAGTCGGGTACTGTCAAGGAAGTGCTTTCATTGTTGGATTGTTATTGATGCAGGTCAGCACTTCTAGCTTAATTCTAGTTGATTCTCTAGAAAACACTATTTTTAACTTCAGATGCCGGAGGAAGAAGCTTTTGCAGTTTTGGTTCGCCTAATGGAGAATTATCGTCTTCGTGAGCTGTACAAGCCGGCCATGACAGATCTCGGCTTGTGCATGTTCCAGTTAGAGTGTCTTGTTCAAGAACAGGTAAGAGCAACGAGAAGATTAGCTTGTTCGATGCTTCATGATGGCTTTTTAGATGCCGGACTTACACAGCCATTTCAACAACATGGGTTTTGACACTTCAATGTATGCGTCGTCGTGGTTTCTCACGCTGTTTACAACCAGTCTACCAGTTAGAATAGCCAATCGTATTATGGATTGCTTTCTTATTGAGGTGAATTGCAATTTCGCTTTTCTACGAGAAAATTCTTCATACTGCTTGAGACATGTTCTAAATCCATTTTTTGTTTGTTTGAAGACTGTATCTGATATTTTCATCTATACAAACTCAGCTGCAGGCGCCTTGGAGTGTTTATCCAATCTTCATAAACTCATTTGTTTTGCAGGGGTTGGAGTTTATATTTCGTGTCGCTATGTCAATCCTACAGCAAGCTCGTTTTGAACTGCTTCGACTAGACATGGAGGGCATGCTCAAGGTGAGAGCTACTCTCATATTAAGAAAATATTATTCTCATATTGCATTTGAAGATACTGCCAATAGTAGCAAGTGTGCTGCGAATGACTTGTGGATTATTATTTTGTCGTTACCTTGTGGTCGCTAATTACGAAATGAAGTGCGAGACAAATATTGAAAATTAGTTGTGTGCGCTGCAGCTAGCTTTCAATATTCCTCTGCCTTTTAATTCCATTTTCATCTAAATCGTCGAGTCTGCAAGGTTTCATTGAGTTCAGCTACAGCCTGGATAAGCCTCTGAATTTATGTTTTTCTTCAACGTTTTTTGATAGCATGCTAATACAACGATTCTAATCTTTTTCACCCATTAAAAAGCACACGATTTACTCAAAAAAGAAATGCGAAAATGATTTGCTGGTTGAAGATGATCTTTTTTGCTTTAGTACTTTCAACGAGACATGCGTGAACGCTTCGAGAATGATGCTGACTTACTGATTGCTGTTGCAAACAAAGTGCATCTAAACGCAAGAAGAATGCGAAAGTGAGTTTTGGAATTTAGTAGCTAATTTACTCTTAATGATGTGATTGTTGTCTGCTTTGATGTTGAATTTTGTCTCTACTTGTGTACTGCACAATCCACTGCTCCTTACCCTGACATCATCCTAACCTTTTTCAAACAGAAAAGCATTTCTGCGCTTATTTTCAAGAAAATGGGTAATGATAATTCGCAGCCTTTTTTCCCAAAAGATTTGCTTTTTTTCTGCAGATCACAGGTTGATTAGTACTGAAGTGCATGACAGAATCATTACGATTGCATGTTTGCTGAAGCCCTTTGTCAGTTGGTAGTAGGTCCAAATTTAATTTTATCGAGTGTCTAGAAATTGGCACGCTACACTCATTTGATCTAGTATCGAGACCCTTGTGGCGTAAGCTTCGGTGGTGTCGATAAGAACAGAAACCGCTTAGATTTTTTGGTAAAGATATGCTTTTTGTAAAATTTTACAAGCAGGATGTTAGCTATGTTCAAACTGATCAGAAGCGTCGCTATTTCCATCGTATCTGTTGATTTCAGTCCAAACGTTTTTGCACCTTCAAATGAGAGTGTAATGTGCAGAACTCAATCAAACTTCTTACGATCCTATCCTATAGGTAGTCGAAAATCACTTCATTATCATGTTTTCGCATTTAATCTCAATATAGCCTAAAATCAAAATTACATATCACATGATCAGCAAGCGAAAATACCCTTTATTCTTCAAAAATCCACGGTTCTAACCTCTTGGTCTGTTCTGTAATTTGGTATCTGAAAACAGGAATCAAGGAATTTTTCAACCTCCACCTTCAATTTTCACCCAAATGTTCGTGATCTCGATTTTTAAGGAACGCTATCTCGCACAGCAATCACTGGGGTCGTCTCATCCAAAGTAGAGTTTCTTGTTGAAAGTGGCAGGAATCAGAATGTTTATTAAATGAAGTGTTAACTTTCACTGCTTGCAAATAATGGATGCTGCAGATTGTCTGAAAAAATTAAGTCTAATGTTTGTTTGTTTACAACTCCCTTGTCATGAAGTATTTCTAGGAACTCTGGGGCCATTTTGTAGAGCTGGCTGCAACTCGAATAGTATGGAGCGGATCAAGTCTCTTTTGATTACTGTAAGAGTACGGTAGGAACTTGCAGCATATGGCGCCACTATGGGGAAGGCCGTTTGGAAAAGAGTCTCCGAAAAATCTGGAAAATTGTGTAACACGGTTTTCATCAGACGTGCTGATTTTAGCGCAGACATTTTCGTGCGCTTGCAGAACTTTTAAAGGCCTGATCAAATTTTTGACGAATCAGAAACTGGTTGCTGTGGTATATGTGGCGCAACTTATGGAAGAAACGCTACAATGAAGTGCGATTTTCATTTTTGGAACCAGAGACTTTGATGAACCTAGGGTAGCAGTTTCCAGCTTCTTTGGTCTTTTTTTTTAAGTAAAATATTATCCTCAATAACTCAATCTTCTCGATTGATTCTTAAATCGCACCATACCGTATCTAAGTTGAAGCCAGCTCTACAAATGGTACCTAGATCTTTTCAAAAGACGATGACGAGAGAATCATTAACAATCAAACGGTAGGCACATTTTTTAGGACAGCCTGTTTTGCCAATTCAGCATTCTCTCGAGTTTTCTAACAGCTTCCTGTTGACGGGTCTAGTAAAGGATGTTATGATTTATACTACGGAGAAATTTCTCGAAGGTTTTTTCTCTTGGGTCCGATAGCTTTTGGTTAGTGTTGAGGTCAAAGTTAGAAAAGAATGAATAGCAGCAGTTTTGGTTGAACAAACTTTTTGTAGGCTACCATTCTGAGCATATTTCGCGAGCTAGGACGTCATCTAGCGTTAGGTGGAGGAAACTGGTATAAGTTCAGTTCATACTACATTTCTTCTACATGGGAAGACGGGCAATTTTTCCAGTTGTTTTTTTCTCTACATTCTGGATATGAACCTCTAGATAAAGCGGCGCTGTTGCAAGGTGATGATCGCGGGTCAATTTGTGTAAAATGACCCAGCGGCTAATGACGATGAGAATGGCGGCTGGTCATTAGCATTGGTTTGGAGACAAGATATTGAGTTATGTAAAAAAATCTCACCAAAGGACTGCATGTTTGCTACCTTCATCAAAATTTTAAAGATTTGCAGAAAAAACATTTTAGATTATTTCTGTACGACTTGATAATATCGAAAGAGAAAATAAGGCATTTACTAGTAATGATCAAAGCAAGGATTATTGTTGGCGTACCGCGGCAAAAAAGCCAACAACTTAAACTCGAACTGTATTTTCTCTCCAAATATTTCGTCGCAAAAGAATGCCATAAGGTACACTCTTGACTCTGTATTTTTGATCCTCCAATTTGATCTTTTTAACTACGGGATAATTGTGCTGATCGAAAGCCCATATGAATACTGAATATGAATTTTCGATTTTCGAAATCTTCTCTTCCGGTTTTACCATCTCTTATGAAATTTCTTATGTGCAGAACGGATGATGAAATTTATTATGTACAGAGCGGATAGTGAAATTTATTACGAAACGGATATTACACATGTCTTATACCACAAAGTTTATGTGAGCCTTTTTAATAATTCTGAAGCAATTTCGGACATCATAAGTAAGACATATGGCACCCGCATTTTTACTTTTGTATGTTTGGCTGAATACCTACCGAAATTTGCTTTTACACCCAATAGTATATTATGAGAATTTTCAATGAATTACTCAAAAATCTGTCAGAATGTTTTTTGAGTGATAATAGAAGAGGTTGGAGGTGACATCCACTTAGCAGGCCTAGGGGAAAATATCAACCAATAATATTTAAAAAAGAAATTCAGAAATTGCTCGATTGTCTTGATGTTTTTTGATGATGAAAAAGGCTGGGGTGGCGTTGGTAGTCGAGAAAATATGTTTGGGGAAGTACATAGCTACGGTAAGAAGACGCATCAACCGTCGTACTCTTGTTCAAGTATCTGAACTCTAATTTCTGTTTATTTGAATAACTTCAGAATACATTGCTTATTCATGACACCGAAATTTTGCCTAAAATTTTTTTTTGAAAAGACCATAACATTTCATGCCAAGCAACAAAAAGAAGCGAAAGTACAAAGTATCGAGTCGTTTGAGTGTAGTGGTGCAGTGACTTTTTCAAAAATGTCATCAACGAGCTCCATTTCTTCACTCATATTTTTTTCTTCTCTTTATCATCACCATCAACGCATTAGTTCCGATTTGACATGACTAATGCGAATCAAAGCCAAATTTCTTTGTCTTTTTTGTATGTTTAATGTCGCGTAAATGCTCGAAGTTTTGAATGCACGTCTTTGTCGTTCTACAAAATAAAATGCAAAATCTGCCATACATATTGAGCAAACTGACGCAGATTGATTTGTCCATATGTCCCCAGTGAATGGATATATCCTGAAAATTTTTTTTGATTTTACAATGACTCATAGGCTGCCCTTCTAACAGCGCTTTTCCTTTTCATGTTAACAAATAAATCGTTTAGGCTTGAAAAGGACTATCTCGCAAAGCGAACGAGAGAAGAGGAAGAAGCGGTGGAGCTACGTGTGAGTCATCTTTCATACTTTTTCTACTTTTGCGAAGTCCAGTTTCATTGTTTCCCATCAGGAAATGTGGGTCGAGAAGTTTAAATTTATTGATTTGAGAAATTAGAAGAATTGAAGTGATGAGCATATGTTGGAAAAGAAAGAACTCTTTTCTAATAGAAATTTACTACTCTTTGTTTTGGATAGACAATTATGAATAACTCCATGCTTATATGCTTTGGGCTGGGTTTGTCTATTTTTGCGAATATATTTTTTTACAAAATTATATCACGGGCTTCTTTTCCTTCTCTTCAATCAGCTCCTGCTCATATGCGGTGACAAGGCCTAGTGTGTAATTTGCTCTGGTTTATCCATATCCTTTTTGTTAAGAGAGAATCTCGTTCCATTATCTGTGAGAATTAGACCAAAGACAAAACCGATGTGTTTTATCTGCTAGGTGTGAACTCCTAATGGACTGTCTCAGTGTTTTATGTGAGGTCATAGAATTGCGTTCAAGGATGAGAAATTTCAGTTTTTTTATTGAGAGAACGGACGAACTCTCAAACTTAGGTTCCACAAATGGACATAGTAGGGTCTTTTTGATAGGCGGCATACTAAATATAGATGCAAATTGAATGAAATCTTGTGAGCGGACTTTAGTAAGCTTTTGAAATATGAAGGCATGCATGAAGCAGTACGCGCAATATTTTACGATGCCGCTGTGAGTCACTAAGATTGAAAAAACACCTATAAAAATATGCAGTTAAAGGTCTCCAAGGATTATTTGTGCTGAAAGCGATTTATAGCCAGCAACAGATGTTGGAAGAGAGCAATTGTCGCATGTCCCCTGCTCGCGTTATTCAAAACAATAAGACCCCTATTGTTTAGAGTTTGGTGAAGTGCTGGAATTGATTTGAACAATTTTTTGTTGATTGGGTGAACCTGATTTTTATATAGAGTTTCAGTCATGTAAACTGCGAAGTTGAATTATTCGAAAACCTTTGGTTCAACAGCCACTAGGTGAATAATTGACGATTTCCTAGAGGCACTCGTATTTCCATAAAATTGCGGGTTTATGGTTACATCTAGATTGTGTTTTTGATAGTCTGGCTTGCGCTATCCCAGCCTTTTGATAAATCGGTGAATCATTTGGCACAATCTGGTGTTTACATGTGTCAGTCAATCTCAAAATAGCTCGGTCCGAAGTAACATCGAACACTTTGTGATGGTAAAATCCAGTGCGTTAATATTCTGAGAGTCTCCTATGTTTATCTTATGTTTCACGGGGCATTGTGGCACTGATGGACGCGATCGTAGGAAAAATCAAAACAACTTCCAGTGAGTGACGAGAGCGAACTTTTCTCTGGACAAACTGCGATGTAACATAACACTTCCCGTTTGTCAGCGATACTAGAACTAGCCTGACATATCTGTTGACATCCCCCGAACATATCAGATTTTCTCGTTTTCTTGTCCGTTACGAAGTCAGAGTTCAAGCTTCATTGATAGTTAGCACATCGTCGTGCGTCTCTGGGTTAGCGAAATAGAGTGCGCGTTCTACCGCACAACGCAAACTTTCTTTATAGCTGAGGTGAAAGCAAACATTGACGAGAACAAGATCTTGTTTCTCACCGATACCTTTCGAACATCATTGAAATGTGCATTAAATGTGTGCAAGGTCTCGTTGGGGTTTGCGGAATGTGTGCGCGGAAAAGTTTCATACGCGCATGCGGAAAAGGTTGGGTAAAGACACACACAGCAACAGACGAAGTGTATTCCGTGAATGGCCACTCATGTTGTGGAAGGTGGCGGGCGGTCTGGTCGTCGTCGGCTGCCACCACGCCCTCCCCTGTTCCTTTCCCGCTGCTGGTAACGTCTATCCGCGACCATCATTTATTTCTCATTCTTCTTCTCTTTTTCTTGCGCCTAAGTCCGAATCTTTGCTGCTGCTGCTGCTGCGGATATGCTCGATCCAAGACAACGTCTAAGGAAGAAGTTCATATGGACTAAGAAGGTAATGTGTTTGTTTGGTGGTTGTTTGCTGATGGGTTATCTTTGTAAAAATCTGTTTACACTCAATGGGTACTAGGTAAATTTTTCAAATAACAAGCATCTGAATTCTTAGTATCTGATAGCCAAAAACTTGCATCATCTTTAGAACTTGAGATCATCGACAAGAGATGATTCTGAAAATTTTGTAGTACTCTCAATTTTGAAAAATACAAATCCGGCATCACTTATTCAGCAGGCTAGTATGTGTTCCACTGCTTCTGGTTAAATTGGGAGAAAGCTGGAGAGAAGAGGGAGAAGGGGGAGGAAAGAACGCATTATATTGAATAGGGAAAAGTTTAAGTTCACAGAAGCATGCAATTCTCGTGAAGAACTGAATGGTATGGGTTATTTCGCACATTGATCGAACACTTTCTATGAATGTTAGTCATTCTTGAAAATTGCTTTTTTGCTCAAGAAGTGTGGATTTAGAAACTTTAGCTTTTCAAAAAATTCGTGGGAATGCTTTGGCTTTAAAAAATTTTTGATTGCTTTTTGCTTAGAATTTTTACCTCTCCTACCTCTTTTTTTTCCTCTTACATATTTACCTCCTCATGTAGAATAGAAGTGACTTACCCAGTTCGTCAACCAAACCCAAAAATCACGCGGAACATTTCCCTAGTGATAAAGAAATGATTAGTGCATTACTAGCTATTTTGCGCACAAATGTTGTGATTTCGGCACTTCCCCCCTCCCCCCCCCCCCCCCTCCACACACATGACGAAACAACCAGTTTGTACCGCAATTATCGACTAACACATCGCCTCCTGTGTTCGAACGTAACACAAAAGGACCTTGTTCGTAGCGAATTTGCGCAGATTACCGATGTTATGTGTTACGGTTGAGTGCCGTGTGGATTTAACTTCGTCCCCTAGCAAGGTGACTCGCGAATCTGTTTAGTGAAGGCTTTGGGTGAAGCGAGGTGAATGGTTCTATTGTTCGTGAAATACATGTGGGTGGTGGTGGGTTTTGCTGTCATGAGTCATTGAACAGATTGTTCAGAGAGATTTTGAAAAAAGAGTTATGAAAAAGGTATTTCGTAATATCATAAAGTCTAACGGGTGCCGGTAAATATGAAAACTTTGAATTAAAAATTGTAAACAGTGAACAATTTTTCATCACACAGTAAATCCATCATTTCTATTTAAGAAAAAGGTTAGTTCTGTGTCTGGAGTTTGCTTTTTTTCTCCTTGTTCTATGCATTCTAAGACTGTTGGATTCCTATAGCTATCTCTGAACAATAGACTAAGAATTTGCATCATTCTTTTCATCAAATGGTCATTCGAGTCTAGCTGGTTCAAGCTTCGGTGTTGTGTTCAGTTCAGTTCAATTTCAGTTTTCTTGATTTTGGCTACTAATGATTATCTGGGGATCAGTCAAGGCGGCTTGAGATTGCGCAAAGATTTCTTTGTTGCTTGTTTCCAGTTTACTAGAATGTATATATTTAGTTTGAATGTAACTCTAAAGCGAGAAGTAAGGTTTTTTCGAAGACCGAAGACAAAATTTCAAAACTTTGGATGGCTAGAAGCTCATGCATTCTAGACGCGTAATATATATTCTGTAAAACATTTGTACAATATATAACGAAACTAGTGAAAGTGCAGTTTGATATTGTCCATCCATCATGCGCTTTTGCCATTTTTGCGAATATGAACGCATTTGATGATGTCAGGTCATTTTCATCCATCAACGAAAATGAAAGATGCTAAAGCGGTTGATGTGAAATGCATGTGTGTCACTTTGTGACAAATTTTGCAGAAAACGCTAACGTTCAGCCATTGTTTTGTGGTGACTAGACACAAAGAGAAGCATATGAGTAATTGATCTAGCATTTTCTAGAAGAAAAATAATGTTGTAGGTGATTTGTCATTTGCAGAAATGCTAGTAGTAAGCTATAACTTGAATAATAAATTTTCAGGAGCTGTTTGGGAGCAGATGACTTGCTGATGGAATTTAGAGTTGGTGAAACCAACTCGGACTTAATCTCTAAAAAAAAAGTTCTAAATAAAGTAGGATTCTAGTGACTGGGGAAAATCTATAGAAAAGTGTGTCTTTCTATCGTGCTCCTAGGAAACAGTAGGTATTTTGCATCATAAAAAAATGCTCAGCCTAGCAAATTTTCGACTCCAATTTCTTGACTCTTGAACCATTTTGATCTGCGAAATCCAGAAATGTGCTTTTTGTTTCAAAAATGTCAAGAGAAACTCGATTCCAGACAGTCTATCTATCTGAAAATTGATTGGCTGACCGGGCGCTCGCGTCACACCCATTTAGCAGTTCGCATGTTTGAGATAGTGACTAATTGATAACTTCAAAGGTCTCTGAGCTTGATTTTGGACTCAGCAAATTTTAGTGGTCCATTTAAAAAGAAAAACTTAGAAAGTTTCAAAGTTTTTGCAATGAGAGCATGGTAGATCAGCTTCTTTTGCATGTGCGGCTGTAGGGCCACTTTTCCGAATCATTTATGTTTGTGACAACTTATTTACTCTGTCTCTTAATCGCGTGCTTTTAGCGTTTGCGAACGGAAAATGGCTTGTTGCGAAAACGCATTGACTATCTCGAAGCGGAATCTGCAGCTCTTGCTGACAGACTGGTTAAGGGACAGGTAAGACGAGAAGGAAGTAGCGTTGTGTTTTCACTTTCTGATGCAAGTTTTGTGTACAGGTAAATCTTGCACAAGAAGCTGAGAACTCTATCAATATCGCACATGAGCTGAGCAAACTCCGCGACATTAACTCAGATGCTCATCGAAAGCTTGAACAGGCCTATGATACCATCAGGTAAAAAGTTGAACGAGTTTTTTTGTTTGTTCGAAAGCGAGCTGAGCAGCTTGTTGACAGTAATGTGTGCAGTGAAGCGGTAGCTTGAAGTACCTTGTACTAGATCGGGCACTTAGATATCTGTTTTTGTCGAATGAGTGAAGTACGGTAGCCTCTGGAAGAAGACATATTTGAATTGATCGTATAAATTTGGGGTCAAAGGTTGTAGTCGAATACAATAATAAATTGTTGTTCTTTAATAATAATATCTGAACTTCCAATGTAATTACTTATTGGGAGTCCAAGAAATTAGCCTTACAATTCGCCCACACCTTACACTGATCGGGCCAATCAAAGTCGTCATACGGTAAGACTACGGTGTGGGTGAAAGTTTAGGGTTGATCTATCAGGCTGCGATTAGACTGAGCTATCGCTTGGGTAATTAGTTAGGGCTCTCAATCAGTTTCCATTAGACAAGTAAATGAGGGAAACATTAGGCGCAGGGATTACTAATCTCATTGTAAATCTGTGTTTATCATTGCATGCACAAGAAAAATAAATCTACAAAAAAATCTGTTGCTTAATTCTGTGCGCGAAATTTTTTTCAACAAGCGAAGTTTTCTCCCAACAATCATATCATTCTTTCTAGGGAGCTGTCCTGTTCTCGTCAAGGAGGTGTTTTGGATGCTGCCATACAAGTGGATGATACAAGCATGATTGAACATATTCATTCGTTGCAGCAAGAACTTATCGAGAGTCATAATCGTCAAGCGGATCATGAGAACACTATACGTGAATGCAAAATTCGTATCTCTGTAAGCAGTTTTCCTCGTGCTTCTTTCTTCTACTTTTTCATAAAAATGAACCGTCTTTGTTGTCTTTGATCAAAACTTTTTGTATTTGTTTATAATATTGTTCTTTCCAGGAACTAGAAGCAGCAAACAAACGGCTTCGTGAGCATGAGCCTTTTGAAGGTGTTGCTGGTCTACAAGAAGAACTGATCTCTGTGAAAATGCGTGAAGCTGAAAGTAATCTTGCAGTCAAGGAAATGCGCCAACGGTTAGCTGAACTTGAACAGCACTGGGCGGTATGCGAAGAATTTTCTTATAATCCCCTAATTACTGTTTTGTTATTTTCCAGAAATATGTTCACATGAGAACATTCGAACCAAACGTAGCAAATGCCGAAAATGACTCGTCATCGAATGAATCAAATAATTCATCATCACTTAGTGTCAATTCAGCACGGTTAGTGCCATATTTTTTGCAGTATATTGGATTTTATATTTCAACTTATCGTTTTTATAATTTTAGTGCACGACTTGCGAAAATCACAGCTTCGTTTATCGGAGGTTCATCGGATGGTGATGATGGTTGTGTTACAATCAGAGAACTGGAAGATCAACTCATGGGAGTTCGGATAAAGGAAGTAGATAATTTGGCTGAGCTGAAGGAAATGCGTCAAAAGGTTAGGACTCGTTTATTTTTTGGCGCTTCATCTACTCAGAATTCCTTGAACTTTGTTATAAAAGTACTATCTGTAGATCAGTTGTTTACTCAACCTACTGTAACTAGATAATTCGATTACGGACACAAAGTACACGGTTTTAGTGCCCTTCCTTGTTTTTCTGAAGTATATAACGTACAAAATATTCAAGGCCATGAAGTTTACTCAGCCTAAGAATGGTTCTTGTCAGGTTATGGAACTAGAAACCCAAAACCATGTTTGCACTAATCAGCTTCGAAGGCAAGATGAGGAGATAAAGCGGATTCGTGAGGAGATTGAAGCGGTGCAGAAGGTGAATTTTCAAGGACTAGTACTTGTTTTCAAGTATGAAATAAAAGTGGTAAAATTGTTAAGGTGAGACGTGAGCTTGAAGCTTCTCTACGTTCCGAACGTCAACGATGTGCTCAGCGTGAATCTGAATTGAATGAGCAGTGTATTATGGAACGACTAAAGTATTCTGAAGCAATGCAATCTATACAAGATCTCCGACAAATGATAACTCAACTAGAGCTGAAGGTATGAGACTTTGACGATTTTTCATGCATGACTAGTGTATACGGTTTCTTTCTGAAATTTTCTACGATCGATTTGATGTTACTGTATGCTGTTTTATTTTCGGGCTTTCTCATTTTATCAGTCAATGGCTCAAGTCCAGAAAACAGAATTCTTGTTGCTGATGCACAGTCTTTTCAGAAGGCAGAAGGATGGACTCAGAATCAACTTAGAGGCACATCTGTCTGCGAGGTTGACGATGATTCTGTAAGTGGCAGCATTTCTGTTTTTCGAGTGACAAGAAAATTCGGAAAAAATCTGAACCTCTGTATTTTTTTGGAACCGCAGGTAGCTATGGAGACATGCTTTCTCAGTTTTATGCTCATTGGCAGTAATTTATGCTTCAAATCCACAATTTTTTTTTATTATAAAAGAGTCATAAGCTATGCTTCCCATGCTCTTATTGCCAGCAACTGTTTCATTGCGAGGGTTTCGTATGATTTCTGACGAGCGTGAGTTATCCGTCATTCACAGATGTGATCCATATGACTTTCGGAAATTATGAATCGATCAGAACTCATGCAAAATTTTCGATTCTTGTGCGAAACATTTAGTCCTGTTCTTTGTGTTCACGCCCACACCGGAAGTGACTCAGAAAGAAAATTTGTGGGGTTTTTCCTTTGTTTAGTTTACAAGTAGTCACTGATTGCAATTGCAAGAAATTCCTCAGCATGCGTCATTCATGTAATATGACTCAGTCAGTCATGTAACTTCGAGAAATTGGATGAGTCAGTGGCATTTATTATGCTAAACAATAAGAACGAATTGGTCTAGGCATTTTTTACAGCGAAAAAATTTAAAAGGGAAAATGATTGAGTCTTTATGAAAATGCACATATTTACAGACGTCGCATTTGTCGATTGGGTCAAACGGCGATGTATTCTCGCTAGGTTCAGAAGATATGAACGCCCTTGTAGCAGATATGACTGTCAAAGTACCGGTACTGGATGAGCTTTTAGAGGAAGGATCAAATACAGAGACCGAGGACCGTCGACCAAAAGTAATGTGGTCCTTTAATAGGTGTTGTGTTTTCTGATGACATTTCTTCCAGGAAACCTACGACGGAACGGATACTACAAGCTCTTGAAAGCAAATGCATTGGTGAATACATACTGTGATAATTTACTAATTTTTCTTTTCAATCAGTTGTTGTCCATATGTTTTGAGCATACTTTTTTTGTTTCACGGTTTCTGCACACTCTTTTTTTTATCTCTTGTACAGCAGTTTTTTACCCTTGTGACGCGGTACATCTCAATAATTCTTAATTTATTGTGATTCTTCCCCTGTTTACCCTACAAGTCCTGGAAAGTATTTCATCATACGCGCGAACTTATAAGGTATATTTGTTGATCACAGTTCTAAACAAACCGATTCGCAATCCTGGGTTCAAATCGAGTTTTCTTTCCTTTACGCGTGGGCTCTGCCCACGGATCGTGGTTCTCTCCAGCACAAACCTATGTTCAAGAGGCATTTGTTTCAAAATAATTGTGATATAGAAATCCCTTTCAATTCATCTCTAGCGTATAATATTCCCATCATTGACAATTTTTCTCGCTGTCATTCAACATCTCTCATTAGAGTATGTATCTATCAATTTTCAAATTTCATGTCAAAGACTTGTGATCACATATTGTGGCCTTTTTCACGTTTCATAATGTGGTAATTTGTAATTGCTCATCGAGAGATTTGAGGAATAGTTATAAACTTTTATTCATTTGCCTTTGAATACATTCACAGGTTTAAGTTATAGCCACATCGGGACTTCCAATGATGACGATATTGTTGATCTTCTGCTCTCTGTAAAGTCGGGTTCCTTTAGATTCTCGATCCAGGTGATTCAGGCGAAGCTAGCCAATCTCATTTTGGAATACTTCAAGACACTATAAAAGTGTTTAAATAACATTACATGGTGGAAAATATTGCAAATATGAGGAAATTATTCTGAAGTTATCAACGTTATACAAATCTTGGAAAATTGATCGGTGAGAAAACTTAGAATTGTTTCCTGTGCCAACATATTCACACAGAAGTCCACCTTTTACTTCAATCGTTTTTAGGCTCAGTGATCGCGACACTTCAACTGTCTTGAGATTTTTGTCACTGTTCCTTGTAGGCCCTTGCTTGCTATAAATTTCCTTGTTCACAAAGACTTCGAAAAATGGTACTGCCTACGAAAAGAATGCAATGAAAGTGCTTACTGAATAGGAACGGGACTCAATATTGTTCTCTGAACTGTCTTTGACATGTAAAAAACGAAAATTTGGTGCCACCAAATTTTGAGAAAACGTTTATTCTGTAAACAATTCTAGACGGATATCGAGGCAACAAGACTATTCGGAAACTTAACATTGTTTTGTGCTAATACATCAGCCATGATTAACATAGATGCTGTCTTTTGAACAGTGAAATCAATGAGATTGTTTTAGGCATATGATAGATAAAGTGCTAGTAACATGCCAAGAGAGCATGTTTTGGGACACCCTGCATGAAATGCCAAGTATACCTGAACACCAGTGGCGTACCGAGGGGGGAGGGCGGGGGGGGGGGCGCCCCCCCCCCCCGAGAATGCGTCGCGAAATTTTTGAAAGTTACCTATGTGGGTTATAAAAATGTGCAAGTGACTTGTTTATTTGTGTAAATAATTAAAATAATTTTTAAAAATTTTTAAAAATTCAAATTAGCTTTGTAAAAAAATTTTTTCGGGGCCCCCTTTTTCTAGATTTTAGGGGTCGGGGACCCGCAAAAGTTTTGAGAAGCACCCCCAAAAAATTTTCGGAGTGCGTGGCTAACGCCACGCACCTTCTTTAGAAAAATTTCTTTGTCGCGCCCCCCCCCCCCGAGCCGGAATCCTGGGTACGCCACTGCTGAACACCTATTTCCAGTGTTTTCAAAAATTGTTATCAGACCTTTTAGAAGGCTTAAAAACTCATAAAAAGGTGTCTTGTGAAGTTAGCATGCCTGATTAACTGCCACAAAACTTAGCAGGTTTTCTTTATAGATTTGCGGCCTATCTCACATGTGCGATGTGCTGTAATTTTCAGCAAGTCCACATTGATCAAGAGGGGTTGATGATTCGCTTCATACTGTAAATCTGAGATCAGACAGCTCTACAGTACGGTGCATAGAGCTCAACAAAAGATCTTGTGGGAAAAGAGAAGTTGACGAACAAACAGTGCGTACATGCTTTTGGGACAACCTTTAATTATGCAAGCAATAAACCTTTGCCATGTTATGTAAACCAACTTTAAGTGGCATACTTGCATTGTAAGCTATGCTGAATCGGCCGTCAATTCTACAGAAATTTTCTTGGGGTTAAGGAGAGGGGGTAAGTGAGCATGCTGATTACGAATATATTAGGTCGGTGCAAAAGTTTTGTCAGTTTCTTCAATCCATCGGCAAACTCGCTAGAATGAAGATAAACTAATACTTCAAAATGTATCCGATGCCGAATTTCTTCCTCTTTCCAGCTGCTATACTCCCATTGTGTTTCGTTGCAAGAGTGACGAGACAATTGCTGGAAATTGCAACCATTCGTTTTTACCATGTCCAACTTTCACTAATTTTCAAAATTTTTGTAGACTTTCGGAGGACCCCTAATGACCACGAGATAGGGCAAATCTTTTGGCAACGCAAGCAATTTTTTCCTTTTTCCAGCTGCTTTTTCAGATTTCTGCTAAGTAATTTTCTAAAAGTCCTCTGTTTTGGGAAAACGGCACAACCTGTTATTGCACCAAGCACTGCAAAACCTACACCGAAGTTTCAACACTCGATTATTACTACGCTACCATTACTAAGTAAATGAGCGATTTTCGCTTCAAATTATGAAGATTTTGAAACATAGGTTACGTCAGTGTGCACTCCTGAAATTAAGAAATACTGCGATTTTCCCCATAAATTTCGCCTGTCTCGGCAAAAAAAGACAAATGTTAGAAGGAGGAGAAAAAGTTACATCGAACGGTGACTGAAGTGTTTAACATTTTATGTTCTACGAAATTAAATAGGCTGAATGTAAAATTTAATCACTTCAAAAAATCGTAAAAATTCTGAAAGACAAGCCGTAGGGTTACAAAAAATTCTTCTGTTGGCGGAAGGTTTGCCCTACCTGCTGGTTATTAGGCCTTCTCCCAAAGTCTCATGCAAAATTTTGAAAATTAGCGGAAGTTGGACATGGTAAATCGAGTGGTAGTAATTTCCAGCAAATATCTCGTCACTCTCGCAACGAAACACAAAGGGAGTTTGGCAACTGGAAAGAGGAAGAAAATCTGCATCGGATACATTTTGAAGTATTTGTTTATATTTATTTTAGCGTTTTTGCCGATAGATTGAAAAAACTGACAAAACTTTTGCACCAACCTAATATACTGTGGAGACAACCTAATATACTGTGGAGACAACAATGTAGGTCAAAATATTTTTATTGCAACCATTAGGCGCAATAAAAAAAATCGTTAAACAGGCGCACACAATACATTACAGCAAATTACAACAGTAACAAAATACATATTTTGGCTTCTCGTGTATTGCGTGGCAGTCTTTGCACATTCTCTTTCTTGTAACGATGGGCATGTGATGGATCCATCTTCCTTTTACTGCGGCATTGCGCTGCTTGATGTCCCTCCACGTGGCAGATGTCGCAATAACGTGTTGGAGCGACATCCGGGCAACCTTCGGTCTTGTAGTGAATGGCAGCGGTTGGTGGTCCTTCTGTTGCTGATTTTTCTCCATCCTATCCAGTTGTGCTTTGATCACACGTACAGCGTCTTCCAGGCGATCCAGACGTCTGTCCGCGACGTGGTTTTGTCCATGATTGCATAGAACATGTCGACCACGTCTTTGGTGGAGATGTAGCGGCTCAGCGTGGGAGAGAAGTAGTGACCGGAGAGTGATTTCGGCATGACTTCTCTGGAACTACGTTGTCTGATTTCAATATTTTAGAAACAGGCTCGCATTCATTTCGTGTGACATCCTTCTTCGTCCTAGTCCGTTTTCCACGGGTCAAGTATGCTATCAAGTAGCGATGGAGGGTGACCTGGCGGCTTAAGGGCTTCCATGCTGGGAATGGTTGCCAAGGACAAAGTTATGATTAATATGTACAAGTTATAACAATAACTAAAAACAAGTCGATAATTATCTGATTACTCTAATAATTATCGACACTACTCGACAGAATCGCTGTAGATGGGCTACAAGTTTGGAAGGGGAAGCCGCCGTAAAGGTCGACTCTCGCTGCACAAATGTCACTCAAGTCTAAGTAATTAGATACTCATAAAAAGTGGATGGAAACATAGCCTATGAATGCTCCACAGGCTATTCCTAGGGTGAGCTCTAGGTTGATGATATAGGACCCTTGACATGATAATTCACAGGTCGCTCAGATGAGCGCAGAGAGTGCGGGCAGAAGCCCCGCCTCCAATGCGAGAAAAGGGCATCATACAATTTTAATGGGTGCTTACAAAGAAGTGGGAGCCGCGAGGTATGCTAACAATCAGCAACAGAGATGATAGCGGCTTAAGGGTTTCCCCGCTGGGAAAGGTTGTCAACGGTATCAACAAGAAAAATAAGCTAACCACAGAGGTCGGCAGATATTCTAATGATTGTCAAGAGATGGGATAAGAATAGCGTACGATCGTATCTCCGTATAGAGTAGAAAACAGCTCAAGTTCGAAGTTGCTTGTCGAGTAGTGAGACAAGGTTGGTAACCATCTTTATTCGGGCTGAGGTTGGAGTCGTCGAGTCCTTCAGAGCCTAGAAAGAATTGCATCTTATCAAACGCCTTATGAACATGCAGTAATCTAACACATTGGACCTTAGTAAAGCTCGATCAGTTCAGGTGAACTAAACTTAACCCATCAGTTGAGCTTAGGTGAGGTGAACTAATAACCGCCCACCTTTCCATGCTATATGCATGGCGAGTGAACTAATAGTTGAACATCCGTCCACCTGCTGCAGTCAACTCCTGCTACGTGAACTGATGTGATATGAACTGATGTTGGAGTAAAGTAGTATGGAAAACAGAAGACGCAGAGAAGACTCCCGTAAGTTGCTCCTGAGTAACTTAAGATACACATCACTTTGCCTAACACTGCAGACAAAATTGGCGCAAAACGGCACAACCGCGCCCGAAAAGGAGAGGATCGATGAACAGCTGATTGGCGAGGAAAACAAAAAAACAAATTCTCCTCTTTTTATAAACTTTACTGATTTTTCTTCAGAGCTGTCCAAAACAAGAACTCGTTTGTTTATTTCATCAAATACACGCTGCAACCATTTCATTTTCCCGTAAAATTTTCGTCACAAAGTGTGTTTTTGTTCAATCCGTGCATTTGCTAGGCGAATGATAGCGGTCATCATCGATTGCGATATTGGCCGCTATCAAAGATTGCCCGGCGATGCAGCAAAAGTTGCATCGCTAGACGGAGTCGAACCACGGCCGCGCACGTGTAAGTCCAATCGTTTATCCTTCTGACCAAACCGACTCGAGTGGTCACGACTTCAAGAACACACTTGATTATGTCTAGGAAGCGATCCGCATCCAGATCAATAACTCGCCCGGATGCTAGATTGAGGCGCGATGAAATCACCTGCGGTCCGCTTCAAGGGAGCTGCCCTGATGGGGGTTTACTACGGGCCATTATGAAAAACTTCACTACTGTATCCTTTGATTCAACCGGATTGGCGGCTGGAAGGCGGGGACTCGTGACCTAGTTATCGAGAATGATCATCGATACGCGCGCAAGAGAGACGCAGAGTACGTCGCGGTCGCGACCGGCCTTAATTAGATCACAGGGTTCCGCCTTTCAGCCGCCCATCCAGTTGAATCAAAGGTTACCAAGGACAGACTAAACTATCGCCGACCTCAAATAGACTTGTTGATAAACAGATCGAATGCTAGCGAATGAGACACAGCTTGACTTTGGTGCGCTTCTCAGTACAGTTTCTTGAGCTTGGTTTTCTTGAGCCTTGCTGCTCCGTAAGTGTTGTTCTGCTCCAGGACCTACGTAGTTTCTCGAAGTATCCGTCTTAACGACGATGCTATAAAGTGTGGCTAGACTGTCGAGATTGACAGTGACGGAGAAGCTGTAAGTGGTAGGGAAAAGTACTGTATATTATATCTCGGCAATATAAATTAATCTCATGACTCTCTCACAATGTGAAGGCAAAGCTTCAATTTTCATGAAACATGAGAAGAAACAGAGTTTATATTCATGAATAAGAAACAAAAACTTTGATTTCTACTCACAAATACACACTTCACAAAAAGAATTTTCAGAATTCCTTCATCGCATATCGCAGTCACGAATTTTGATTTCTGCCATTTAAATGGATGCGGATGCGGATGGATGTGGATGCGTAAATCGGCAAAAAAAATCATTTGTTTGAAGTGAAAAGGAATGTCAAGAAGTCTCTGCATGGAATGCAAAAAAACTACAAATTTGGACTAACTGCAGAATAATTAGCACTTACCTCTGCAATAGATATTTGCTTTTCTCTTACAAGAAACCTTTGAGACTCCTGTAGCGAGATCTCCATTGACGTCGTTCATGAAAAGAATATCGATATCCTTGATTTAGAGTAATAAGCGACCGCAAGCTCCTCAGATTCAACCGGTTTCCACATATATACCCTAGATGTTGACCTCGATTGACCTTTTCTTCCACACTGCTTTGCGGGAACTCATACAAATTGCAGTACTAGACATTGTCCTACTAATGTTGCTTGGGGCATGCTTACCTCATGTTATTAGTTTTTGGTACCTCAACCTGCTAAAGACCTACAACTTCTGTGAATTCTCAATTCTCTACTTAGTTTCTCGTTTCAAAACTAGTCATTTATCTGGTATATGATTAATTTCTTTTTATGTCCAGAAAGTCTGGACAGTCTGGATCACGCTCGATTTATATTTCAGCCACAATGGTGCTTTTTCATCGAATACTGCCACTTTGGAAAAGATCATTTATTTAAGCCAAACTTACGATCCATATGAATGTATCAGGTTTTTGAAGCTTCACCAGACCACGTTCCCACAGGACCTCGGCGAGTACTGTACATGGACGCTCTTCGCAGAAATGATTCTTGTTCCATTCGTTGGGTTTGACGGTAAGATTACGGCAGCCATATGGGGTAATGCGGGTATTTTGGGATAAGGAGTTACAAATTTACGAAACGATATTTGCTAGAATAGCTGTAATTATAATTTGAAACAAATATAAAAATCAACGGGCTGTTAGAAGAAAGACCTTTTCGCTTTATATCTACCATATCCCAGTACATATACTATAGCCATACTTCGAGTTAAAAATTCGACTAGTATGAAACGTCCTGAGCGTATTCCGACTAAATCATGGCTTTAAATATTATAAAATGCAAATAGGAGTTAACCCCTGATTCAGCTGGCCTGGCGGCTGGAAGGCGGGGCTTCGTGACCTGATTAAAGCTAGATAACGGTTGGAGAGTACGCGCGCGATAGAGACGCTCAGGATCACTTGTTTTTTTAACTCAATGTCAGAAGTCCTCCGTGTTTCTATAAACCCCACAACATTAAGTAGTAGATCTCAGAGTTGACGAAACCAAGGCTACGAACAGTTTCTGGATATTTGAGACCGAAAAAGTTGTCATATAAAAAGGATGTATGTATTTGTTGAAAACGCAATAATTTATCTTCAGACCCAGTTCTCTTACAATGCTGAGATCTGTACGTGCACTTTAATTTGATCCAGCAGATTGCAGATCTCTAAAAGCAGGAATAATTTCAATTTCTTAGTTTTCATGTAATGTTGCTAAAATGTTTGTACTATTTCTCGTTGTACCCAAAAATGCTGTATTTCTGTTCTGCATTATGTTGTCCAGAAAAATCTCATTAGACCCAGAGACTCAATACAATAGATTAACATCTAATCAAACCAAATTTATACACCCTGAGAGTAAACAATTATATGAAAAACTTCGAATAGCTTAGACGATCATGCTTAGATCTACCAGTAGAAAAGTCAGTTATATAAATAGAGTGGTACACATTGAAAACGCAAATTTCAGGGTCATTCATTTTGATCAGGATGAGGGCAACACCTCGTTTCGAAGCATACTCATAACGCTTCATAACTTATAAACGAAATCACGAAAACACAGAGCTACCGAAGAACAATCGCTGTCAGGTTTACTTCCAGAAATTCTTTCACATTTTCAAGCCACATTCTTTTTCCCCGAAATATACACGGGTGGGACGGCTATTTTGCCACTGCTTATCGTTTACATGAATCAATTTCAAAGCATAACCTTACCACATTGAATGAACAATTAGGATAAGGTTTGCGTCATATAATCACCCTAAAGCTCAATGCACTAGTTAAGTCACTTGAAATTCGTAAAAATACAAACAGATATACGTTGATCCACGATAGCCTTCAAGTCCAAACATACCGTAACCCAGTCGCATGAAGTCAGGGACCACAAGGTCATTTTTAGAATCAGCACCTTTGTTAAAGGCAGCGTCTCGGCAGAATGAACCTACCTCAGATTTTGACACAGATGGATAGGAGGCCCTTCAAGTGAACCAAAACAGCAACTCAGCGCCGAAAATGTGAACTCTGCATACCAGGGAGGCAACCCAACCGCCGCTCCCCTTCCTCCTTTCGCTCCCCTAACACCTTGTTCGGACGAATATGTTCTCCGCTAGAAAACGCGCCGTCACTCGTAGCTTCGTAGGGCACAATTGTTCTATCGCTCCCTACCTCCTTACTCTGCGTCTCTGACGGCAGAGAAACGGCTCACTCGTCCGCGCCCGTCTCAAGGGGGGTTTCAAAAGACGGGGTTTTCCCCATTTTCGCGCTGAGTTCATGTCGTGATTCAGGGGGCCGGAATAGCCCCAAATCTGCCAAAATCCCGAAGTTGAAAACCTGCCAAGCCGCTGCCTTCAAAATCCTCTCCTTTCCGTACTCTAGCAAATGTTATTTTCATAATCACTTCAATATGACCCCACCCATTCAATTCTAAGAATAATCCGATGGCAGAAATGGAAGAGTGGCTGGTTGCGAATTCAGAGCAGACAAGCACGAAACACAAAAGCGCTAAATTTTGAGAAGAACTTGAGACCATAAACTTTCCAAACACTTGATGACGAAGCAATTTCAGAATTCCTCCAGCACTTTTTCCCGGTGTACAAGAAAAATCCCGTCTATGTTAATAAACGTGCTCCAGTCGAACAGAGAGCTCTGATGCTGAAGAGATCCTCAAACTTGGGGTGCCAAGAAAAATCCGTTTCCCAAATCCGCAATTCGCGCCATATTCTTATTGTTGGATAAAGGTTCTAGAAGCTATGTTTTTTACACGACATTTTCAATGAGACAGGATCTGTCAAAGCGTTGTGTTTTGTTTTGTCCCTCAATTCAGTTAAACAGCGCTCAAGGTTCTACACGGCCGCGGCAAATCTACAACTATTGAAAAAACAAGTTTTTGTAACTCTTTTTGTCTGATTCAGCGTGGCGACTCACGTTGTTTTTCTATCATGGAACGTGGCGCTGTAAAGCAGGCCTTGAGAAATGAAAAAATAGAACTTGATTTTTTCTGAGGTGGAATTTAGGTAGGGATTCTTTTGTGAAGAAGGAAGGATGGTCATTTTTGAAGCATTAAGATCAGTTCCATGATTTACTAATACATGACAAGTCATTCAAAAGTAATATGCGTGACTGCAGACACTATCCACAATACGCGTGAGGTCCTGGAATTCAGCCAATTTGCAATGTTTCTAAAAAAGAAAAAACTGGGGAAAGGACAGCGATAAAGGTGCAAAATGATTACAAATACAAAATGATCTATGCTCCTTTGCCTGGCGAAAACGGATTAACGCGCAATATGGATGGTGTGTGCAACCGCACACTTTACCTGTGTAACGCGATTGTACTTTTTCTTAGAAATCTCATTGCGTACTTACAGATTTGCAGATTTTTGTGGACTCTATTTTTCATGATTTCACGTCAAGTACCTACACATGATAATATGTACGTATTTATTACAAATCGTATATAAAACAATTAATCATCAGGCGAATGTGTTGGCAGGTAATCTGGCGACGGTGCATTCAGAAAATCCGAGATTATATCGATTAGAGTGCGAATAATGAGCTTTAGAATTCAGGGTAATCGTTGTGGTTGCTGCCGTTTTTTTTATTTAACAATGTTTACGTTTACGATCTCTGTATATGTGAATGTTGGTGCGGGTTTGTTTGTTTATCCACGGAAGAAGCAGTACCATAGAGCATGGATAATGGCTGGCAAGTAGAAGAAGAAACAGAGAACAATATTGACGGCGACGTGTATATTACAGTCAGAACCATGGATGAAGATGGCCAAGGGCTAAAAACAAAAATAATTTCTCGAATTTTCGAAAAAAAAATGAATAGAAATAAGCTTACCGGGAGGAAGATAGCGAGGATAAGTTCGATGATTTGCTGTACTTCTACGGCCATTTTATTCTGCAAAATAGCGTATTACACAATAAAACTCGGAAATTTTCAAGCAATGACAGCGTAGACATTGAAAACACCATGACAATGACATCTGCTTCTATTTACTACAAAATCGATCAAGAAGCATGATTGATGCAACAAAGCTGAGCAAACTCGTCCAAATTCGATAGTGATAAATATGAAATATCGAATAAAGGGCATTTGCAGAAGATGTATGGAAAATCCACTGATGACCAGACATTAGATTTAGCGTAGGAAGTTCGAACCCACGCGTTTAGAGAGCGGAAACAATCCCACTCGTCAGGCTTTGTTACAGCATCGATGACGGCTTCGCTTGCTCACTGCTTTTACTGCTTTTCGTTCAAAAGAAGTCTTCTTACTAGCTTACATTACTAGTAACCATTATTATTGATTGGAATTTTATAAACTGACAATTTCCTTTTGACAAGATTTTTTCCGAGGAAATTTCGAATATTGAATGTCTGATACTTTTTTATTACCAAGTTCTATTACGGCCTACTCAACACACTACTTCTACAGATGTAGGTATAATTTAGAAGCTTGAGCTGGAGGTCATTAAATGCCGACTGAATGACGCTTCAAATAAAGTTGTTTCCCAGGTTTATTCACACTTACTTTTTGAAGTTTTTCAAAACCAGCATGAAAAATATAAAAATGTATTCACACTTACTTTTTGAAGTTTTTCAAAACCAGCATGAAAAATATAAAAATGTATTCACACTTACTTTTTGAAGTTTTTCAAGCCAGCATGAAAAACATAAGAATAGATGTGGTAGTTATTTTCCACCTGTATCCCCAAGATCGACACATCATGTGATAAACAAAGCCGGATTGAAGGTTTAACTACTATGACAACAGCTAAAAAAAAGTTCCAGGAAAATTTATGACGTCATAAACTCGATATCACGGATTTGGTTCTTTTTCGTAAATGCTACTGGATGACATGCCAAAACCCGATTATGTACTGTTTTTAGTCTATTCAAAACTGCTTTTCCTTGCAAAAAAAGATATATAAGTGAATAGATAAAAAATATAAGCATTTGCTTCCGCATGCGAAATACTTTCAGAAGTCAAATTTCCAAAAATAAAACAACAAAATAGCTGCATGACCTTGAAAAAAACCTATACAACATGATTAGCAATAAGAGCCATTGTGTGTACGCGTTTTTTTACCTTCGATAATTTGCTCTCTATGGAAATGTGTTCAATAAGACTTCTGAGGAAGCATTATAGAACAAGTGAAGCATGAATTAATTGCTCCACAGGGAACTGCTGGCAAATCTTGACAGATATTATCCTATTTTTCACTAAGATGAGCGGAGAGATGAAATGATGAAGTGATAAAATAGTGGTGTTCTCAACTTTCTTTGCAATTCTTAAGACATCAGTGATAGGCAGCAGTGAAAAAAAAACACAAACAATACATGGATCGATGGAACAATAAAACAGAAATCTCATTGTTCCCGTAAAAATGTCGTTAGATGCCTTATAAATCATATGACGACCATGTGCTAGGTCTGAAATTGCAGATTACAAGATACTGTAAGAAATTAGTTGACGAATGCACAGGATGACGATTTCTGACATTATTGACAAAAGAGTGGATTTTGAACCAAACCAAAGCAGTAAAGATGTAATTATTCACTATAAAACAACGTAAATAAGAATTTTTCAGTAGTCACGTAGCGACAAAGCAAGATCGATAGAAAAGCATGAATTATGGACTCGTATTTGCGACATAAATGCTTGAGCTTAAGACAAAACAACTAAATTACTAAGTCTATCTCTTTCGATCCCGAGCTGACTTCAAATTGAAAGTTGATAAGAGCCTTGCTGCTTTCGTATTGGATGGCTTTTGCGAGAGAAAATTCAATAGAAGAGGCAATTTAACAAGGTCTTCCAAGATCTATAAGATTATGTGATCTTTGTCGTCAGTCATTTGCAAATCTCTCTAACTAATTTTACTATGAGAAAAAATTAGCGTTAAAGCTGAAAATGCACAAAAAATTATAAAATATAAATGCAAGCGAAAGGAAAATTTCTTCAACAATTGGCAACTATCAAGAGTTCAAGAAAAAATTTTTATGCAAAAATTAAACCTGCAAATTATTGAACAAAATCAAATTTATTGGTAAATGACATTTGTCGGGAGCAGTGTACAGAGGGTTATCTGATAACCAGACGACTTAGCCTATGTGTAAACATAAGTAAATCATCAAACATCATGAATTCAAGTGTCTAGTTCCTCCTTCAGTAAACGAGCTCGTACTATTTGTTTTTCTACTCTTCTGTAAACCCTATTGACGAAAATTTTTCAAACTAACACTTTCACATCCATGTAGTAATGTCTGCAGTGAGACAAGTGGTTGTAAAGAGACCTCTAAATCAAAAACTTGTAAAGTGGAGCTTTTCACTTTTTATTGTACAATCGCAACAATTCAATCGCTATACATTTTGCTATGGAATGATTTTTTGACGCTGTAGCACTGCTGATATGATTACAATTTTCTGCAATTTTCAGATTGGTTTTTATAAAAAAAAATCAAAAAAAATCTTCATAAATTTCATAACTGAGGCTGAAATTTTTGAAAGTCCATGATTTTTCCATTTGAAACAACTCTAATCATTTTTTATTCTTTTTGCACTTTTTACAGCATTTCTGTGGAAATATTCCCAGCATAAAGAAAAAATCTATAGCACATATTGTAGAAAAGTCCCCGGCAATGATGAGAATTCAACGACTCTGAAAAACGATGTGCTGACTTGTTTACGCAGATAAAGTGTTGAGAAACAGCATAATAGATAGATTTAACAATTTGCCGCTAATAAAAATGCATTAAAAAAAAGAAACATCCCTAAGGGTACTAAATTACACGCTCGAGCATGCTAACTGAAACGTTTCCAGAAATTTCCATAGATCAGCCACACGTTTCCCGATGCTAATCAATTCCCTTGTGCTAGTCATATGGCCCGTTTTTCTCCCAAAAGCATGACCATAATGGGGACAAATTGCACACCCTTTCAACTGCAGCAGACAGAGTTCAAAAGAAAAAGAGGATAAAAGACGTAAGTACAGAGAACAGAGATATCGATAATATCTGACGAATTATGGACTAGTGGTCGAGTGTTTTGGGCCATGCGTAGTGTACGTAATAGATCGATTGCGATGATATCGTTGTCCACAGACTGGGAGGGGGGGGCCTGATAACAACGGATAGGATAGGACGCACGAACGGGACAGAACAGATCACGGAGGAGGGGGGGGGGGGGGAGAAAGAAGGAGAACACCTGTGATGTTGGCTTGGGATGTGGCTGTGTGTCGTCGCCGTCGTCGTGGTGAGTCGGCGCTTGAACAATGCTGTTGAAACGTGTTCAATGCGTATTTGTAAACGTTCCACGAAGGGGGGGGGGGGGGGTATTGACGCGTCTTAGTGATTTTTTTTTGAGCTGATGACTGTCAATTTTTCGTTGAGTGCTGCAACAGACATGTCCCTCAAGCTGCTCTATGATTGCCGGCTATGATTGGCCAGTATAGGTCCTGCCACGACATGTGGCGTAGTGCGGGAATGAGCGCAGCAGCGTCTTCTAACCCCACCCTTTACCACTTTTCCTCTCTTTTGTTGAAATAGAAGAGAAAATAACAAATCTTACACTCGTTAAAGCGCAAGTGACTTGTTTCTGCTTACAAATAATTTGAATTTACGAAGATTTTTTGAAGTACTGACTGGCATGGTGCTATTTCGGGGCTCAACTATTACAACGCTCTTTTTTCAAAAATCTCGATTTTTTTGGCCAGATCAGCTCATGAACGTCGGACAATTTTTTGAAAACAACTAACGCCACGCCCCACAATTCAGAAATAGCGCCCTTCCACTCTCAAAAATCTCGAACCACTTGATAAAGGCATGCCCAAGCAAACTAAAAAAGCAGCTGCGAGGGGTAAAATGCGTGCCGTAAAAAATGCCTGCACAGAGTTTTTTTTTCTGGACAATATGCTATGACTAGCCAGTTCGTCCCCCCCCCCTCCTCTCCCTCTGCCCCACCTACCGCATTTTCTTACCATAGAACGGTATCTATATAGGAAGAATCGTTGTGTCTGTTCCAAAAAGGTGAAAATGTGGGCAACCGCGCGGCTCCAGCAACGAACGCTCCTGCAACTCCAGAACCTTTAAGATTACTTCGCACTAATCCAGAAAAATCAATTTCTAGATAGCTTTAGGAATCTGCTGCTCAAATAGGGAGACTGATCAAACAACGTCCTAAAAACTGTTCAAACACCATTCACAGCAAACAAAGCAACCATTCAACTCGTATTTGTCTCAAAAACTTGGATTCATTGTTGTTCGCAAGGTCATTCCAAGCGAAGACTTCATCAAGGTAAAAGCGAAGCGTAAAAGAAAAAGACGCAAAAAATGAAAGAGGACAAAGAACGTTTTTTTCTTGGATTACCCATTCCTCTAACTCCTTGAAATTTTGTTCACTTTACTTCGCCAAATGTTTCTGTACCCAAAACCCTCTTCATTCTCTTTTTTTTCTATTTCTCAGCGATCACAGTAGTCTAGAAGCACTTCTTCTTATTTTTCACAAGCACGTTTTCCTATTTTTCATCGTCTCAGCGTGCTAAAATCTAATATATCTAATATATAAAGAAACGTAAGCGCACTCAAAAATGTTCAAATGGCGGGAAACCGCGTGGTGGTCCCAGCGCGCGAATGCAATCTAGCACCTTTAATTACTGGTCCACTAGTTTTTTTCTAAAGCAAAGCCTGAAAAAACCAAAAAAAAACCACCTGGTCGGTAGAAAACAAGATCAAAACGATGATTTACTTCAGCAGTTCTTCTTTTTTCAAATTCATTTTTGCTAATTCGTGACGTTCTGCCCTGCTACACAGCAACCCGCTACTTTTATTTGCTTTCTGATGTGCAATCTGTCGATGGGACATATGTCGTAAATAAAACTAGTTATAGGCTTGCGATGTACTCTTGCTGATTTGGATGATATTGGCCTTGCATGGAACGAGAAAAACTCCAAATCTGTTTACAGTGTCTATAAACTGAAAGAAAACCCGTGTGACAAAAAAATGAAGGGTTGAAACATTGCTCAATGTTGTAGCAAATCTTTCAAAAATGGAAATTTCGCGATTTTTCTGCAAATCTGTCTAGACGATGCTGTTTGTGGAAGCAAACGATACACAAATTGCATTACACGATGTTTTCTAACTCTCGGGTATCGTTAAGTAATTGCATTTTATGGTCGAACGCTCAACTCTCGAGCGATAGACCCACTACTCAACTACCCAGCCGGAACTGAATGATTAAGAAAAAATAGACATCAAAATGAACAATGATCGCGAGAGAAATGCTGGAGAGAAAGTGACGAACAATGTTTCGAATTCGGCGAAATCATGAGTCACACGGTGAACTATAGCTTTTTACTGGGCACTACAAAAACGGGTTCGATTCGGCAGCAAGGACAAGAATTCATGATGGCAAATTGCGCAAAAATGTGATTTTGAAAGAACAAATTGTCGTTTGACGGGCGGAAAAGACGGAGACAACAATTAACTCTTTCATTTGGCGGCGAATGTGATGACAAATAGGCCCACCACCGTCAAAGTGAGTATTGTACTGGTACATGAGTCACAACGCCGACATAGCAGAGGGAACGGCCATAGGTTGTCGGTGTTGTCGGTGTTGTCGGGGTTGTCGGGGTCAGAGACAGTTTAGAGAGCGCGCGAAACGTGGAGGCTATCATGAGGTCCTACAACGACCGGCAACCCCGAACACCGACAACACCGACAACCTATGGCCGTTCCCAGAGCAAGACGATGTTTACAGGAGTCCTAGACGGAACGTGTCTGCTTGTTTATTCAAAAAGTTCAAGATTGAGGAATCGAGAAAATCGATGCACGGTGGCTGAAAGGCTGATTGCTGGAGTGAAAATGAAATCAACCAAGTAGAAGAAGGCCATTGCTTAACGGCGACCTTCAACGCTGGTTTGGTATCTGAAAAGATTAGATGGACCATTTTTTCCAGAAAAATTCTTAAAGGAACTCAAATTTTACTGCCGCAACAGTATTTGCAATACCTACAGATGTTATAGTTTTCCCATAGAACAAACAAGGTAATTAACAACTACCACTGTATGAAAATTATCATAATTTTGCCCATTTATAATATATTTAGATTAGAATCGTAAGCTGCATTCAAAACCATCAAATAGCGGGAACCCGGTGCGGTCCCGAAGCGCGCGGATGCAATCTAGCACTTCGATTACTGGTTCACTAGTAATAAACAGAAGATTACTATAGAAGGATTTTTGCCAGGAAACCTGAAAAATTTTCGCACTTCAAAATTACTTTAGATTCCTGAAGGCTTCAATATATCAAGTTCAAACAGCCATAGCATATAGAATTGTAAAATTAAGCTGTGCAACACTAATATAGGAAGAGAAAACGACATTTGGCCATGTGCCAACTTACGAAGCGCTTTTGTTTTGTCTGCAGGGCGTGATCACGGGAGCTGGAACATTCTTACACAATGGTGGCCCATGACTCACAGATCAGCAATAAAGTGAATGAAAGTAAACATACGTGGTTTTTCTACAAAACATATCATTGTAATTGGAGATTGTCACGTTGAAGGGGAGGATATATCGGGGTTCGAGTGATTTTTGAACAGTTAGTTGCTGTATATGAGAATTTGTTGAGCGGCTAAGGTTGAAATTAGAAAATGTAAAAGCGGATAATAACATGGTAAAATTTATTTTGTGCTATGTTTCGTAAGTTTTTGCTCCATTTATTGCAATCATCACCTCAAAGAAACTTGAAAGTTGTGATCACAGTAGGATTACAGTAACACGTTGCATGATTAGCAATTTGTTGGAAAACTAGAGTTTAAAATGTGCGGTTGAAAACTAGAACGTATGCGCGCGATTACGGTAATGTTACGGTAATGGTTGGTTTGCATGATTGGGCAATCTTTCGGGTATACCAGTTGGATTTGTTGGAAAACAAGGATTCAAAACTAGCGATGGTTAACTAAAGCGAATCAAAATGCCCGCGGTTACGATGGTATTACGGTAGCGTTACGGTGTCGTGTTGACTGCATAATTCTGGGCAGTCAGCGGTATAGCAACTTTTTGGGACGGTGGCAATAATTTGGGGAGATTAGGTTTCAAACTAGAAAGACTGCTTCATCATGATTCGCAAAAATATCTGCATCAGCTGAAAGAAGATTGATATGCCCGCGATTACGGTAATGCTACGGTAATGCGATCTTGACACCACAGCGCTAATTACAATCCAACAAAAAACTAAAATGGAGATTTTTTCTCCCAAAATTTTGTTTACCAAAGCGGAACAGAACAGTAGCAAGCCAGCCAAACACCAGCCAAAAGCGAGAGTGCCAACAGTCACCTCGACCACGCCATGATCGATGTGGCATTTCGGTACGCGCAAGAGAAAAGTGATGGGCGTCGAGAACTGGTTGTGCTCCCCCCGCTCGCGCACCCCCCCCCGCCCTTGCCGCCCCCGTCCCCCGCCGGCGCTCCCAAACAGGACATTATATGCCATTGTACAGGGCAATAATTGTACAAACAGCGGCCCGAAGCAATAACAGAGAGCAGGGCACGACGACAAATGGCGATGACGTCGTGACAGTGGTGGTGGTATCTCCGATGTGCGTACCAAACATGAAGAAAAAGTGGAAGTGAAAGGGAAAAAAGGCGGGCGGGGGGGGGGGGGGAGGTGAGAGAAGAGAGATGTTTGAGAAGACCTTGAATGTGTCGCAACTCGCTGGAACTGTCTTTGTGATTGAGAAAGTTATCGAAAGTTGGGGTGCTATTAACCGTGACGGAAAGAATGTGAAGAGATCTTTGTTCGGGGAAGGATTGAGTAATGAGCGGAATTGGATTGAGAGCGCTTCTAAAGCCTAATTATAAGTCTAAGTAAAAATATCTCAAAACACTTTTGTGAGAACACTGAACATCATTACACCGTTCGTTATTTCTCTTAGAAGGAGCTCAAAATGAGTTCTAAGTCTTTCCGGAACTTCTTTTAGAGAAGGAAAACTTAGAATCATGTATACTTACTGATAATTTTTAAGTTTATAAAATTTATTAATTATGCTAGTGCACTTTGATTATTGTTATTGTAAAAATGTGGAGATAAATTGTGGAACAATTACATGTGATTGTTCACTTTTATCAGCTGTCATTTTAATGGCTTCTAAAACTAGTATAAGCATTTTATTTTTGTATTTAGCAAAACAGTTTGCTAGCGTTCCCTTTTTTGGATCCATGTGGGGCAACGAAAGTCTAGTATTCTATATCTACATACTGAACATAAAGCGGTTGAATTAATTATTTCCCAGCGTTAACCGGATAAGCCGTCCCAAAACTTCAAGCATGTTTAAGGGAAGAAGAAAGTGGTAGTTTCTTTACTAGCGAAATTTTAGACCAGATCTGATTCAATTCGAGACTACTAAATTTTCTCCGAAAAAGCTAAAGCATACGTATAAAAAATGTTGATCTAAAAGGGTGCAGCCAAGATGCTCCAAATTTTGTCGAGCTGACTGTAATTAAAATGCAGCATTAAACCAAAATACATGAGACATTCAGCTATAGCAATAATGATAAAACAGTAAAAACCAGGTTATATCTACTTTCTGTTTTGTTCTTACCGCTATATGACTCGCCAGTGATTATCATCTAAAAGTCAGCTGATACAGCACCCCGTTATCTTTAATGGGTCAAAAAAATATTAGAAAAGTTCTTTTACCATACTGAAAGAATGTGTGATAATAAAATAGATAAGGCCATGACTAGATTATTTCTCATTGGCATTTATGTCCAAGCCCTCAACTACAAAATTTCAATAGAGCCATTGCCCGTAACAGGATTCTGATTACACAGAGATTATACAGCACATTATTACAGTGCGGGTACCAGATAGTGTCGTTTTTTCCTTGCAAAATAAGTTTTTTTCATTTTTACAGTGTACTTTACAAATACTTCTGCACTGTTTGGTTTTCGTACTGATACAACGAGGTTTACAAGTGAAAAGATACTGGAGGTTTTGCGGCAAATCGGAATTTTGCTGAAGTTTGGTAGAAAAAAGTAAAGCGTAGTAAAAATAAGTAAAAGTGATTAGTAAAAAAAAGTAATTAGTAAAAAAGTAATTAAGGTAGTTAGTAAAATTTGTCGTAAAATGCTAAATCAATTATGCAAATCTTACCCCAAAAATTCTTAAAAAAAACATCTAAAAGTAATTAGTAACCGTTCCGATCTGTCTCATATTTTGTTCACTATAAATAACGTATGTGATTTATCTTACATAATGGAGATATCATTCAAGAACAAATTCGAAGAGATTAAACAAGTAGAATATTTTTGCAGAGCTTTAACGGTACGACTTTCTCTAAAGTATAAAGAACAGGTCATAAAACTCGAACTAAAAGCAAAGATGAAAGTTACTGGACGTTCGAGAGGCTTTAGCGAGCAAAATTCAAAAATAAATACCGTTCAATTGTTTGTTATCAATGTTTTATATTTACCTACAATGCCCTGTTAAAAAAAACATTCTTTTTCAGAAGCATAACCCTTGAGAAAACCCCGGATTTTTAAAATGTTGAATTTACGTTCCAAACTAATAAGTAAAAAGATTCATAAACCTATAAATCTGACTTGTTGTGCTGCATTATGGCCCCAAACGCCATCTCAAAATTCACTGGAAAAATTGAAATTCGTTACTCGAAACCTCACAAAACTAGTCAATGCAGTGCACTTAACAGGAACGGCAACAAGAATTTTCTCTAAGACAAACAAAAATGAGTGAGACCGCCTTACACGGAAGAGAACAAGAACTGAGAACTGTAGCCGAGGTCAGTGCGTCCGTTGTGAAAGACGCTTTGATGGCTTTCGGCAACGATTGAATTGCGCGTAAACACGATCGTAGGCAAACACAGGCCGATTATTCCCCGTTGGAAACTCATTCAAACAGGACCGGGCCGCCTCCTCGTGCGGGGATGGACGAGTTTGCTCGGTGTGAAAAATCGTTGAGCATTTGATTTTTGGCGGCATCTACAACGTGGGGGCGCTGAAGAAGTAGTGTGCTCATTTGCGTGAGTCACTATCATTTGCTCACCAATGTAAACAACTTCTTGTAAAAGAAAAATGCGAGTAAGAGTCATAAAATTTCTTTTTACTTTACGTTCTTGATAACGCGCTAGAAATTCCGTTTATGACAAAGTCTCTCTCCTATGGAATTCAATCATCACTATTAGAATTTTTTTTCTAAATGAAATAAAATAGAATGAAAATAACATGTAACTCTCAGATTGATGTTAGATAATAGAATTTACTTGGCTAGACTGAACAAACCTCCGGTTTCAGTTTTACTAGAAAGCTAGTGAAACAGCAACATCAAAGGTGCTAGTTGCGTGGCGCTCGCTCCAGGACCCACTCGGTTACCCGCTATGGGACGAGTTTTGAATGTAGCTTACGATTCTTTATACAGGGTGTCAGTAAAGTATGTATACACTGTTTGATCGTTAATATCTTTCTTCCCAGCAAGTCTTTTGCCTTGCTTCAGGTACCGTTTTGTAGAGCTGGCTTCAACTTAGATTTGCATTATAGAACGAATTACCCATCCTTCTTCATTACTGTAGGATTACGGTAGAAAATTGAAACATATGGTGTCAATGTGGAAAAAGCTGCCGTTTCAAAATTTTTCAAAAAAAAATGTGAAAACTTGTGTATTGGGGTTTTTATGGATGCTGACTTCAATACTTAACTATTCACAAGATTACGAAGCTTTCCAAACGGTGTAACCGCACTTTTTAGAAACATTGAAAAAATGGCCGCTACCTCTTATCCGGCATAACTCTTCAATGAAGCATCATAATAAGTTGGGAACTTTACAGTTAGAATCAGCAACTCTAAATGGCCTAATGTAAAAGTTTTCAGGCTGTTTTGTTTCTTTTCTGAGGCAAAATATGGCCTTCCACGGCTCAAAACCCTCTTTGAAGTTTCTATCGTAATCCTTCAGTAATGAAGAGAGGTGGGTGATTCGTTTTATAGTACAAATCTAAGTTGAAGCCAGCTCTACAAAACGGTTTCTGAAGCAATGCAAAAGACTTGTTGGGAAGAAAGATATTAACGATCAAACAATGTATACATACTTTACGGACACCCTGTATATCGAATAGATATCTGAGATCTTTCTTTTTGTAGAAATTCTAAGTGAAACAACAGTGAAAATATGGAATTGTTTGTCCATAAAATAATTCTCATAATGGGTCATAGAGTCAAATGGGACAAGGACAGCAATGAGTTAAATATCGGATCAAGTGCAATTCCCGTTCCGTGGCCACTACAAAACCTTGATGCCAATGAATGTATGGTTCTTTGTAGCTATGAATACGAATGGTGTTTGATTGTCCTAAGGCTAGCCGCATGAGCGATAAACAGGATAATTTGTTGATTTGTACAAGATCATAACAACTCTATTTCGTTAATTTTAAAAATCTTGATGAATGAGTGGAAGCATATTCAACGCCTAAGGGATGTCTCTATCGATATTTTCCATCCAAAATTCAAGCGCCATTAAAGTGCGTGGAAACTTTATTATTCCATTTTAAAGACCCTGCGATACAAATTCTCATTTTGCGACATTTAATGCCGGTTTTGTACACGCCCGCGCTCATGCCATGTCCCGATTGCAAAATATTTACGTCGTGATAAATACATACATATCTGGTGCTCTGAACATAGAGTTGGCCTAAATGGATGGCAAATTATGGGGAATGGCTGAAAAACTGAATTGATCAACGTAATTATTTTGTAAATACGGAAGAAGTGAGCCTTGGTAGGAAATATTCCGATGGAAATGTGACTCATAAAATGTAGTATGGCAGTTGTCCGATTATATCAATGTCCTGACAAACTCATGCATCAATTCACTGTAAGTTTGCATGGTGCAGACTATATGAAAATGTAAGTTATATCATAGTTTTGGCCATCGAAACAAAATGTTACTCCTTTGAGCTCCTCTATACTTAAGCGTTCCTTACTTTTCATTTTAGGAATTTATTTCTCGATTATCAGCGCAGATACACCAAAATTTCAAGGTTGTACTTACTAAGGCTTGCAGCATACTCATAAGTGGGAGGAGCTGGGGGAGGAGTCTACCATTTCTGGACTATCTTTTTTTTCGCTTTCTATGCATGGAAAGATCCAGTGGATGCATTTTTGAGCACAACTTTTTTGTTTTTTTAACTCCAATGTTGTGATTCACAATATTGTCAATTATAGGTAACGTTCAGCGATGTTTTGAAGCCATTGTTGGAATAAATATCAAGGTAAAGTTTGTTGAAAAATAATCATGGAACAACACATGAAGAATTTAGGCTGTTACCATAAGTTTTGTTACACTACTGAAAAAATATTCATAATTTTTTTAGAAGGTTTTCTCTTATTTTTATTTATGTGGCATGCTGTAGGTTTTCGATATGTACATGTCACACGAAAATAATACATATTTTTGCTTTTTTTTGAAAATTTTGCGAATTATTGGAAATTTCTAACTTACGTTATCGAAGAACTGAACGTCTGAACTGGAACTTGTCCAAGAATATATTACAGTTCTTATAACCTGTTATATCCTGGACTAATCGCTTCACTTTAGCACGTCTTACGAACAAGTAATGAAAAGAATTTTCAACTGGCTAAAATTGTGGTGAAGCAATGAATTTTACTGCGTAAAGATACAAAAAACATGATGAATTGAAATTACGAAGCTACAAATATTGCGCCATGCATAAATAATGGTTCTTGTACGTGGACACCGACACATTGCTGAAGAGTGGATCCATACGAAAATTAATTTAGACTTCATCATAAAGCAAATAGCAGCATGAGCGTGGTATCGATCGATATGTATTGTTTGCACAGCTAGGCATATCAAACTTGGAAGAGTCTGATTTTGAAATGAAGAGCTGCATCGTTTCAGAAATAGAAGTTTGTTGATGAAAATTAAATTCTATGCTTGATGTTGTGCAAGTTTTTTCGGTGGTACAAAATCGATGCTCAAAGTTTTTACAGACAATAACCCTACAGTCAAGATGACTGTTAGTATAGTGCAGTTACGGTGCCAACAACACTTAGGTGGAAAGACGACTGATGAGCTTCAATATTGAGAGGGCTGTTGAGCGGTTGAATGTTTTTTCGCCCCATAATCGTTTTTTACGCGCATGCGTTGTTGGCTACGCAAAAACACTGTGCTGTCAGGTTGAATTGAATTTTGCTCTCAAGTATTTGTCTTTTGAGAATTGTAGAAAACCTTAAGGAAGGTTGAGTAGATTTTTCAATAAAATTTAATGATGAAAAGGTAAAGAATTTTCGAGTAAGTATCTGTTCCCTTTGAAATTGGTAATCAATTATTTACAGTACCCTAAGTATTTGAAGGACCTCTCCAAATGGAAACAACTACTGGAAAGCTAGAAATTTAAGTCAAGATCAGTTAAAAGAAATGTCATTGTAGGGGCTGTCAAGACATATGATAAAACGATAAGGCCGATGTCTTCATCAACACAATTTAAACCTTGAACATTGTTCCTTTCCGAAATTAGCAACCGGATTGATGTTTACGATTTGTAAGACCCGACTCGACTTCGACCGCAACATCGTCGATTAAGTTTTGGCAAAAACGAGCTTGATTATTACACAAATGGAAACAAAACTCTGTTTAGAAGATGTCATTGTTTTCTCCGGTTGCCATAGCAGAGATCTGTCAATAAAGCCTTTTTGAGAGCAACTTTTACGCGTAAAGAATGGCCATGGCACGCAAAAATGGAAACAGTTATCTTACGCGCAAATATTGCCATCACCGCAGGGGCACAATAGGGATATCAAAAATCAGATTGCAGCTGAGGACATATTCAGCACTGGATACCGTAACTTAGCGTAATGCAAGAGCTAGAATAAATAAATGTAATTGCCAAGGAATTCCAAAACAGTGATGAGTACAGAAAAAATGGAAAGAAACTGAGAAAAAATAAGAACAAAAATGATGAAAAATTGATAGTAGAAAGTGGCAGATAGCAAAATTCAAACTCGAAGAGACGTATTCGGTAAAGAATTTGGTGCTAGATTAATGCCTGCGGCTATGGACAATGGAAGAAGATTGGACGTCGGCTTTTGTTATTATTCGTTCATCAATACAGCATCATTCGGCGAAAGCGATGTGAATACTAATGAAAAAAATGCCACATATAAACATATTTTGATGGATGTGTCCTTATCGCCTCTGCCTCCTTGAAGCGATGACGAGAAATATTGAGAGATGTCGGCTATGGCATATTTCAAAAGAAAATAGTTATTGTCTCTTGGAAGGGGATATTTTTATTTTTATTACAGAGCGGATCAGATTAAACGAGGCCATGTGGTAAATGCGAATTAAATCTCCTGGGCAACAAAATTTCTCCTTTTGACCTTGTGCAAATCTTGTCTTCAAAGTATACCAGTGCCTCAAAATCAGAATTTTTGTAGTTAAGAATGAAAAAAAGCATACACAATGCTAATGTGGGTTCTCACCTTTTTGGAGTCAAAACAGTTCCTTGCGACAATAGATGTGTCCTTGAATGAGTTCTCGTCTGTATTGAATTTGAACATGTGCTCTAGCTGCCGCAAGTGTTCCAGTACTGAAAAATATTACGAAAATGGAGACAACTGACCGGAACTTCCGCAGCACTTTCGCAGCATTTCCGCCCGGTCACCTGCGGAAATCTTGCGAAAGCGCTGCGGAGTCCCTGCAATGAAGTGCTGCGAAAAAACACAATCCGTGAAGGTGTGTTTGCCAATTCGCAATCGTAAGTGCATGCCCTATTAAAGTCCGCGAAAATGCTGCCGGATCAAAGTGCTGCGGAAACGCTGTGATTTGACAGCACTTCCGCAGCGCTTCAGGAAAATGACGCGGAAGCCGCTATTTTAGACCGCTGTGACTCATTTTGCTGCGGCATCCCCGCATTTTGGTGCACTTTTTCAATGGTTAAGAAAGTGCTTCGAAACGCTACAAATTCCGCTTGTCCTGCGGAAGTCCCGGTAAGTTTTCAAGCATTCTTGAGAATGATTCCCTAAAAAACTAAAGTTAGAGTTTGATTTAATCGCCAAGGCTTACTAGAAACATTGGTTTTGTACAAGTGCCGTCTCTTGAACCTTGTTTTAGCTTATTAGACAATTTACCAAGCATCAAATTAAGACCCAGTGATTTTGTATACCAAACTATTAGGTTGGAAATAAGTTTTGCACCAGAACCTGAAAAGCCCGTGAAGATTTTACAGGAGCAAACTATGGACCTTTGTAGTGCTTGTGGCTAAAATATATGCTGTACATCTCTTTCTTTTTCAAGATCTCTCTCGCCTAAAAGATTTAATAGCCTCTCATTTTAAACATATTCTGTGCTTCATAACCTACCCTTTCCAATTAACCTACACTTTCCAACTAAGATAACTGCTTGGTGATAGTATTTTCCTACAGTTACAATCTCAATTGTTTGGATTACGATTTTGTGCAAAAAAATTCTTGTTTATGGTTAAATACCACATTTACACAGATTGAAACAATTTTCTAAGCATTTTATAATTGTCTATTCCGAATTTTCAATGTGCCGTTTAGCATGTCCAAAAAAGCACCTTTCCTAGGATGTCAACGATGTCGGAAAATCGCATTTGCCAGAGCAGGTGATGCCATAAAACCGATTTTTTTCTATTCGAAGCTCGGATTTCTGCTCAAAACTATGAATTTTGGATCTAACAATTTGGCCACCGGTGCACCACGGAAGTTCTTCATTCTTCACAGTGGGGCTTACAAAAAATCGACGTCAACAGATCTGCAAACTTCATGGTTATCAAAAAAATCATCGTCGGTAGCAACGTATCACTCATCTGATGTTTGTGCAGAAAAGTTGTGCATGTTTGCGTAGTCGTCAAATTGTTAATTGGCAGTTTGTGCAACTTTGCAACTCTATATTCAAACTATTACTGTTACCAGTTTTTCGCCTAAAATAAATAAATCAGTAACGATGGAAACTAGAGAGCTCACGTGATGGTATTTTTACTGTTGTTCCGCCCGTCATAAGAAATTCAAAAAATTGCTGAAACGCAATTCGACTTACAGTTGAGTCATTTGTAACTTAATATCTGTAATTTCACCCTATGCCTGCCATCTCACGACAGTCGTGACTGCAGCCAATTTGAAAATTCTTTTCTTGTTATATTTTTCGGGTATATATAGGTGCCATAGAGTTGTGGGTTCCATTTTTGATCGGTTCATCTGCACTTACATCGGTTCTATTAGCTGTTTGTAGCTATCATAAATGTCATGAGGTCTCGCGCGGAATGTGTCAACTTCCTATAAAAAAGCTGCAAATACTGACTGTATTTCAACGTCTAACATCCTTGTACGTGTGATACGAATGTGTACGATTAACGGGCAAGCCTAGATTTTTTATTTGCAAAAGAACGAGAGAAGTAATCACGCTATTTCTAAGCTAGAAAAAAATTAAAATTTTCACTTTCTTTTCGTTAATAGCTTAGAAAATGTCCTTCAGGAAGCAAAAATAAATCGTTTTCAAGTAAAATTTCCAGACTAGAATATCGATCGTTGCTCTCATCATTATAGCTATTACTGCAAAGTTTCACTACAGCACTATGGGCAGCATGCTCATTTTCATCATTCAGTTTGTATTCCCAAGAGTGAAGGAATACAAGAAAAAAATTATTAGATTTTTTGACGAACAATGTCAGTCTTATTGAGGGTTTTTTACGATGTTATTGACAGTATTGTGTAAATGCTTGCTATCGTAACAGATCACTATCTTCACGGTAGTTCGTCACACTAAAATTACCCATCCCACTCTCCTTAGGCTGTAGACACAATTTATAAATTCAAAAATGTGATTTAGAATTGCTAGCCATATAACAATTGTCATTTTTTGATACGGATACTTCTGGATATTTGAAGATTGGGATGAGAAAAAAACTAGAAAAAAAAATTAAAAATCCCTTTCAAAAAAATGGTTGATCAGCAGCTATTTCAGAATGTTGTGAAGTTTCGTAGTCGCACGCCAAAACGAAATTATTCATTAACCAACTCAAAAATATAAGGTTGGTCCATAAGTATTGCACCACAACTTTTAGAAAGTCTCAGTATTTGTGCTTGCAAATTATTTCATTTTAAGATAGTTTAGAAAGAGAACATCTTCCTTTCTTATTACTATGCTCTGCAATAGTCACTGTTGGCTAATCACAGTGATAGAAGCTGATAGAGATTGCTGCATAAATCGCAATTTTTGAATTTTGTGCTTTAGAAACGCAAGAAGGTACAAAAAATTTGACTTTTATTAAGATTGTACAACTTACTCTTCCCAATTGAAAGAAATTTGTGGTGATTGAGTGTTTCTGTTGATAGTTATGATATTCGACTTTTCATCTCGACGTTTTAATTTTGCTTCGAGTAAATTTTCTCATATGCATAATTAAAAAAGCACTTGCTTTAGGTTACAAAAAATATGAGGCATAAGTTGCAGTACCGTTCTGAACATTCTTAGGTGAATTTTTAGCATTTTTTGATGCAAGACTTATGGACCAACCTAATATACAGATAACAGTGTCAAGCGAAGGAAACCTATAGAAAAGTTGATGCTCAAAAAATCGGATCTAAGAAAAAACTCCAAAGAGTCTTGGCTTCTCGACCATAGACGTAAATAGCTGTTTTTGTTTGTGTTTTCCAATCCAGGCAATCCACGAACTTTTGCGGAATCGAGTCCCAACTTGGTCTCTCATGGCCGGAATATCGGGAACACGATGACTAAGGCTGTTATGCTCATTTCCACGAATGCAATCCATTACGCCAGGATTGCAGCAAGTTTATCTATAATGTTACTTGTTTTTACGAAGAAACAGATGCAAGGAAAGAAAGTAGAAACTGACATGTCAAACTCGTCCTCCTATCAAGAATACTAAAGCTGTCTTTGGCTTAAATGGAACAATATATGGGCGTGATTTCAAGAAATTAAATAGGACTAAGTAATTTGCTGTACTAAATTTGATAATGACACCGAACAAAGAATGGAATAGAAATAAAATTTATTAAACCTGATTTTTCACATGTCTGTGCAGCAAGCTGAACCATTTGAGAAGAACTGAAATTATTTATGTTTGCTTAAGTCTTCAAACAATTTTCCACCTCCAAGTCAAAACAAAATCTTCATAATTATCAGGTACGGGTGATCCTTGCTCCTTAAGAGAGAAAGTTTTTTGACATAAAAGTGGAACCTAGAAGAATACATATGTCAAGGTTCAATCCTTATAAACCGTCTAAGAACTTATTGTGAACTGGTGACGATTTGTCTGAGGCTCGAAACAAACAGTTCTACATTTTATCAAGCCATCAAATGCTCAGGAAAGTTTGAGGTTCTAAGTTCTGATTATCTTCAGTATGCGGTGATTTTGGATAAAACTGTAAATCCATATGTTGAACAACCTATAATATTTACGACATGAGTTCATTCAATTCATAGTTAACAAATCTTTCCGGAATCCTTCTATATAATTCCATGTGATTCTTGGAATACTTCTACCAGTTCATTTCAATAATTCATAAAGTGTTAGATTTCATCGAAAAGATCCTGAATTATTCTCGTCTCGAGCGATTATGTTTTACTGAAGCTGCCGAAGAGATAATTCGAAATATTAGGTTTGACAACAATTTTTTACTACTTAAAAAACTTTTCCATTTTAGATTTGGCGACAAGGAAATTTAGAGAGCCTGTGTACCGTATGCTGAACAAAAAGCTCAGTTTCTTTCATGCTATGGAAACTTCCCTCCTTATCCAATTTTGAATATCTATTTGCTTGTGAACCTAGAAGTATAACAAATTCTCGTTTCTCAATTCTCCGTCGAAGCCGATTCAATAAATGCATTTTAGAAATTCTGATGATGTGGTAATACGAGTTGCATGGAGAAGAACATCCTATAACCACTTGATATATTTGCCGTAGAAAGAAGTGTGTTGTTTCTTTCGCGAGTGAGTCTCACGACGATTCTCTCCCATAAGCCGTCCCCACCTTCGCTTTGTGAGTGCGAATAACATCGCCCTTTTGGAGGAGATTTTCACAGCCCCATGGCCGCGCTCGTCTACCTGGCCGAGAGATTCGCTAATGGACAATTAACGTTGTGGGCTGAAAGAGACCGAAAATTGATTCAGTATCAGCACATCGGGGTTCTGCTTTTGCTTCTTTTGGCTCACAAACACTTTCGAGCTCCACATAGTAGAGCTATTCTAGCTTCGAACCTCGAATTTTCACTTCATTCCACTACCATAATACCTTTGGATAAAAATGGACCATCGCTAATTTGACTAGTACTTCTTCCCAGCTTCTTTTTGCACTTACCTTCCACACTTTTACATAATATTTTTAATCACTAAAGATTTTTACTCTAGAAAATGCAAGCATTAAACGGCTTAGCATCGTAAATCCTTCCTTATCCAAATGTTTATAAGTGCTATAAAATTATGTCTCAGCCGATTAGTACATGTCTTGGCTACGACTTCTGTTTCGATATTGTTCACATCTTTTCGGCACTTATAAAACTCTTCTTATTTATTGAGTATGATTCAATTCCTGCTGAATTTCACTCGCCTAACTACTTCCTTTCTGTTCCATGCACTTGTTTATGGATCTAATATCATGCATGTGTGATCTGAGTAAACCACAAAATTCAGTTTAGGGGAGATAGTTACTATTTTACAACGATTACATCACAATAAACCCGTCGCGATAAAAAAATCTGTTACGATTATTCTTTCCGGGAGCCAGGATCCGTTTTTTATCGCTCCAAATTCCATTTCATTCCCAGTACCCCAAAATTCGCATGATAAAAAATGGAAAACTTGAGAATTTGTCTTGTTCAAGAATCTCTACAGACAGAAATGCACAATTTAGCTGTTTTGGTTATGTGAAGTCCGAAAATTGGTCGTAATCTAATGAGCCAAGCAACTTGCTCGTAAAAATTTTCCAAATATAAATTTAGCTTCTCTTCAACGTGTTTTGCATGTTAATGTTCATGACATTAAACAAGAACCTCCTCTTTTGATCAGAAAGAAGCTTCAAGTCAACTCTCATAAAGGAGAATGAAATCATTTTTGTACTCTTTCTAACCAGAATTACGGGCTTAAAAAACTTTCTACTAATTCACCCAGTGGTGCTCAGAATTCGTACTTTTGCATTTATATCATCTGTGACGAACGAGGAAATAAGTTAGAACTGGACGAACGTTTAATCGTGTTTTCGAAGGAAATCCTGCATAAGTGATATTTAGGTCGATGTAAGTACCGGAAAGAGCACTAAACTCAGTCTAAGATTTGCTCTATCTACAACTAATCGACTCTTCATTCCTCATGTTTCATGTTGTCATAGGATTGGACACCATCATTTTTGACCCAACTTTTAAGTTTACTTGTACAACCCTGTTTTTCACCTTTTTTGCTTTCACCTTTAAACCGATCTCACAGTGCCTAAAAGCTGAAGTTCAGAATTTCAATTTCGAAATTTATGAAAAGTACATTCAAAGACGCTTAGCCAGAGCAATTTTCAAAACCGATATATATCCAGCAACTTAGAGAATAATCAAATAAATAAAATTTGAAAGATGTTCAACAGCTTTTATTGCCGTTGCATATTAGCAAGCTATCTAAACACTAGAAAAATATTTTATCTCTATCTTTTATCATAACGAACGGATTCATTGACAATTTGAGAATTTGCAAATTTTCCAAAATTGGTGCAAAAATTCAAATTTAGTATGCTTATGAAAGAGTTTTCTGGCAAAAAGTCTGTGTTCAATCAGCATTTTGTGGCCAGATTTTTTCTGGATAAAAATAAAAGTGATCAACTTTCTTGCAAGTGGTTTTGTCTTGTGTACGCAAACCTTAATGAGGCTCACGGATGTAAGGTTGAGCGAGTCGCAGTGTTCCGTGTGTGTATGCTTCAGAATGGCATAAATCGTAAATCTCTAGCATCCAAACAATCCTATACCAATATAGAATTCGACACGAATCCCCCACTTACTTGATTATTCATTAGATTTTGCCCAAGTAAACTACTCCGCGTTGAAATTTATAACAACACATTTAGCGTTTCCATCCCAGAATATTCGATATTTCGTCTGTTTGCATTCGAATAGACTTTTTTCCTCGAGCTAACGAAGTGAAGAAGAGCAAATACAAGTATTTTATGCATTAAGTTCTCTGGTGATGTCCTGCTTTTTGTTCATTCCGTATTGAATTGTCCTGTGTTTAACAAATGAACTAAAATTTCAGACTGAAATATTCGACATAATTTTTTGGTAATTACAAAACTCCAGTCTTAAGAAGCTGTGCCTGCAACGTTATAATTTTAGTCCATCTGCTCTTGAGAATGTTCATACAATTTCATCTACATGTATGATTCGAAAAACCCCTTATACTGGTAATCCACACATTGTTGGCGTAGCGGAAGAAGAACTCCTTGACTATAAAAACGGTAAAAGTTCAAAAATTGCTAATCAGCTAATTTTCTTTTTCTCATTCCCATAATCTACAAAGTCTTTTGCAATATTCAATCATACGATTAGCAGATTCTAGCGCAAAAACCCCTTACTTTTATACTCTCTGCAGCGTCAAGGCACCAGTGCCATAAGTTGCTATGTTTGAGCATTAATGGTATTTGAATGCCTCAGAAATCTCAGTCATTTGTAAATAATTGATTTATTGAGATTCTGGTTCTGAGACTTGTGGGCTTGTGAGATTGCACTTACGCTATGAGTAATCCGCATCTGATATGTTTAGAAAACAATCTAATATATAAAGAATCGTTAACTCGATTCATAAATCTGCAAATAGCGGGAAACCAGATCGGGTCCTGAAAAGAACGCTCTTCCAAATAGCTCTTTGGATTATTGGTTCACTAGTTCTGTAAAAATTTCTTATAGATCATTTGATGATCGACAAAATCTGACTGTTAACTAACCTTAGCATCATATATGAATACCGTTTTGATTTTATTATACAGAGTGTCCCAAAAAGATGTGCACACTGTTTGATCGTTAATAACGCTCTTTCTTTCATATCTTTTGCCAAGCTTGAAGTACCTTCTGTAGAGCGAGGTCCAACTTAGAATTACAGTATGGAGCAAATCACTCACCGCTCTTCATTGCTGTAGGATTACGGGAACTTTCAGCAAACAGCGTTACTGTGGAATAGGCTTTTTGAAATAATTTCAAAAAATCTGAAAAGTTGTGTGGCAGGGTTTTCAAGCGTGCTGATTTCACTACATGAGTTTTCATTAGTTTTTCGAGCTTTCTTGATGGCGTATTCACATTTCTGACGAACATTGGAGAAACAGTTGTTACCCTAAATCTGAAATAATTTATGAAAAAAGCACTATGCTGAAGTACAAACTTCATATTTGAGTCAACGACTTCGACTAGTTCAGTACAAGAGTGTTTGGCTTGTTTGGTTTCCTTTCTGGGACAAAAACCAGCAAAAAACCGCTTTCAGTGGCTTAAAATCTTCCTCGAAGTTTCTACCGTAATCATACAGTAATGAAGAGTGATTGATGATTCGCTCCACATTGCTAATCTAAGTTGAACCTCTGTCTACAGAAAGGCTTCTCAAGCTCGGCAAAGGACATGAAAGCAGGAGAGTTATTAAGGATCAAACAGTGTGCACATCTTTTTGGGACACCCTGTATTATTATTATTTATTTATTATATTTTACACATCGCCGGAACGTGTAAGCACTTTCAATATTTTTTACACCACCTTGGTTAAGCTTGAATAAAACCAAAACAGTATCTGATGATTATCAAGTCCATATGCAAAGAAAATCAATCTGGTTCCCTGTCTAGCTTCTATGATTTTGTTTGATGCTAGGTTTTCACAAATTGATCTGAAGGAAGACATCCAAGCAACGAAATTAATTACAGAAATATCGGAACACGCCATGCAAACAACAAAACACGCATTTTTTTAATCTAGAGTTTTTTTGTGGGAAATCATATCGCTAGCTAGTATAGGCTCATTACTCGCACATTTTTCACATTTTCTCACATAAAAAAATTTGATTCGAGCCATGTTGCATTCTTATCTAGGTTCCACGATTTGTACAACAATCTTAAATTTGGTACTTTTCTAACAAATTTTTCGCTATCTACCAAGATGAATTCGAAAAAAAAGAATTACCAAGCTGACGTAGTTTTTTATGGGATTACGAAATTTTCAAAATTACGAAATAATTTCCGTTGCATTAGCTCAATAAATATTTGGTCCCGATGTACTGGGTGATATTTGATCTGAGGAAGGAATCAACAATCAATAAACCCCCTTAAGCGAAGCTGTATCGAGGCAAATTCGTTGTTTTCAAATTTTTCACATAAAAAGTTAAATTTATTTGTGCAATCTTGCAAGTTTTCCCAAGTTTTACGTTCTTGCAAATAGATCTGTATAAAAATTCTGATGTAGTACTATCTAACAAACTCACTCTAGCTATCAAACTGAATTTGAAAAAAAATAGATTTATCCCGCTGGCGTAGCTTTTCTATGAGATCCAAAATAACGAAATAATTCCCGTTGCAGTAGCTCAGTAAATATGTGGTCCCCATCCACATTTCGATAGTTGATTAGGGAAACGAATCCACTTTCGAAGCATCCCCTGAAGCGAAGCTGAGGCAAATTCGTTGGAATTCATGAAGTTTTCTCAACTTGTAATTATGGTGCATCGTTAAACTTGTGAAACACGCAAAGTATCCCAGAGTATCCTGTCATTACTCGTTCAATTTTGTTAAGTGCTAGTTTGAATGCTTGACACATGCCGTTTCTGTGAGTTGCACGTGGTTATGCTTTAGCATTGTTACGTATTCGATCTATGGTTGTTTGTGAAAAAATAGAATTGCAAATTTGTCTACTCAGAAAGTTTTTTTGGTTCTTTCACTTCACATATCAGGCATTCAATCTACTTGACGAAGTTTGTCCAAATGCGCAATAATTCTTCAAGCAAGCGCAAATGGCTAACGATTAGTAAAATGTTTTGAAAACTTTTTCGTCTGCGATCCAACATTTTGTCAGCTTGTCTACTAACAGCGGTTTTTGATAAATATGCATTTACAGCTGAAAACAATGTTCTGGCTTCCTTTCTTTCCACAGACTTACTATACCAAGCCACTCTGGTCAAGAAAAAATGATCTAATGTTGACGGGAAAAATTCACAGGAAACAATTTTAGCACAAAAAACCGATCGTTTAGGTATTCCTCCAGCCGCTTCGATTCTGCACAAGTAAAAGAAAAAAAATCCTTCATCATGGCGACTAAATGAAAAGTACCGCTACAGTAGTCTGTGACCGTAATCCATCCATTTACATTATGTTAAAAGCTGAATAAGTAACATTTTTAGTCTTTTTCAATCATGTCTTTCAAGAGTTACGCTAAATGTTTTTATTTTTCTGTAACTTTGGTGTCAGTATGTAAAATTTTTCCCAGCTTGATTGCATAGTATTCAATAATGTAAATCATCTGATTTGGGAGTGTGTCTCTTAGCTCTATCAGAAGGATTGGAAATTTTCCAAGAAGCAAAGATATTGTATGAGGCCCAGATGCATAAGTATTCCTAGTTCTGAGGAAAGATAGTATGACCCAATCGACCATAATAAAACGAAAACGAAAACTTGAAATATTGTTTCTCTGTCATTATCTTGAACCACACTAGGCCCATATGACCTACTAGAACAATCTTTTCTTCCAGAAAGGAGTTTGCAGAACTTTACAATGGTACCGAAATTTGTTTAGGAGAGCCAACAGCCACCTAATAGGTCTCTGGTTTTCCTAAAATCCTATCCCACTCCCACTAATCGCAATTTTCTAACTTATTACTACAGAAACTTCGATTACATTCTTCCACATCCAGGATTGATATGACTCATTACACCTTGCAACTCGTCCGATGGAAACCTTACGGGATCCTAGCTGCAGAACCTCAAGCTCTTCTCAGAGTTGTCAAGACACGCGCAAAGATCATACATTCAGGAGGGTCTCAAGATTGAATAGAATCCCTATCTTTACGCTATTGTGGGGATAAACACTAAGTCGGTAAAAGTTCAGCTGGAATGCATGGCTTTAAGATCATTCTGACTCGGATTGGGCGCCTTCAAACATCGGTTTGCGGAGGCCAAGTCAACTCGTCCGCGATTGAAAAAACTTATTTAGGTGAATCTCTGGTTTCTAATTTTAGCTGCTAAAATTTTTTTCCTTTTCATTCATTTTAAAACAACACCCTAACCGTTCTAATTCGTTGAGTTCAACCGGTTCAGGCTGAAAAAAGCTTTCAGTAATTATCCTTGATTTTTTGATCAAAGTAAAATTGTGGCGTTTATATCTTCCTACATGCACTAATCCATAAAATTTCAACAAAAATAAGGCTAAGCTTTTTTCCTGTTTGTATTAGGTTGAAAAATAGTTGTGGCTAGGAGTTTCCCAAAAATCATCAAAGATCTGCTTCAATCTCTTAAGAGGGAATGGATGTCATAACATACTTTTTATTTCATGTTGATTCATTTAGAAGAAATTATGTTAGTGTTTGACAACTCCTCCAAAAGAAAAATCACGGCAGAATCTATGAAATCTAATAAAGAATCTAATAAATGGCTAAACAGCATGAACTCAAGCTTCTTCATCATATTTCATCTTCGCCCCATGGGCTTATCCCAAAGGTGAAGTTAAGCAGTAATTTTCCTCCTAAGAAGAGTGAAAGCTCAAAATAGCATACGCAAATTCTCCATAATCTGTTTTTCTCCAAATTTTTTTCTATTTTGCAACTTACGAGGAGTCAGAGTGCCAAGTAGCCCTTTCGTGAAACAATTAGCAGCCACTTAGCCATTGGTGTGCATGCATCTCGTCCACAGCAAAACCGTCTGGCAGCTTAGCATTTTGAAAAGGAAATTTCTTTTCATTTTTTTTCGTGTTTTTACAGGAATAGGGAAAGAGATATGTGGCCTAATATTCATGTTATATCAGAAGAGCACCGTTTTTTATGGGATGGAAGATTGGCTTAATCCGAGTTTGACCATAATGAAATTTTGTGTCAGAATATAGTAGAAAAGTTGTGCTTTGTTGTGTGTAATTGCACACCAGGCACGTCTTACTGACTAACATTTATCCTAAACATATATGGTAGTGCTCCTTCTAGACAAAATACAACTGTTTAGCGGTAGAAATGGGATCGAAACACCCTGACTGAATAAAAGCAACTATGCCTCATTTTTGACGCCCGCATGGCATATGTTGTGCAACTGCACACACTGCCAACGAAACTTCCTCGACTATAGCTGGCATGAATCATGCTTCAAAGCGGCTATGCTCAATGGTGTCAAATGCAAAGGCTTTGTGAAATCACATAGAATCTTGCATGAATTCAGACTTAATGTCTGATGACGATTATTCGACCAGAAAGCTCCCGCGTTGTGTTGCACTTGGTCATTTTAGCGAATTAGTGACACTTGTCCATTCCGTATGCGACATGTTTGTCTACTTGTGTTTATGCTTTGGATTGCGAAATCTGAATAAGAGTGAGGTGTATAAAAATCATTGTAAATGTTGAATTGCGAAAATATTGCGAATATCCCTAGAAGCTGCTAACTGTTTAGCTCCGGCGGGGCGAAATTTTCTTGCTTTGGGAACACATGCCAAATGTTTATTCTGGGAAGAATAACAAAAAGTTCAGATCAGTGTAGTCCAAAGGCTTGTTTTCATCGTCTGAATTGTAAAATGCAAAATATGTAATCTTAAAACGTCATGTTACTATTTTTGATGAAATATGCTGCTCTTGAAACTTAAGTTTTCTGTGTCAATGTTAGATAAAAACTTTGTGAAATAATGATAAATGGGAATTAAGTGACTGCAGTTATTTATCAGTATTTTATACCTCACAAATTTTTAAAGTAACTTCAGGCAAAAATAATTATAAATTATATCTCCGCTACATTTGCGTGCAACTTGATTTAGAAGTATTCAAATCGAAATATAGGTTTGGACGCAGTTTTAATCCTGGCATTTATCCAGAAATTTCCAGTAACTCAGAACTTCCTTTAAGTTGTTGTCTCCGCATTTCTACTAGCTATCCTTGGATTCCACACATTTATACTCCTACTATTGTTACCTCCGTGAGATTTTCGCGAGGCTAAATAATTTATCAAGGTTTTTTGTTTTGTTGATGCCAACCCGGTTGATACCCCGAAACAAAAGGGAGAATTTACGCCAAGACTTTTCGAGAATGGAAATGAATCCTCTATTCTCGAGCTAACAAAAAACATCACTGACTGGAGTAATTTGCAACTCTTTTATAGCTTATTTCCCTTTGCGTACTCGTTGAATGAAAAGGGGATTGATTGGACGTATTCAATGTTTTGTCAGAACTCACAACTTTCCACGAGTATCAGTTTCTTCAACACATCATAGCTCATCAGGTGAAATGCAGCTGCTCCGATATAGTCTTGAGCACCTATCTAGGTTCACAGCCTATTACCACCCACATACACAAGCTTGCAAATTTTCGTTAGGTTACTTTATGTTATCTCAGAGATCAATACGATAGAAAAATTTATTTAACAATTTTAGGTGGTCCTATAGGTTTTGTACAAAAATCTCGGGTCCATGACCTCCTTCAGCTTGAAGCTGTTAGCGTTTATCCGTTGTTGTCAGAATATGTCCATTTTGTTGATTTTGTTGTTTTGTCGGCTTAGGGTAGCCTATATAATAAATAACAATAATAATAAAAATACTTCCTTTCTGGAATCTCGCTCGCTTAGAATGCAAGAAGGTTCATTAAAGTATATTTTTGCTGCATTTTGCCTTTTTGTTATTCACCCAGCGGATGTAAGGACAATGACGATCGAATGCCTGCACGAGTTATGATTGTAGACTTCTTATTATCGACTTTCCAGTTTACTGGAAATAGATTCTCTATTATGTACAATTTACTGCGTTATGTGTAATAACGAAAAACTACGTAAAAATATGTAATGATTTTTTTAAAACAATCCTTGAACAATTTTTCAAGAATTTTCGGTGCAAGATCAAGCGACATGATGATGTATATTCAGTTTTTTGCACCTATAACTTCCTTTTTACAACACCTTCTCACTAAAGTTCCCATTTTCTATGTTTTACCCAAATGTTGTTCTTGCTTACATATTTTCAGTCTTTCTTATATGTCTATCAACATTTCAAGTCTGTTTCCGACTTACTTCACTTCTACACTCTACATGTCACTCAACAATGCCTCCACCTCCACAATTTTGCTTCATTTTGCATTCGAAATTCAAATTTTTTCTCGGATTCAGACCAGAGTTTTTTCTTTAATGCAGTATCTTTTTGTTGAATTTAGTTCGATTCTTCATGATTTATGTGCTATGTTTTTTTTTTGGATTTTATTTCTAGGTGTATGAGGGCGTATTGTATCTAAAGTGATAAATAAGACTTCTTCAAACCTATTACAAAAAATGTATAAGATTATACGGTTTTGCAAACACATTTTGCTTTTGCAAATCCTCTTCGTAAACCTTCTCTGATATTACGATTGTATTCTGGAATTTCACCACATTCTAGAGAACACTGCTTAGTTTTCAGAAAAAGTTGAATTACTTTTGGCAAGCTTGGAGTGTAGCCAAAATTTTTCCAGCAATTAACCTTACGAAGACTTATCGAAAAGTTCATCCGAATGTCCTATACTAGTACTAAAGTGCAAGATTTTCCAAACGACTATAAGTGACGGCCTCAAAGCCAACGACTAAGTACTTTTATACGGCATGGGACATCTATCTAAAGTTGGATGTGGGGGGGGGGGGGAGGGGAATGAGTTATGCACTCGTGCACGAAAAACGCCTTTGCACATGTATCTTGTTGATTTCAGAACCCTGTTCAAGCACTTTTGCAGTCAGGTATTGTCATAAATAGCCAAAATGCATTTTTTGTTGAACTGAAGGAAATAAAGTACCAAAAAATAATTATGTTTACGTGGTTATAATTATAATGATGTATTGTGGCAAATATAAGTTGCTTAGCAATCACATAACTTTTGATGAGAATTGCCTGCTCATGGTAATTACAGCAGTGAAGAATGAATATTGTCCACATCCTGAAAGGTTCAAAAACACCGTTAAGACATAATTTTCCTTTTCTTCCCTCCAAGACAACATTTCACAGCTGGATTTTTGAACCTTGCACGATAAGTTTCCGAGCGCGCAAATTTTGACCTACCTATTTTTACATAAACATTTTCGAACACCCGCTACCTCCCTATACAAATAAAAAGACAGTCTTTTTTCCTGCGTCATGCTCGTCTGCAACTTCCTATTTCACCTATGAATAATTCTGTTCACGGGCTATAATTTCATGTCTCTATATAGCAATTACGCGCTTCGTACATATGTGAAAGAATGGTAGTAATCGTCAAGTACGCCAAGTCTTGCAGACGGCATTTGCTCAAAGATAGTCTCTGACATTATTTTGATCATCTGAATTTCTTTGAAAACAGCACTATCCAATTATATTGTGAGAAAAAGGAAATTATACAAAGTTTTGAAACTTTTTCAACTGGTAATACCATTGAGTTTCGCTCTCTGTTTTTTTTTTGAAGTATCTTTTTATAATTGCACTTCAAAAATCCGATTAAAAAAATCCGTTCTTGTTACTGATACCGCTTTTGAATCTCTATCATTCTGTTTTGTCCTTCCTTTGCAAGATAATAAATCATATCCTAGGTTTCAAGAACATTTGTTAGCCAATGTATATAGTGTTATTACCATTTTTCCTGATGTCCGATGTACTAGTATAAGCCGCAGAATCATCGTTATATTTCTCACGGTTTTCTCCAATTTTGAAGAAAATGAAGAAGTGATTTATTTCCAAAAAATTTCAGGGTAATATGCACGCAATATCCCTTTCAAATATGGAAGCCCATTCGGTTATTTGTGCTGCGTAAGCCAAAAAATTTTTATTTAGAAAACAACTTTCTTACAAGTAAAGGTAGCAGAATGTAATCCATGTAACACCTATACCTCAGAATTTTTGGAAAAGAGAAGAGACATGAGATTTTTTTTTAAGTTTTTGTACTAGTAATAACAAAACACACTACCTGGATAAGCTCAGCTCAGCTTAAGTCTCGAAATCTACAGCAAAAAATGTTTTCACCTTGACAACTTTCCTGCATTATTTTCGTTCCCTTTTTTTGATAAAGTTTATCAGAACCCTTCGCTTTATGATATCGTGATTTATCTTATTTTTATCATCAAATAATTATACTTCAGAACCAAAAATACTCCTCAATGTTTCTCATTGCCAAGATTGTACGTGGTCGACGGCTTTTACATGAGCTCGAACAACAAGAAAAGGATCAGGCCGTTCTCGATGCAGCACAAGCAGCAGCAGCTTCTTCTTCGGTAAGTCCTTAGCAAAAAAATTCCTCGAATTTTGGCAAAAATTACTAAACTAATTAATTTCGAACCTAGGCTTCGTGGTAAGACTATTTTCTAGACCACCAAAGCCAATTTCTGCTTTATACAGTGGAAATCTACCGGAAGAAAATTCTGAGAACATTATAACCTTGCTTGAAATCTGAAGCTTCCAATTTGGTCATAGCATTCCATTTCAGAGGACCACAGCGCCTCGATAAATTTTTTTTAATTACAAATATATATGAAGTGATTTTTAGTGAAGATTTTACCTTTGCGTGTAAATGAACCACGGTGTGACATCGTTCGTTCCTTCACTATTTGAAAAAATATAGTAAATTTGCCCTTGATGATATATCCTGAACAGGATAATACTCATCATTTTATAGTAAGATATATCCTCCTTCTACATATAAATAACTAATGAGTAAAACAGAATATGCTCGTTGCTTGAATATTTTACAATGAAGACGAATTAGAAACATGCTTAACCCATTGACGAAGACGCCTAATTTTGCGTGGCAGCGCTGAGGACGACGCGATTTTGCACAACACTTCCGGCGTGGGAAAGTTTTGTTGCAAAAAACTGGAAAAAATACTGAACTGTGGAAAAAATACTAGGCCTAGAAAGTATATAATTTTGCAAGGGGTGTGGGCCACAGGTAACCCACATCGTCCCTGGAGGCAAAAAGTGCGTGGGCCACCGGTGGTACACATCGTCGTCAATGGGTTAATGTCTTTAGTGACCTATCATAAATGACGGTTAGCACGATTTCAGTTTATCCTCACGTAACTTGATGTGTCGTGAAAAAATGCCTAACCTAGGACTATAGAAGCCCAAAAGTCTTTTGTGGAACATTTGAGAAATGATGAATAAAGAATTCGCACTTGAAAGACATCAATTCAATGGTTGTATGTTGTGAATTTTAAAATCATAAAGCAAATGACTATGACGTCATCACAAGCCGCAAATTAGGGCAAATTATTATTGCTTTAGGGGCCACATTAACACCAACACTTGGACTGTAGTGCAATTCAAGGACATGACGTAGCACATCTGAAATTAAATTACTTAAATCTTCCAGGAAACTGTTTGCAATATAGTCTGATGGGATTGACCTTGACCATTGCTTAAGTTCAGCTTATGGATCGCAAAGCGGAAGAGACCTAATTAAGACAATTTTTGTATTTGAACTTCATGTTTTTTTTTCTGAAAATCGGCGAATCAAAGTACGATTAAGAAGATAATACGATTAATTGATGTTGAGAAAACCGAATTTTGTTTTCCTTTGAATTGTTTCAATGCTGTACGGTTGTCACTCTCACTTCCAGGGACAACAACAGTCTCGACATCGAGCTAGTCGTGACGGAAAGGAAAAAGACGAGCGTGATGAAGAGGGTCAAAAAAGACGGAGGTATGTGTGATAGACGGATGTGGGACTTTTTGCACAAATACACCGTATTCTACCATGATATCATGGCGCAGAATGAAAACTATATCCTTAGCGCTTTTTCGGATAAGCGGTATCACGGGGAGGAGCTTGTGCAACGACATTGAAGGTTTACGGTAGTATACTGTAAGCGAAAGAAAGGACCGTTTTGCTGTGTATCGTCAGTCCTTATATCTTCCATATCAAACCAGAAAACATTTTTTTTATTGATCTTTCCGGTTACGCAGCTAAGAATTTGAGTAGTTGGAAATAGAAAATTAAGCAGAAACGTAATATGTAAGGTCTTGATCGCTTTTCCTCAATTTTTTACACTCAGTTTTCAATTATTACAGATTTAGTTCACGTAAAAGTGTGAGAAGGAAGACGAATGCATGCGGATCTATTGACTTAACTCTGGCTGTAAATGATCGTATGGCGATGCGACGGACAAGTAGCATGCCAAGCATATGCGAAACTCTGGAAGGTTAGAACAAATACAATTTAGTAGATTTAACGCTTAATATTGGGTCCTGCGTTGATAACAACACTGGTGCGAGGACAAATGTCATGATGCCGGCAGCTTACCTGCGACTTGTCGGCAAAATGCCATAGAGCGCACTTTGACATTGTTCACGCGCAACTGTTATCGGCAACGCAAGCACCTTAGATACATTGAGCGTCAATTTACAAGGCTGTACATGTGATGCTTGGATTTGGTAATAATATTTTGTGCAAAACACAAGGTTTCCTTTTGCTCAAATAGCAGCAACCAAGGCATATTTTTTATTTATTTTTCATATTCTGGATAAACTTCATATTAAGTTATTGCAATAAAACTACCTTCCATTCTAATTTGACTTCATTTAGTTCCCAAACGCACGCCCACCTCTTTGAAACATTATGACTATGAAAGTAAACTGAATAAAATGCAAAGGAGATCGCTTCGTTTCACTTGGCATCGCCTTCACACAAGGAATGGAGGAAAACGAGTGGAAAACGTTTTTGAAGAGGTAGGCTGGTCATAAGCTATTTCAGGTTTGTTAAATACTCCACAAATATTCACTGTGTAAAATCTTTTATCAAATTTCGGCGAACAAGCGAATATTCATACAGCGTAGATCTCAAAAATCTTTAGCAAATTCTCCACTAACAATTAGCACAACGGCCCCAAAAAAAAAACCCAGTGACCAATTTTTTTGCAATCGATAGTTTTTCTTATAGGTTCTTATCTAGATTTTCTGTCTGGATAAAATGGGTTGGAAAATACTGTCTTTATTCCTTTATTAGGCTACTTCATCTAGCCAGAGCTTGAAAGCAATTAAAAGCGCGAAGCAAGCGGTAATTACTTGGTATAACTGAACCCTCCCCTCTGGCTCAGCCCGCCCACTCACATAGACGGTACATTGCGCAGGGCATCGCATCGAGAAGAACACACCTACTCGAGATGAACAGCTGTCAATTGACATTCTCACGCTTTTCCGAGCATATCCTATTTCAGCGCAATAAAAAAAAACCCTATAAAATATCAGACGCCTGATGTAGAATTCTCACACACCATTTCAAAAAACTCATAAATAGAGCCTAAAACAGCCCGCCCGCGTTAAAGTATCAAATTTGGCACTCAAACTAATTTGTTTGTTCAAGTGGACGAATTTTTCAGGTGTTTGATCGGTTAGTTCGAGCGCTTCCCTGTGTAAGGGATATGTTTGCAACGCGGATGTTTTTGAGCGCCATGTCTCGAAATGAGACAGCTTCATTGAGAGATCATGCTAAGGTGAGTATATATCAAGTAAGAAGCTATACATTGAAAACAAAAAAAGCATTTCTCAAAAGTGTAGAATGACACACTTTTCCACTAAAAAAGGAGTTCTGAGTAAGGTTCAAGACCTCTTATGCACATAGATCATCTAAATATCCAAAAAAAATTTTTGCATTTTTTTTTCTGTACAGCACATAGCAAAAAAAATAGCCAAAAAAAAGCTCTCGTACAAAGTGCACCTTCATTATAGCCGACCGAAAGCAGCAGCAAATTATGTTCTTATACTGTAACTCACAAAAAATCTTGTATGTTCTTAATAGTGCATAAATTGTAATGTTCTCTGTCACTCCAAACACCACCAACGTCCACAGCAAAAGTGAAGAACGTAGAATTTGCAAGGCTCTAACTTCATTCGGGAATAGAAGATGGAATCACCCAGCCTATTGGTCTTTTTGCTTACTGAGACATAGGAAACTTGCACAGTACATGTGCTGGTTGAAATGTAGCGCAAAACAAGTGGGTGTCGCTTACTGTAACATTCAAATTTCGCGCGAGTTCTGTGTCATAGTGCTGGAGCATGGGCAAGTAAGGAACACAGGAGAACCTCAAATTCTCCTGAATTCTGCCATATAGTAACTTCCGGAAGTCCTAGACCAAAATTTTGCCTATCTACAGGGCACATACAAAGAACAATAACTTGTTTTTCAGGTGACAGTAAAAATGTTTGATTTGATAATAAAGAATATGGATGCTGAGCCCCACAAACGCACGGACACCGGCTTCCCTCTGGATCCGAAAATCATAGGTACCGTTTTGATTCTCGCTTTTCCATAAAATTTAGTTGATATGCACCTGTTAGGTCGTGCACATGGACCGTTACGCCCGTACGGCCTTACTGGACAATTTTGGGAAAAGCTGGGAGAGGTTATAATCGACGTCGTTCTTGGTCAAGAAGCTGTGCGAGATTTGCCAGGAGCTGGACAGGCCTGGGTAATTTTCACGGCCTGTTTGATTGATCAGGTGAGATAAAACAAGGGTAGAAAACGTTTCTTCGCCGAACGCTCCGCCGCTGACAACTGTTAGAATCTGTAGAGACAATGAACGATATGTGGCAGATGTCCGCGCGTGCACAGCTTGTGAGCGACATAGCGTCTCCTAACAAGAATATTGCGATTAACTTATCACGCACTTCCAGATGCGCGCCGGCTTTGATGAGAACAAAGAAGCTTTTCCCATCTTCCCTAAACGTGAGACTGTTCTACTCGCTGCCACTAAACATCTCCACGATACGGTATTTCCCGCCAAATCGAAGCAGCGACATACTGTAGGTGTCGATCAGTTTTCAGGAAGATTCGGAAGAACAGGATGACAAAGAGCAAAATACAAGCACAAGCACGGCTGTGCAGCAGCAAAGTACGTCCGTTTCGGCAGCTCAAGCAGCGATTCAAAGACGGAAGTCTGAGGCAGACGGATTGTTGGCAAAAAACAAACAATGAATTTCCGCAAAGAAGTGTCCTTATCGTGTATGTCAACATATTGTAAAAAATGAATAAATTTTGTTTACAGTTAATAGTCATTTGGATAAAACGGTGACTCACTAAGCCATGGCCTAATAGTGCGAAAGCCAAACTCACGTTCGCAAAAAAAATATCAGAGAATGCACGACAAAAGCGTCGATAGATAAAATTTATCCAATCTGCAAAGTGATACAAGGAATTGCCAAAAGTAAAGATATGTAAAACAAACAATGAGTACGGAAATAACATATCAATCTTCTCAACTACTGACAAAAAAATCAATAAGAATTAGTAAAGCTTCCTCAAATATAATTAAAATGCGAAAGTAAAACGGTAAAGGCAAATGAAAATAAATGTATGACTGAAGATTCATAATCATGGCTGCATAACGAATATCCCTATACTGATTAGATTCACTGTCACAGGATTGCCACCGATAAATGAGCAATGATCGACCGGTTCCTAATCTACGTACCTTATACCCTGCACAACTAATATGCTTTTTCACTTCACTTCGATAACCATATCGATCATGGCAGCTCAGCAATTTTCGATTAAAAAACTCAAAATCTTCGCCTCTACTTCTATCCTTGGATTATTCAATCGTCCTTGAATTCAGCCGCTCCAAGAAATTCTTCTACTTCGCAAACCGCATTTGGTTTCTTAGACATAGAATACATACTGTATGCAGATTGGCCAGTAATTTCCTGAAAAATATCAATTACTACCATTTGAAATGTTGACAAGATCTGAGAACCAACCTTCTCAATGGTGAGGAAATCTGGGAGAGGTAGTGGTTCGCCCTTGGGAATGGTGGTGTAGGTTTCAAGAAACATCAAATGACCGTCGATTTGCAATGGGCATGCGGACGGTGGTAGTACGGTATAGATATCAAGATTGAAGTACTGTAAAAGAAAAATGAATAATAATGTATGGTAAGAGTATGAGATATTGTAACAGTCAAGTGACGGGAGAATGACACAAACTTGTAACAAACGAACCTGTTGGTAAGAAAAACTTGAATTATGAATCAGCTCACCTGGCTACCAACCATGAAACATCGCCTTTGTTTATGAAGCGGTAAACGGCTTGTATCTGTCATAGCCTGATAGCGCATATATTCGCGGAATGTAATTTGTGTTCTATAAATAACTTCCTTCATCACGTGCAATGAACTACCGGAGAGTATTCTGACCTTGTTTCCACGAAATCTTTGCCTGACACGAGATCTCGTTTGGTTATGGAATAGGTCGAACGACCATTCTGCTCACGAGAACGAATGCGAACCTACAAAACAGAAATCGCAGCAGTAACTTCGACTCAGCGAAGATCTTGTATACACCTGCGACTTCGGATTGTCCGAAAGGAGATACTGATGTTTGATGTTGAACTGCTCGTATTTGACAAAACGACTTTCATCAATCGATCTAACCAGCCATTTACGCTTCCTTAAAATAGAGCATTCGGAAAGTGACTATTAGGCTTATTATAGGTAAGATACCTGCTGTTCTTGCTAAGGCGATCTTGAGAGTCGACACCTGTACGATCGCAAACAACCTAAATTGCACATTTGGTCTATATTTGCAGTAGAGTACAGGATAAGTGCTGAATTTCTGCATTTGTGCAGAAAGTGTGCCGAAAAATGGATATATATTGGACTTGCACCGCGACTTATTCAGAAAATGTTGAATACTTACTTGAATCAATTTCAAGACTTTGTCCTCAAACTTTCTACATTCCGAGTTGTCAATGATGTCCACATATGGATGACCCAACCAAACCTAAAAACTATAGCCATGTAACTAGCAGACATCTGATAAGCACTCATGCTTAAGAACGTATCTGATATAGCAACTTCATAAGATATACGGAAAAAGTATCACAGTCATATAAAAATCTACCTTCCTGGTTTTTTGGTCCATTTGTCTCGCAGCTTCAAGATTTTCTTTCCTAGTGGTGTTGTTAGCAAGTGTGTAGTATTGTTCCGCTCCATCTGCAGCAGTTACCAGATGCACAACCTGCAGCAAGCAACGTTAATCATCGAGCGTAAGACGAAAAAAGACTTGTACCAGGCGCACACACGCGCAAATGAAAGAACTTTCCAAAGTACCTGATCATAACGATTGTTGAGGAGATCAAATTCTTCCACACCGATTTCTTTCAACATGCGTAGCCAAGAATCCTGCAAAAGCGAAGAGTAATTACACTGACTAATTCAGCTCAGCATCTATAGGAAATGGTATGCTACACAAGTAGAGCACAATGGAATGGTTGCAAGTGAAAATTAAGACAGAAATGATCTAGTATAAGACTACGACTTGTTGCAAAGACTTACGCGATCAGTGTACGCGGAAGGATCCATTCCACCACGGTCACAAATTATCAAGACGTTACGATCAGTGGTTGCGGCGGCTTGGTTGAAATATGTCTAAACAGAGCACTGTAACTATGGTGAACTAGGGTACTGAGTTCACTGTTAATGGACTACTGAGACTTATCATAAGCATTGCATGATTCCATTCAGGTACTACCCTTACAGCACATGTGTTACGGGACAAATAGAAAAAAGTTGAGGAACTACCAAAAACTTACGTTTTCAATTTGAAGCATAGTTTTAAGCAGATCCTTTTGAAAAAGGTAGGCTTGATCATAGTTCAACTCTTCAAATTTAACTCGGCCTCCAAATAGAATGGTAGCAGTCTCAGGCACAGTGTAAACTTTCCAACCGATATTCTCGAAAAACGTGGCGAGGCGATCCTAAACAAAGCAATGCAGTTGTAACTGATGAAGTTGACGAATGATGCTATCTAAGGTACATGGCATACTTAATCCATTGATCCGCATGATCGACTGCGCTACTGCACAAATTAGTGAACTGATCTATAGCGAAGTAAACCAGGTGGATCAAGTGGACTAAGCATGGCGCGTGCCTAACGAAAATTATGGATGTAAATTAAAAATTAAACATACAGTATATATTCCGAACTTCATATTCAAATCATCACACTGCAAACTGAGTACTGAACTCGTACAAAAAAGCCAGAAAGATTGACAAGTAGAAATATAACAACATCTACCTGCCCAGTGGTTTTCCCTCCGCATGGTCCACCAGTAAGCACTAGCTTGTACACTTTTGGAGTCTTCAATGTACCAGTCGGACATATTTTTCCCGGCATGCCGCGATCTGTAACAGCAGTTCCAACATTTAATAGAAACAGTTAGGTAGATGAAAATACAATCCAGTTCACACTGCACAACCACCCAAAGAAGCTTATATACATTATTGAAATTGTTTTGTCTTGGAAAATTATCCGAATTCTATGCTGCTGCCTTAAGAAGGAACTTTTTTACGGAAGCTGACGCATTTTGACTCAGGCTACTCACGTGCTATGTCACAGAACTGCCAAGATTGGAATGATAACCACACCTACGCAACGACAGAGTTTGAAATGAAGCATCATTAGTCGCTTTTTCATGACCTCCGCGCGGATCGGCAGCATTGTGAGAACTACCACGACAAAGACAGCAAGCTTCGATTAGAAATAGCAGCTGACGTTCATGTTTTCTTCGGTGCAGAATATGGAATTGTTAATACGGGGAAGTAAAGGTCATATATACCAAAGCAGAGATAAAAGTTTATGTAAACCAAAAACTTGCTCCTATTTCGACTGTAAATACGTCTCAAAAGACTTTTGCGAGGTTCTCGTGCGAGACGGCGAAAGTCGCTTGAAAGTTTTTTGAAAGAGTGTGTACTGACTACAAACTGCTCAACGAAAGAGACGTTGTTGAGTTCGAGCAGACCTAATTTGTCTAGCATCCAGTTGCCAAAATCATAAAACCCAACTGCTTATCAAAGACGAACTGAAGATAATTGATTATTTACCGTTACGCGCTTTCTCAAATGGAACTTTGCGCACTTCAATTCATTGAATTTTTTCTACGATGAGCATCCAAATCTGCTCGGTGATTACCCGGCTCAGCATGGAAAACCTAAGGCAAAATCTCTCCGTTCAGGTTAGTGGCAATATTATGAGAGAATAAGGCAAACTGAATAGCTGCGAGTTGCAGTTTCTGGAATAATCGAATGAAACGCTTCGATGTGAGACATAGCGTGCTAAACCTTCTGAATCACAAGAAGTTATAATGGGCAAGAAACGTCCGCATCATAGCTTCGAAAGCTATGGAACAAGGTGGATGCGTGTTGAAAGTGCGCGACCAAACCGCATGACATCGACGACATTTTCACACAATGTATAAAAGAGATTCAAAAAAGATAAGATTCTGCACGATGACATTTTCTGCAACATTCACTTGCAGTTCAAACGAGACAAAGTCTATAGAATCCGAATAAACCCACCTTGCACCCCCCACGGTTTCTAGCGAATTACTCGTTGCTCGTAGGTGGAGATGGCAAGCTTCCACTATCACAACCACATCTTATTCAAAAGGCAAGGGCTCCTGAAATGAGAAATGAAAACCACGCTTGATATAGTGCGACCTAGTAAGAGTCAAAATGTATACTCACCTATGAATGCCGTACAAATAAACGAAGTAGTGATAGTTACGTAACCAAGCAACGGGAAACCCTCAAAGAAAGCCTTCCAGCAACTTCCGAGCTGAAAAGAAGAACAATTTTCTTCGAGGTTGACGCATCTAATGACACACGAAGGTAAAAGTGCGCGGATGACGAATCAACACAAAACAGAGAAGAATGTGTTGCATGAAATAATGAAGAAGGTAGACTGCCAGGTTTTCCAAATCACACTAGTTACACAATTTTAGCCAACAGTGGAAAAGAACTACACTTTCTTGGTAGAAGATTTACAAATTTCGAAAGAAAAAACAAATGGCGTAAGTCTCCAACGAAAGCTGTGCTCATAATTACATTCTGATGCAATGCAACTTTCGAATCGAAAAATGCAATTTCAAAATGAAAGTGCCGTCTGAGCTGCTCTACGGCCAAACATGTTTGGACATGTTCGCATAGGGCACGTTACCCTCCAAACAAGTTTGTATGATGTTTTTAAAAATAAGCATGTTGTATGAAAAGGGATTTATTGAAGTATTACGCACCGCGTCATGTTTGCTTTCAAGCCATTTCTTCATCTTTACTAGAAAGAGAATGGGACTTGTAAATAAATTTCCGGAACTTTGAGCACACTGCTGAGACAGGCAGTCTGTCTTTACACAGAAGACACATGAAAATGCGTCCGAAGATGGGGTTGGAATGGGTGGTGGCAGATGTGCTCGGAATAATACAGCTATTTTGCAAAAACAGTAATTATTTCAAAAAATAGCTTGGCCTATCACCCGCTCTGCAATGCCATTCAGACAATATTGGAGCTGGTGAAGTTCTGATCGTTAATGTACGAAACATATACTCAAATCATTTACTCAATATGTATTTGGCTGATGAGCTCGGTATGCACAAGTGTGTGCTTGAAAGTTGTTTCGAGAGTTTCTGTTTATTTTGTTCTTTCTTCTTAAGCCATACACGAGATTGGGAATCGATTTATTATTTATTATTTTATATTTAATCTTATTTATTATTATTTAGTTTCTATTCAGTTACTTTGCTTTTTAGGCTCGTGATTACAGAAGATACAAATGATAAGTAGGATATAAATAAAATAGATTTCCACACGTTTGATCCGTTAAGAGGGTGTTCAGCAACATCTATCGATGAGAAGTCGTGGGATGTTGCGCGCGGTGTGCGAAGTCACACATAAAGCTACTCATTAATAGGTTTTAGCTGTATGGAAATGTCAACAGAACGAGAACTTAGAAAAAGAGAATGTTCGAAACGTTTAGTTGGCTAAAATCGATATCTGGGCAAAAAATGCGTCGAAATGCTATGGACTATTAGATAACCTTTTGAATAGCTTGCTTGAAAAACGCATTGTTAAATCCTTATTCAACAAAGAAAGAAGGGCTAGTTCGTGTTCAAACTTTTTTCATTGAACAACCGAACACACGTCTGTATGTTCTAGAGAAAACGTTGAATAATTACTGGAAAAAGATCAAATGGCGTTTTTTTTTGCCTCTCCATTACTTCCAGAGTTCAGCACTGTGATTGATAATCGGGGGCGGGGGGGGGGGGCGAAAGTTTCTCATCCGAGCCATATTCTCGCACCTAAGTGATGTGCCTGCCGCCTGCCAGGCATATCCGGGCTCGCTATAATTACGAGCTCCTCAGAAGACCAAGGCATCGCAAGCTCCGCCCCTTATCCAGTGTCGCTCCAAATGGTGAAATCGGAATTCCAAAGAAATTTTCAAAATCGAAGTTCTGAAGTGTATGTGCTCCATTCAAGACCAAATTTCGAATTTAGGGGTGTTCGAGGTTGCTCTTTTCAGTAGTGAGATTTGTTTGTTGCAAAGTCAACCTTCAGCCCTCTAATGCTTTACCAAGATCCATATTCGGATTTGTATGAAATTTAGTCCTGAATACAAGAATATGGTTGAATCCAAATAGATTGAACCAAACTTTGAACTGGCACGAGTATGAAAATTATTCGTATATATCTAGAATAAATTCATTCACTGAAATTCATTTATAAACAAAATTTCGAAATTTCAAATTAGCAAATGCACTTCCGAACTTCGATTTTGAAAATTTCTTTGAAATTCCGGTTTCATCATTTGGAGCGACATTGGATAAGGGGGCGGAGCTTGCGATGTCTTGGTCTCCTGAGGAGCTCGTAATCGTAGCAAGCCCGGATATGCCTGGCAGGCACATCACGGTGCGAGAATATGGCTCGGGTAAGAAACTTCCCGCACCCTGATAATCGGAACAAATTTTGTATGAGCAACTGCTTGGCGTTTTTTTTCTTGAGAGAAAATTCTGCGCATTTCGAAAATGTTATCAAGATCTTTGAACTAGGATAAGGATCACGTCAATCATATCTTAATTCATGTACGAGCTAAATAGTTGTTGCTTAATCAAATTCAAACTGTTAGTAATTTTTTTGTTTTTCTCAAGTGACATCGGCAAGAAAACACAGTTTGTAGGGTGGTGAATCTGGAGCAGTTAGACTATGTCCGTTGCGGACAGCTGGTACGGACAATAACAAGTAGAGATGATTGGTTTGTGGCAGATCCGCGCTGGTGCAGCCTAGCGAATGCAGCGTGTTCTCCTCCCGTTCATGGCATGCTTATATTCACATTTATTTGCCCTATGAAGAGACCCTTTCTTGCATCATCAAGGACCTTTAGTGCACGAATAAGATTTCTGCAAGCTGGCATTAGTGCAAGCAATATTTCTCACGTTTTCGCTATTGGCAACGAAGTACAAATGAATAAATCGTTTTGCATTTCTTAATTAAGTTGGTCACTAATGCGATCGAGGGTCTCGGGAAAAGAAAGCTAGACTGACGCAAAAGCGAATCGAGTTGACTGCAAAAGTAAAATCAAAGTGTAGAGTGTATAGAACCTGATTCTCCGCTATGTGATTGGTTGGCTCCGCCTTGCGGACTATATCATTGGTTGAAAGTGCCATCACCATAGCAGAAGCCAGCGGGAGTTTGTAATATGTAAAGCGGAAGCCTTTGAGGTTTTGCTGTCTAGCTTTAGTGGAATCGCAAGAAAAAATATTGCAGTCTCGACATTGACTAAATATAATGAGATGACGTTCAAAAGAACAAGCTAGTCTATCTTGTTACTAGACTGAGAAGATTCTGTATCACAACTAGAAACCTGCAGTTTTGGAGTTTACATACAAAGTTGGGAATCTATGCGGAGACTTTTTTGTGTCAGTTAGACGCGCTACACAACAATCAAACAGTAACCCACTTCCGTTGACAATTCACATCCGTGCCACTAGTAGTTTGATAAGTTTTGACGAATTAAAGTACTAGAAATTGTACTATCTTCATGATACTGCTGAGAAAGCTGAGCTACGTCTAATCAGGTGTTGTATCACCACCCGAGCATGGCATCCCGATGTACTTCAAGCAATTCAATTCATAAACTAGTGGTTGAAAAGCTGATATACATTTTGACAGATGTCACAAAGAAGGAAAAAACTAACAGTTATCCGCATCACAAAAAATAACTCGGCGAAATGACTTCCGTTCCGTCTCAGAACTGTCCCTGTTGTGTGTATAGCGGATTCAAAAACGAAGGCGGCTCAAAGAAAGCTACGATGCGTTGTCGGCTTTGGCAACCTGCCATGGACTTGCGCGTAAAATTGTCTATAGAGCGCTTATTACCTAGGCGCAAATATTGTCGGTGACCTAAGAACACCATATTAAGCCAAATCTACTAGGATTAATGCAATCGTAAGAAGCAAGGCGAGTATCTTTGCCGGAGAAAATGGAAGGCAACAAAAATTTTTTTCCTATAAAACAAGCGCCCCGTTTTTAGTGTGTACAGTGTCCTAAAACGATATGATGCCAGAAATGAGCGTGGCCTCAGCTACCCGCACTTCTCGTGACTTCTTGGAGTAGAATAGGTACGGAAAATGAAACATTTACCGCGATTTTTTGTTGGTATTCTTTTGTGTAAACACTTTACGTCATGAAACATTGTGAAGTTACAGTGGGCACGTGGAAATAAGATTAGAAACAACCCTTCTATAAAAAATCTCGTAGAGACTAGTTATTAGCAGAAGCGAAGTAGTGCTCTGAGGTATGCATGGAATACATAATGCGTCAGCGCTGAGAAAGTACATTACCGAGTTTGACGAGGTGATGATAGCTTGTCGTGCACGTGTGTCGAATGTTGGCGTAGTACGCATAAGTTAAATGTGAGAGCACATTTTACAACGCGACTGCGATCAACGAGCACGACTGTCCGATGCCGCAAATTCCTTTGTTTCCCGTTGCTGTCAAAGCCGTGATTGTGACATTAATCATCCTACACGTGCATCTGTGGAAGTGCCAAGTGATAAGACCGATATTTTTTATGTCTGTTTTCACTTTGCGGTTGCTTCGACTTTGGCACAGAAAATTCTCAGAGGATTAGTAAAAATTCTTTTGGCTTATCGCTTTTCAGAGGTGAAAAGGTAAAAAGCTGTCCGAGAAATCTTTGCTTGGAAAAGAGGTGAGGGAAAACAACGACGAAATTGCCATCCATCAAAAAAAAATGTGTTAGACGCTTTCTGAACCTTTGAGATTCTAGTGATTCCAAGGATAAAAGTCACACGCACGATTCTATAATACATCTAGGTCACATTCGTAATTTGCGACCCATTCTGGGCTCTATACATTAGGATTGGGTCAAAACATTGGAATGTTTACGCATTGTTGATGGACTTCGAAAATCACCTTTCAAATTTTGAAAACTTTAGTTACTTCGTTTAGAACGTTGAATGCATACACGAAATTTCGTATCTTTGAAGCAAGTTTCTATATTTTACCCAACAAATGAGATAAAACAGTGTTGTAGCTAGACAAAGATTCGCATAGAGTTAATAGATAACCTTTGTCTCGAATAATCATAGTTTTGGTTTCTCTACTTGATTTAGGGAATGAAGCAAGATCAAGGTTTTGATTTCATGATGCTAAAGTAATGAAGTAGATATTTCATTCTCGATAACTAAAATCCAAATTTGATCCAGATTATTTAGGACGAATTTGTGATTAGACAATCAAAATGTAACATCAGCGTGCAGCAAGGAAAACAAATAATGATTTTCATGTTGACAATTTTTGCAAAACAAGTGGATAGTGATTGACAGAGAATATTTGATTTTCTCTCTTAGTATGTTAGTGAGGAAAAGAAGTTGAGTCAGCTGCTAAAAAATACCAGTCCAAAGAAAACTAAATTTACAGAGTTATAGCTGATGCCATTCTAGCTTTTTACCTACGGTAACAATATAGCTCCATAGGTATTGAATTTATGGAAAGCAAATTCAAGAAAAATGTAGCTCTTCAATTTTCCAGTAACATGCCTGTAGGTGAAAAAAATCGATTACTCTGAAACGCGCGTAAGTTTTTATAATTATTACCTTGATCAAGAACAAGAACAACAAAGTTTGAAAGAGTAAGTTTTGAGTAGTACATTGATAAGCACCATCTAATTGTTGATCTCACAACTTTGAAACTTCGATGCGCTCATCCATCACGTTATCTTTCGCTATCAGGACAAACCATTATCATTATTTTGACCAAACCTTGCCTTCGCGGATCATAAATCATTTTCATGAAAAGTAGGAGATGGGAACAGGAGAGAGCTCTAGAGATGATTAGAATAAAAGTGGATGTAAAATTAGTAAATGATGAGTGGTAGAACGTTAGAAAACGATACTTCTACCTTTTTCTGGCTTACCTATGTAACTTCCTGGAAACTTGCCAGAAATCATTTTATCATTTTTTCAACTATTTTATAGCAGTTTACAGTACGGAAAAGTTGGAATTTTTCAATTCACGCCCTCCGCTCTCCAAAAAAGCAATAAATAAGCTGGCGCCCAGAACTTGGTGAAGAGTTGCAAAGCTGAATAAGCAAAAGTTCGAAAAATTCAAAATCTGTCTAGATTTTAAAAAACCGGACTATAGTTGTGTATAGAAAATCATAGAGCGAAATGACAACGAAGCTCCGCTGTAATAACCGTTATTCAAAAGCAGATAATAGTAAACCAATACGAATCAAATACAACGAGCACTGCTGTTAGCCTGAACAACAAACTGTCATAGGAGTCCTATTACAACATTTTTCTGAATTCAGAAAATCACAATAAACTATGCCAGTCTCGAAACGTCTACACTATCACGAGTTTTGTGAACAGAAAATGTGTAGTATTTGTTTTTAAAGAGATAAAACTCGATGTGGGGCACTAATATTCTTCGCAACTTTTTATGTTGCAAAAACTACAATTAGCAGTGTCAGGATAGATTGCTAATAAAACAACTATCAAATCTCATATCTATGAATCTGTCTAAAAAGGCCAAGCGCCGTTAATCTCAAAAAAAGCAAAATCCTTCAGAATTCTCGAGTTGTCCTGCTGTGTAGAAAATGGATGCAGAGATTTGCACGAGAATTCTGTGAGAAAATTCTTAGATGGACTGGGTCTCAGCGTTGTAGGAAGAAAAATAGCATAAAGATTGCGAAAGTAATAGACAGCAAAAGCGGCAGGAGTATGTCGTTTTAACAGCTCTAAATTTCGTAATATATCCACGATTAAGCACCATATAGTAAGTATGTAATAAGTCGTAAATAATAACTTTTCTTTTCAGATTAAATAACACAAAAGCTTTTCTTGAATTTTTTATAGTTCTAGGGAACTAGTGGAAGTTGGAGTACTTCGATAAAAATACGACAGAAATTTTGGTCAGAAATCAAGTAATTTTATTATAGCAGTTTGAGAATTTCGGAAAGATTTTATCGTTTATTTTCATGTTGCTCAGAATAAAAAAATTCACTATACTCACATTTCCATTGTGAGTATAGTGTCTTTATCACAATGTAAACTTTCCAGAAAGTTTGCGCTTCAACGAAATAACGAAATTTTCCCGTTTTGTTTTACAATTATGGGTTACCGAAGTTTTACACGGTCATAACTATTTATCAAACCAGCAATAAATGCAGCAGCAAAATTACTCTTACACCTTGCATCAATTCCACACTATTTGTATTAGGTTGTACAGAAAGTTCTGCCAATTCTTCTCATAGCTGCCAAAAGTGGACGCGAATGCAAGAGGCTGGTTTGAGGTGTGTTCTTAGAGTGCGATGACCTCAGCTACCTGATATGCTATTCAGCTTGAAAAAAATGACAATAAAACAAGAAAAAATGCTCAAAAAAGAGGAAAATCCGCTGCACTTAAGTCTGCGATAGCGCACGTTTTTAGACGCTCAGAACTTGCAGAAGCTTGATTAAGCCGTTTTATACCTCTAGTATTGTTTAGATGATGCGATATCCGACTATAATTTGCTCCGGTATTTGGGCCTTTTTCCCAAGCAAAATTAGCTCATTGATTTCAGGGTTCAATAAATCAAACTCTCTAGCTCTTTCGAAACGCACCTAGCTCCCTTCCTGGAGAAATTCATCCATGAAATACATAATCAGTTGTCTGAGCTTGTCAGCACACAGGACCAAAATATCGTTGATTGACGGCCACTCACTTAAATATAAAGAAAACAATTTAGCTCAAACTCTATTGGCAGAACCTTCTTCACAGTTCCAGTTGGTAGCGATTATGAAGTTAAAAATAGCTTCTGGATATCTCTTGAGAGATGGATCATGCATTTTGTGCTCTTGAGTTTGTTAATGCAAATGCAGAAAAAAGGAGAAACCTTGAAAATGAAAGCAATATTAGTACATATGTAAATAAGTGTCAAATGGAAAGCGCAAATAAAACTGGACAAGTCTACCGATGATGGGAAGAATTTTCCGACGTTGAAGAGAAAGCCACTGATGTAACTGAAACATGTGAAGCAGGCAAAACACTCAAAATCCACAGTCATGTGCTTTATGTCATCAAGGAGACTCGATTGGACGAGAAAAACAAACTACTCTGTTTTCATCGCCTCAAATTATCTTGCACAATCCTAGAACTGGATTTGGGGTAAGGTAATCCGTCATTAGAAAAAAGCTATGTAGAATTTAGTTACAGTATTACAACTAAGTAAATAATAATGCAGTAGCAATAGTATTGTCATCGCAAACCCAGGAGTAAAGCCTCTCTTTGATTATGAAATTAAGGGATTGTTTGACTGTTCAAAAATAGATCTGTACAAATGTTTTTGAATTTGTGCCTGCATATTCAGAATAGCTAATTTCGTTTTCAGATCTTGCCGGGCCTCTCTTCGCTAGCATAGGATTTGTCACATTGTGAAAAACTTTTTTAAAAAGTTTATTTATTGATTAGTTTTGCCAGTTGAAGCTCTCTCTTTGGCGAGGAAGTTTTATCAATTACTACTTATCATTTACTATTTTTGCTCCTTGATTCCGGCTTTGTGTTAATCTTATATTGTACTTCATCTTTAGCTTTTTGGTGTACTAGAGTTTAGAATATAGATTGGTTACAGCAGAAAGGAGGAAAAAATTCAAACCTATAGCGTAAGATTTTCTGTTTCTAATTTAGAACTTTATGAAAATCTTATGCGTAATTATAGAACACTATAGACAGATGAATTATTCATTATAGTGCTGAAATCAGTTTTTTCTCGCTTTTTTCACTATTTTTTTCTAGAAAGGTTGAAGCTACCAAATTTATCTTACCACAACACTATGTAATTCCAGAAATTTCAACAGCTGTAAAAAAAAGAAATTCGATTATAATTTGGAATCTGACGTGCACGATCGAAAAAGAGAAAACACCGAAAATTTGCTGACAATGTGCATGGCATATGTGTCAGAAATGTCAGGGAGCCGCTCACAAAGAATAATTCTAAGGGAAAAAAGTTAATTTCTATGTTGACACAATACGGTTCCTTTGAATCACAAGTTTTTCCTGGGACAATGCAATTGAGCAGCATTTCAGATAAGCGATGTAGATTTTCAATGCTTTTCTATGGATTGTCGTGGACAGACAAATAGATACACAAGCTCATTGTGTAGCATTTTTGAATGGACCATAGCAGAACACTACAAAATTTTAGAGCAGTGCAAATTTGACTAGAGAACCTTGGGTATGTGCGAGTCAGCTTGCTGCGTAACAGGTACGAGATACCTTTCACGTACCGAGATTTTCGCTCGGGGGAGGGGGGGGGGGGCGGGAGGAAATTTATGCTCCCCAACAATTTTCCGGATCCATAGCACCAAAACCTCAGAAAAAGGTCGCGTGACGGTAGCCAAGCCCCGAAAAAACATTTTTGTGCCAACCTGAATTTCTAAAAGAACTTCAAAATATTTAGATTATTTACAAGTATGAATCAGGCGCTTGCACATTTTTATAACTCATGTAAATACTTTCAAAATTGCGAGCCATTCTCTGGAAACCAGGGGGGGGGGGCATTAGTACTGCACTTTATTTGAGCTCCTCTTCACTTAATTAGGAAAACGATGCTCTCCAAAACTTAAAAATTGTGCGGGAGAATTTGAATTCTCTCATTGTCTTGAGGACTCGTGAGCGTGTGGCTAAATGAAAGAGAGGCGTTAAGCAACAGATGTACAACTTTTCCAGGTTTAGATTCGCGCTAATTGGGAAATGTTTCCCAGCAAGAAAAAGCAGCAATAGAAATTCAGATAAAAAAAAACTTCGCAGGTTCATCATTTATCAGTAAAACCTTATCCGCTTATAAAATAGAGACTGCATGTTCGATAAGAGTTTCATTTCTTCTTGAAGATTCGGCAGCTCTTTGTTATCAGAAAAAAGAATTGTGGAGAAGATCTGTCGTGTAAAAAGTGGCAGATTGAAATTGGTCTTTTTTGATCAAGCCATTCTGAATTCACATGTGCAACTATTCCTCTCGAATTACCACCGAATTAACTGTTATATCAAATTATTTAGCATGAAGGAGAGCGTTCGAGCTTATGGTATTAGAGCACAATCATGAAGGGTCGGAAGCCTTAAAAAGTTTGAAAATAATTGCTCCTGAATCTCACAATCAGGTAACTTGTGTGCTCGGATGTTCGATCTTGGATGTTCAATAATCCTTGCTGTGATCTGCTATGGACTGAAGGCAACTAGTCACAACCCCTTTAGAGCAATTTTTGCTTCACAAAACCACTTAATTTTCTTCACAAAAATAGTCTCATTTTGATCTCTTTTATGGTTATTTTGCCTAGATTCGTAGTTACCATTGAAGAACTATTTCATGGACTTTTCAACTCTGATGTTACTGTATCGATTTCGAACACGAAGAATTTCCTAGATTTGAGATCTGCTAAGTCACAACACACTTACCTTATGTTAGAACTAAAGCTATAACTCTCTCTGTGTTCCAGAATCTTCTAATCCCGCCTTTGACTAACTACACTATTGTGGCAGATTTGGCACCTTATATCTTCAACTTTCTTGTTTACTTGTGCTCAGCTTGGAATGACATCAAAAGGTCAGTTTCTTCCAGAAATAAAACGGTGAGATTAGATATATCAATTAAACCAGTAAGAATTTGGTAGCTTTTTATAGTTTTTTCCTGATAGACGTGAATGTTTTCAACTGTGTAATTTTTCTGCACTCACAATGAGGATTCGTTAGCAGACATGGTCATGCTACGAGTTTCTTTTGCCAGTTTTTTGCAATTTATGGAATCATTCTAAGCATAATTCACCTGGTCAAGCGCTGTATTTGAGTCTAGACTTCGATTTCCGTCGAAACGAGGAAGTTTAGATTGACTATTATGTGAAACATCGACATTAAGAGGGAGAATAATTGATCTGGGAACCGTACAAAGAGAAATTTTTCAAATTTTTGAATGACGCCCTATGTAGCAGATAAAAAGAGATTTTTAGCGGTACAAGCTCAAAAGTCTGCCCTTAGGATAGTTTAGAAAACTGTAATCTTTTGCTCATTTGGTAGTCTTACATAAACTCCATTATGCGGCACTGAGCTTTATTGTCTGTTTCTAATAACTTGGACCCAAATTTTTTAATAATTAAGAAATTTAAATGTTGGGCATTACCCCGTTTTTGCTTCAGCTTCACCATCTTCTTTTTTGTACTTCTCAGAATCTGTCGATTATGTTTTTATAGTCGCTTATCCATGCATGAATATTTAACGACGATATGTTGCGTAAGTAAAATTGACTCAATTTACAGCAAATTACGCGATTTCTTTGAAGCGATAAAATCAAGCGTAAATCTTGTCATTGCCCGCGAACACACAACACTTTTATTGATGCGATGCTGAACAGTACATTAGCAATAATTTATGGGTATCAGACATCTGTAATGCCACCTGATATGCAATATAAATCAATCACTGAATAAGGGGGGGGGGGGAACTCTAAATAAACTGGAATTGTCTGCTTGATCTTTACTTCTCATATCCGTACAGTGATTGTGGCGTTCGTTTGAAGAATCTTAAATCAGATGGGATTAGGAGAGATGTTGAGCTAATAATTCTATTTTGAATATATTAAATATGAAGAAAAAAGTTTGTTTTTCCTTCTTTCGTGATCAAATATTCTTATTCACTATCTCTTTTTCAATTTTATGAATTTTACAACATATCAAATCTAGTTACTACAGAGTTGCTGCGGTGCTGACAGCACCTGCGCGTTGAAAATGGCCATGAGGCGCCAAATTGGAAGAACTTGCGCTCTGTGGTCATTTTTTACGCGTATCTGTTGTCTTCACCGCAAATGCGCTGTGTTAACACTAAAGCTATGAAACTATACCTTATGCTGGGCTCCAGTCGTGACCATTTCTTTTGGAAATTGGCATAGCTGACGGGTCCGCTGGCTACGAAACGATCCGTATCATAAATCGACTCGATAGGCTCTTGTACTGTTAACGCGATCAGTACTAAAAGATTCTTCTTGGAAAAGGTTGGAAATCAATAAAAAATCAACCAACCTATCAACAAACTAGCGAAAAGCGCTCCCATGAAGGATCTCATCGGTATTTTTGATATTACCTGTAATCAAAAATCAGAGCAATTTCTAATCTGTTGCCAGACGAAAATCGTACGAGCGGTAAAGAGTGGATCTAATGCCTATTGTATGGGTAGAAAAACAAGTGATAGATTATGACAGGAGATTAGCTGTCTTAGCGGAAGTGAATAGACAAACTTTGGAATTGTACAGCCCACGTAAATCATAAAGAATTTCAAAATTACTATCTTGTTACAGTATCCACACTATTTTCTAGGGTTTCTTAGCAAGATTGGAAAGCAATAGACTTATCGCAGAAACGTTTGTACCCAAAAATGTCATGGCGTGACGACATTGACAAACCTATTCATGCAAGACGTTCAATTAAGCAATTTTGCTTGGGAAGAAAGCCAAAGTAAATAGCTATACACGTAAGAGGTCGAGCAACATTCAATTAATGACCCCCTCGTCCATCCAATTGTCAACGATCTTCATTTACTAAGGCTAAAGATTAGGAAACATAGAGGCTTACAGGCTTTTGAGATAGAGAAAGAGACTGAAAATCTGATAAAAGTGAGTCTAAACGAGCCTTTAAGTATGTTCTCTTACAGATAAAGCTAATTGCAGTTTCTCGGCAATCGTCAGAAATAAAAAAATTCAGATGAGCATCCTTCAAAAAGTTCAAGTAGGATCGTTTGCCATGCTAACGAAAAAGGTTGCTGAGAAATCGCAACAAAAAAAGAGAATTTCCCAAGATTTCTTGAGAAAATGTATGCATTGTGAATATAACTAGTATGCTCATGATTTATTAATTATTTTAGAAAAAGGCTTACTTACATCATCACACGTGATCTCTTAATTTGTAGTAGAAAAAATTCTTGATTCGCAGTTCCCAAATTTCCTAGGAAACTAATTTTGCTTAATTTTATTCCCGTAAAACGCTAAGATTCTCCAGCAAAAAAATTCAAGAAGCAAAGCTAACGAGCTGCTTCTTTGGCTACTCGTTTTCCCATCCCTAGTCATAATGTATGAAAGAAAAAGAAAATATGAATTATTGGCTAATGGACTGAGAACCGAACCTCTACAAACACATTAGCGCTGTAGTCGCGTTGCCGTCACCACAGCCAAACAATGGCTCTCTTGTATGAGGAAACTAAGTGAGGATGATTTATTTGTTTGGGTTTGACTTGTATTCGTAGAGGCTTAGCTCAAAACAGGAAAGAGATTATGATCAGACTTTCGAAATCAGTGAGGATAAGATTTTGCTGGGTTATAAGAAATATTGGGTTGGCGCAAAAGTTCTTGCGTAATTCAAACAAACTTCAATAAATTCTTTAAGAGTAAACCTAAACTGATGGATCGGTTTCTCAAAATCAGAGAAACGCGAGCGATAATGTATGTTTAAGCTAGACATTCTGTAAATTAGCCCCCATGAACAAAATTACGACTCAATTTTGTGCGTTTGGAGTTTGATGCTAAAATCGCAAGTGGCCGCTAGCTAGCTTAAAAAAATCTGTAAAATTTCCTTACACTGCGAAAGATATTTTATTTGAAAGGCTTTGATCTCGCATAGAAATGCAAAGAAAATGTTCTTGGTATTCATTTTACAGAAAAAATTCCCTTATCGTTGTAGTTTTTTTCAGTTTGGAACCAGAAATAATAACCTAGTGCCTAATTAGATCATTGTGACGTTTTTCGGTGAGCTAAACAGTGTGCCATAAGGTACTGAGGTAAGGGGATTTTTCCCAAAAAGACTGTTTGTCACAAATTTTTTGTTTTTGATTCACCATAAAAGATTGAAGCCTACTACAGTAACATAGGGACTTTTAGTGTATAAAAATACTTTATAGATATTTTTAGACTAGCTAGCGGCCCTCTGCGATTTTCTACAAACTCAAAGTCGCAAATTTTAAAAGACCATTTTTGAAAGCTTCGTGGTGTCTAAATTATAGAATGTTACCTCGAACATCTATCCTGGAGCGCAAACCTTCCTTTATTTTTGAGATACTGAACCATCTTTAGGACTACCCTTTGAAAAGTTATTGAATTTTGTTCGATTTACGCAAGATTCTGCGTAAACTGAATAGATTTGATAAATTGGTGAATCATTACATGAAAAATAAGTGCTCTACTTTACCTGTATTATAAGGAAAATTTATTGCAAAAAAATTATTGTAGAAATTCAACTTTTCTTCTTCCAAAAAAATCAAAGTTTCTAATTTGTGCAAGGAAATGTACTTGTTCAAAATTTTTGGGATGTTTTTGGTATAAATTCTTAGATTTTTTCTGAGTGAGTTTGAGCTCTTGAATGTCTGATAATAAATTTAATTTCTTTCGTAAAACCTAGAGATCGCACCTTTAGAACGCAGATGTCGAAGTCTAGACTAGACGAACAAGAATCACAGAAACTTAGAAATAGCAGGAAGTTATGACGAATATTAAATTTTGAAGAATTAAGACATCGTTGGTTAACCCGGTATGAATGAAATTACGTTGCCATGATGCTGAATGGCTTTGTGGGAGGAGTTACATATTGTAGGGGGTGATTTTTATCCCAGACACATCTGGTATTTAATAACTTTCCGAAGTACTTTAGTAATAAAAGTCTGGTGCTTTAATTTTGCAAAACTCCTCGAGCAAAAAGTGATTTTTTTAATGCAAAACGGTATGCAAGTTCAATTCTTCGCCGCATATAGCAGGTGATTTGCAAATTTCATTTATGAAGTTCATGAAACTTCACATTTCTAGCAGGTTTAATGGCTGCTTTTGCAAAGTTAAGGGAATGTGGTACAACACTTCGTATATTCTTGTCAGTTTGTGTATCGCTACAGTGTTCTAGCGTTGCTGACAACATTTGCGCGTGAAAAAGATTTTGGCGCCCAAATCTTGAAGATCTGTGCTTTCTGGTGATTTTTTACGCGCAAATGTTGTTAGTGCCGCAAGAACATTCATGATGATCCGCTTTTCAGATAACAGGTGCTGTGCAAAATTTTGATTCTCAAGAGGAACCTATAAGCGCTGTACGACGGACATGAATAAAGTTCTGTTACAGCTTATTACTTACCGGAATCTTAACTCGAATTTTCAAGACGAAATGGTACACGTTATGGTTGTGACATAAAACGACTGATAATCATTTAGTCATCTTTCCTTCCTTAACATAACTTGGTAATTGAGCGGATGTTTAGGGCTAGCATGATATGAAATGAGGCATGTTTTTACATCCTAAGCTCAAAACAGGAACTTTTACCTCAAGGTTATCGTAAATAGTCGTTTTAGATCAGCGCAACTTATCAAGAGTTTGTTTTATATTTTTGATAACAAAAGGGTAAGCCGAAAAATGTGAGTCACAGTGGTTTTCTTCATTTCATTAAGAAAGTATTTTTGAAGTAATATAGGCGTATTTTTGGAGTAATACGGACGCAAAAAAACGTCTTCCTTTATCTGCATGGTTTCTATTTGATGTAAGTGCGATATTGAGTTGTTCGTAAGATTTTCACATGAGTGGCTTTATTACTAACTCAATGGGAGCGCTAAAGTAAAGTAATCTGATAGGTTGTCAAAAGTCCACCTGACAGATGATTTATTTTAGTACAGAATCTGTTTCAAAGCCTGCAGAACCTAAGTTATATATAGAAAGATTTATTTTAATACAGAATTAGTTTCAAAGCCTGCTGTACCTGAGTTATATATGGAAACAATAAATACCACTGATTCGTAATGTCATTACGAACCTTTACGATTTTTTTGATTGAGAGTTTTTCCTTCATTACCTCAGAGTTAATGCAATTATAATAGCTCGTGGCAGTAAAGAAATATCGTAGATGGTCAAGATATCTCAATGCAAGTGGGAATGACCACCTTAATAATAAAATGTTATTCAACCTTCCGTAACAAATGAATCTTTCATTGAATTTGTTACTTCCTTCAGAATTTGTTTCATAGGATTAGTACAGAAAGAATTTTACAGGTTTCTGCACTGCACAAAAACAATTGCTGTGAATCCTTCAAAAGGCACTGCGGGTTTCCGAAAGAAAATTACCAAATTCATGCGGAATTTTTCGAAATATGAGGTCAGTTTGCTTTAAACAATTTACAAAAGATTACTACCCTGAACACTCCATGGAAAACTCAGCCTAAGCCACCAAAGGTTATAAAAGGCAAGCAGGTGCAAAATCTAATTGTAAGGTTCGTAATCTGACTTTGCTAACCTCATGCTTAGATGACTCATACTGACTAATTAGGAACTGAATTACATATCAGCAAAATTTTCGATGGCTTCCTTCAGGAGCTTCACCTTCAATTTTGTGGAAACCAATGTTGCAAAAAAATTATTTTCGATTTGAAATTTCCATCTAACAAGAAGTTCACGGGTTTCTCACAATGTTCTTGCGCTACAATACATGTTTTTTGGTCTTCCTTCCTTACTGAGAAGTTCCGGGAAAGATCTGGAAGAACTCATTTTAAACTTCGTCTAAGGGAAGCAACGAAACGGAGTGATAGTGTTTAGTGTTCTCACAAAATATTCTGAAATATCCTCAATTGTGGCCAAGCTTACACTTTAGAAACGTTATCATTTCAATTTTATTACTAGTTTATTACTAAAAATTTAGTAGAAAGAAAGAAACGTGGAGCTAGCATTACAGTACCACGAAGCCTTCGACGGCTCACCAGACAAAACAAGGGATGGAATGCTTTCATTGTGAGGAAAGTGACAGTATTTATCGTCGTCTGAAATGTCTGACCTATGCTTGAATGAAGACAGATGAATTGCGTATAAGCTTATATTGGAGCGACGGCTAATCTATGACACCTATCCGGGATAAATGAGAAGAAAACGTTCTTCACATTGAGAATTTCGTAAAGCTTGCATGATCACAAAAAAGCCTTGACATTCAAGAAATTTCCAAAATTAGACGACATTGAAAATATATGAGATGTATTTTTGAAGCAAAATCACTGAGACGAAAGAAGAAAGACGTGAGGAGGCGGAGTGGTCGAACTGCACAGCTCGATGTATGTTTTCCTGCTCCCCCCCCCCCTTCCATGCTTTCCCCCTCCCCTATCAAATTTTTGCAAATTCAAAACACTTTGCTATTTTGTCGTTTTCGCTGCAAAGTCGTCGTTATGTGTGAAAGAATTGTGCAATTGCACCACTCTTAAACTTGCAGTGGAGCACACCGAGTAGACTGGTTGCGGTAGCAAGTCCATGACGAATGAAAGAAAAATAATAGTAGAAAAAATAAGTTTCGTAACGGCGAAGAAGTAATACATGGAACAATAGCGCTGCATATCATGGAGTTGTGCAATTTCACAGATTGACAAGTCAAGTAAATTGACCGTACCCGAAATATCTGCACTAAGGGGACTTGGAAGGGTGAAAGATAAAGTCGAGGATAAAATTTTTAAATATCAATAGGGGTTAGGCTTTTTTGCCATAATATACAAAACTGAAAATACCTGATAAGCTGTTCTTATAATTTGAGTTCACTATTGTAGTGAGAATCCACAGCTCAATTTGAAAGTGCTATACTCTAGATAGCCTCCAGTGCATTTTTGTAGAAGGGTTTGGATGATTCCCTTACGAGGTTAATTTCCAGAAACTCTTTTGCCCAGCGAAGCGAGCACGTCCGAAGTAATATCGTATTTTACAGAAGAATGAAACGCCAACAAATTTGTATTTTTTGAGCATTTTTCAAGGGTGATGTTGAAGGAGACATTTAATTCATGTAAGCAAGGAAAAGAATAACAATCACATAATATTGTTCTGGCTTCTGATTGCAATAATAATTTTAAACTTGCGCTATCATACCTAAGTCGGCATTTTTGTTCTTGCAAAGTCATTATGTCCCGCAAAGAATCGTGTAGCTACATAGCATTATTGTGCCTTCTACCAAACCGCCTTTTCTTATTTCGGGTCTTATTGGACTTTTTCTCAAACGAAATGGCAACATGCGAGATGTTGCCAACGACAGTCCTTGAGTTTTTTTTTCGAGTTGGCGAGATAGTAGGATAGATAGATAGATAGGTAGATAGATAATATGACCCACTGCTATTGTGCAGAGAAAAAATTAGATCATAAACTGGCTTGACGAGAGTTTGACTCCTTGATGCTGAGGAATAATTCATATTTAATAGGAAGCTGAAGCTAGTTATGCATGCTACTAATTATATGCTTTTTGTACACGAACAAGCATTCGGATGATATCAACTTCCTTGAACAAAACTTGTTAGAAGAAAAAAAGTTTTAGTAAATAGCCACTCACAAGGACAACAGTAAAACAGGAACAACTCTAAGTAGTTCGACTGATTTTGGAGCTAAAATCTCTAATGCTACTGAAACTAAACTTAAGCTGAAGCGAATGTACATTAACAAACGAACATGATGATCTACCTTCTGCAAAAGGACTAAGATTTTTGAGGTGGATATTCAAATGTATGTTTCCGAAAAATTCTTTTACTGTCACTTCATTATTGGTTAACTCAATGACGATATTTTACGGTTCCAAAAAAACAATAATGGTTTTTCGACCACAATCGAAGAAGACTCTTGCCTTGTATAATTAAGATGAGTGTAAAAGATAAAATTACATTGCAATTCATGCGACTTTCGCAATCAATGCATTGTGTAACCCAGCATGGAATTGTTTGATTGTTAATAACTCTTTTGGTATAAAGCTTCTCGAGAAGCAATGGGTATCATTTCTTAGAGCTTGCTTCAACTTAGATTTGTGGTATGGAGCGAATTACCGATCACTGTTCATTATTGTGGGATTACGGTAGGAACTTTCATCCTACAGGCTCATTGAAGATTAAGATTCCGATGAGTAGTGTACCAGGGTATCCATGCGTGCTGACTTCATATGCCATTTTTTGCAAGTTTTTGAAGCTTTTCAGATGGTGTAATTACAGTTTAAGGGAGCATTGTCAAAACAACTACTATTGCAGTTTACTTGCCATAACTTAGAACAAAGCATTGCGGAAAAGCGTAAACTCCACATTCTGTGTCAGCGGCTTTGATTAGGTTAGTGTTAGGGTTTTCAGTATGTTCTGTTTGCTTTCTATACCGTCAATGGCTTTCAACCTTCCTCAAAACTGCTACCGTAATCCTACAGTAATGAAGAGCGATCGAATTTTCGCTCCACACTGCAAATTTAAGCTGAAGCCAGCTCTACAAAATGGTGCCCAATGCTTGTAGAAAGGATTCATGCCAAGAGAGTTATAAGCAATTGCATAGGAGGCACATTTTTTGGGACACCCTGTATACGTTTGATTTGCACAGTTCTTGCGCCAACAAATAAAAAAATTATTTCGATGCTTCAACTATTTAATTCACATAATATGCTCTTTGTTATGTATCTCGAAAGTAGTTTTTCATAGTACATTTTAGGAAAACAATATGAAGCAAAATCAAAAAGTCGATTTTGAAAAGCGAAATTCATAACTATGCCTAGAGACATCCATTCACCAACAACTTTTCTTAGTCAAAAAAAGTAGGTCATGAAACCACGAGGAAAGTAAATTTAATTTCAGTAGACATCTCATTCTTACTGTTCGACACCATTTTCGATCCAGTGTAGGTCATATCTCTTCAAAAAATAAGACTTTATGTCTGGCATATTGACAACCGCAGGAGTACAGTATGCTTATTTCCACCTATCGTTCATCTTGGCATACACCCCTTAGCAATTTTGGAAATTAGAAATCGAAAAATCACTTTTTAGGTTTTCTTTCAACCAGCTTATATCGTTGCCGAATTTGTCAAATGCCCTCAAGGAGTTTCAAGGAGCACATTCTGAAAGCGTAAGATGTTCATTCCCTATAATCTATTAAACCAAGGATTTCGTAGAAGCTGGGAAAAGTAGCAGAATTTCAATTTTGGTGCAGGAGTTATGCATGAAGCTAGTAGTAACTTGGTACTCACAACCGGTGTAGCAAATCAGTATATTTCCTACAAACTCTTAATAACTTCTCGCTTCTGTTTCGTCTCATCAGCACTGATAAATATGCCGTATTTTATTTTCTGTGGAAGTTATGATAAAATCTTAACAAGAATTGCTGTCACAGCAATGACAGATTGACGTCATTCCTATTTGTAGTCGATTTAAAGTCACATTTTTCAGATTAGCGGCACGTTTATCATTGATATGATGCAAGACAGACAGAGCCCGGTACGACTTGGAGGAACAGGCAAGTTAAAAGCTTCTTATCGTTTTGGTAATAATTTCTATGATGTCTGCTCGTTTGGCTGCATTGTACTCAGCAGAATCTAATCGATAAATTGATTTTCTTGAGCAAACCGTAATGTTGTCATGATACTCATGCATTTCATTTCGTTTTCGAGTAAGATAAACTTGTTTTAGTTTTGTATGCTTGTCCTAGATTCGCCCTCATATAAGTAACTTTCAAAAATTTGCGACACATTCTTTGGGGGGGGGGGGGGAGCGCCTCAGTACGCCACTGACGGACTTCTATATTTTTGTTTTAAAAACGCGATCGTTCACAAAGACGCTCGTATCTCAAAACATAATTTTTTGCAAGACGATGAAGTGTTATAGGAAAAACACATTAGTGTATTTGTGATGAAGACGAGAAACTATATATACCTAATGCATGAAAACTCATTTGTGTGAAAAGTTGATTTCTTAAAATTGGTCGAGGTGGCGAAAATCATGGCTGCAGATGTTGCCAATCTGAACTCCGATACAATAATTTATTTGATATAACAGAACGCTATTGCTGCAAATAGCACACGAGTACATTAGAAATTCCAAAGCTCTACGCAATCTGGAAATCAAAGAAAAAATCAAACGATGGATTTTGCAAATTTAAAAGCCCTAGAATTGTAGCTAACAGCATTTCATTATATTTGCCCTGATTGTTACCAACGTCAAGCTCAGTTGGGGGTGAAGCCAAAAAACTAGCCATAAAGCTTTGACTGTTTTTTTTCAGAGATTCTTGTAGCAGCGAATTAGAGCTTTGTGCTAGCTGCATAAGATAGAATTTGCTTTGGGCCAATCTTAAGTTCTCATACGTTTTTTCCGAAAATCGTAGATCGCGCCACTACGATAGGGCGGTTTCAAAATATCAAACTGCTCTATGCTAATGCAGCGATTGGCAAGGAAACTTTAGCATAGGGAGAAAAATGCGCTCCACTCCTCCAATCGCCCTTTGAACTGCAATTGGCGCTTTGAAGGTTAGCAGTGGCATGACCACTTTTGTTTAAATTATCTTTATTGAAGCAGATTGATGTCAAGAACATATGATGCGTAAAAAAAATTTATTGGCTGTAGCAGTTACACATGACGCTATCAAAGTCTCTAAGCAAAGCCTCAGTTTTTCTCCCCCCCCCCCCCCTCCCTTATCCTTTCTGAAATCCCTGCCCACCCCCCCCTTTCTTTCCCGTAATTAGCGATCAAAGAAGAATTGCAACAGTTTGCTCAAAATCGTTATCACGTGACTGATAATGAGCAGAACCTGCTAGTGTTAGCACCTGCACTGTCTGTACTTCCAAGTCAACTACCATACATCTGTATTGTAATCTTTTTGAATAGGGTTTCATTCTGAGCTCACATCAGTAGTACTTTGCAATCAAATATTTTTCTTTTTTCTTTGAAATGCTAAGAAAAAGAGCCATTTTCTGGAAACTTCCACACCACTTGAAACTCTTCTCTTCTATTTTCTTATGCACGCTCTCCTTCTAGCAGAACGCTTTCCATTTCAAAACGAGTTGAGACGAAACATCAACTTTTGTTTCTTCTCTTTCTTTATCTTTGAATGCTGAGTCAAAATTTTTCTTTGAAATGCTAAGTAAGGGCCATTTTCTGGAAACTTCCACACCATTTAAAAGCTCTTCTCTTCTATTTTCTTATGCACGCTCTCCTTCTAGCAGAACGCTTTCCATTTCAAAACGAGTTGAGACGAAACATCAATTTTTGTTTCTTCTCTTTCTTTGTCTTTGAATGCTGAGTCAAAATGCTTAATTCAGAAATTATACTGTTTATATTGTTTGTTGGGAACTTGTGCTAAATCATCAAAACATCAAACCCAAAGTTTGAGCTTATGATGAGTTTCCTATGCCAACTAAGATTCCGCCACCAACTAACTGTCAATTTTTAAGATGTGTTAAAATCCATAATTATTTGCGATACGTTAGTTCTACGCATCCATGCTGTATTGAGGAATTTTGTAGGAGAAAATTCAGCTGCTTAACGATTTGAAAGATGAAAAAGATGCGAATGGGCAAACTCTTGCCTACAAAAAACCTTAAATGTGGGCATGGGCGCTATTCATCATTTATTTTTCTTGTCTTATTTATTATTTGTTTATTTGTTCTTATTATTCATTTATCTTGCAAAACTTTTCTTCCAAGATTCAGATCTGATCCCACCGCACTTCTGACTATCGGCTAAACAAGGAATAAATTTCTTGCTAATTTGTCTCCTTTATATAAAAATTAACTAAAGCGCTTTCCGAGCAGAGGTTTCCCGAAGAGTATGTGCTATATCTCTTCATACCCCAATAGCGCATGTAAATTTTCAGGTTCCGCTGTTTGCAATTTTTTCATTGCAATCGAATAGATTCTCTTTGAAAGGATTGTGATCAGAAACAAATCCTTAGAAAGCATGCATTTTTTACTCATACTTTCATTCTTCCATCTTGGTCAGCATTGCCATCCTTTCTTCACTGCTTATGAAGATAAGTTTTTTGAGCATGCATTAGAATACTTCATTGATCATTGTGATGTTCCTAAACTCATTGGCAAACAGAGTCTCAAGAATATTTTGTTTTGGATTTTTTCTCGAAAATTCTGTTATTCTGAAAGTGAGAAGCTTTCCAACGTGTCTTCTGTTATCATGGCATTACATGCATACCAGTATTTTTTTGCACAGGTGCATTGACGTTTGAACTTTCCATTCTGTCTGTTGCAAAGAAAAAGTTCCGGAAAAATTCTTGAGAGAAGTAGTTTTATATATAAAACGAAAGCAACTATTTTCATACCATTTAGTATAGATGCAGAAGGTGAAGTTGTTGAGCATAGGTCTTGTCTTGAGGAATTTATTCTTTTTTCCAATTTATTGGTAGTACCTTTGCTGTGCTTGATAATTTTCCAAATCTGACAAGTTGCAAAAAAATTATTAGTGGAATCCTTGGACCTTTTTGGCAAACTTTGGTTTGAGCTTCATTATCTGACAGCAAAATTACGCTGTAATGCCACAACGAAACAGACATACTCAATTTTCTTCATGTTTTTTCGTGGATATGAAATCCACAAGAAAACTGATGTAATCTGAGCCCGTGATATCTAACTAAAAATCGTAACAGTCAAATAATAGAGAGAAGTGTTAGAATACTAAGTTATGTTAGTTAAATTTCGAATTATTCTCTTCGGTCATACTTTAGAAAGCTTTTATCTAAGTTCATAGTTATGAAAAATATACCAAATTAATGGAGAAATCGGAGCGTTCTCATAAGGTCTTTGGTCTTCATAGCGGTCTTTACGGGACTTCTGCAGATAGTTCACCATATTTTTAGAGATTTGAAAAGAAATGTAATTATCTGCAAAGTTCGCGTAAACGTTTTAGATTTTCCAAACTTGGATAATCTGTATCTTGAAGTAGAATAAGAGAATAACGCTTCATAAATGTAGGCATTCAATGCGCCCTATTAAAATATGTCAAAAAATAATTGAAAAATAATTTAAAGGTCGCAAGCCCTGAAAATAATATTCCTGTACTAATTTTGTCTTTTATTGACTTACTTTATAAGTTATGACATTGCTTTCAGAAATAATGCGAATAATATCATAGTGATTCTAGAGAATCTGAAAATTTTACTTGAAAGCGGCTGCTGACAAGATTTTGCGAAAATTTGCTGTTTCAAACGCTCCTTATTTGTTGCGAGGCGCTACAAGTTTGTTCGTTGAAGTTGAGTGAGGCCGAATATGGCAGAGAAACTGAAGTCACAGGAAACTAAATGCTAGTTGTCATGGAGCTTACTTTTGTCGCAAAACTTTGTTCAGGCAGATTTTAGTGATTTATCGTAATTTCGGGAAGTTGCATGCTTTAAAGATCCAAAATTTTAAATCAGACTCCTTCCGACTAGCAGAAGGAATGTTTGATACAAACAGTTGTCCTTCATACCCTTAACCATACTTATCAGTCGATGGTACGAGGCGTAGGCGTTTAGATGTGTGTTTACTCTCTTCAGCTTTGGAAAACTATCTCCTAAGCAAATATATCTTTCTGGAATAAATTAGTATTTATTTCGAAGTTACGTGAGCATGTTTCTCTTGGAAGCTCTTTAAGCTTGGATAACCTACCTCAGTTGCGTTTGCCCTCAAACTCGGATATCACTTATCCTGTTCATGCTTTCATATGCCAAAATTATGCAAAAAAGCTTACAACTTATGTTAGACGATCGCTTTGCAGGTAGCGAAAGCAGATTTGTAATCAGCGTTTCAAGACGCATTTAGTGATATGTGTCTCATTACGAATGGCCACGGTCACCAACATCCTTGCCTTATAAGAAAAGAAGTTGAAAGCTCTCCTCCTCCATTTTCTTGTGCACGGTTTCCTCCTAGCGGAACTCTTTCTATTTCAAATTCCGAGACTTCCAAAAATACCGACATTTTGATTTTTCTCTCCATTCTCTCCATTCTTTGAATACAGAGTCAAAATGCGTAATTCAAGACACAAGTGTTTTATAGCGTTTAGGATATTGTGCCACATCATTAAGACATGATGCCGAATCAACTAAAAACGAAGTCCCGCTTGACCCGCACGAAATTTTACAAAGTCCTCTATCGCCGTGAACATAAAAAAACCCTCAAAAAACGAAACGTCAACTCGAAAAAAAGTCGCAATTTTTGGCCACGAAAACGATATCCCTTTGCTTTTTCCCCCCAGAAGTGGAGTTCACCCTGCTTCCATACGATCGAGCTGAGGATGAGATTTCTATGCCAAATGAGAAAATAGTTGTCAAGATTTCTAGGCCAAGAGAAGTAGTTTTCAATCTTTGAGATGTGTTAGAATCTTCAACCATTCGCGGTACTTTGGTTCCACGCATCCAGGTTGCGTCTAAGAGATTAAGAAAATGCTCAGATGCTTTAAATTCGAAACGAATAAATGCAAATGGGCAATTTCTTGCCTACAAAAGTTCAAAAGTGAGGGGGTGGGGCATGCAAAATACCTTCGAGATTCAATTTCGATACCATCGCTTTCTGACTATTGGCTACACAAGTCATAAAATCTCTGCTACCTCATTCCAATTTGGAGTGATTTACCCTTCTCGCAAGAGATTCCTGAGAGTGTTGAGAAGCTATTTTCTAGTTGTGGTTCCAATCTGTTGCAAATAATAGCGTTCCGGAAAATCTTGAGGGAATTAAGTTTTACTCTTACATAAAATAGAATAAACTATTTCTACGCCATCTAGTACAGATACAGAATCAAGGGGAAGGTGAGATTGAGAATAAGTCTAGCCTTAGAGAGCTTTATACAATTTTGTTCCAATTTATCGACAATACTTATGCTGTGCTTGATGGTTTTCCAAACCTGACAAATTACAAAAAATTATCAGTGAAATCCTTGGCCCTTTCTGGCAAACTTCGGTTTGAGCTTCATTATCTGACAGCAAAATTACGCTGTACTGCTACAACGAAACAGACAGACTAAGGTTGTATCAATTTTCTTCATGTTTTTTGGTGGATATGGAATTCATAATAAAAAACTGGTAGAGTACGATAACTTTTCTTGGGTGGCACGCATTGTGCTGGATCAGGAAGTCAAAGGAACGAAAAATTTTTAATCTGTGAAAAAGTCAGTCGCAAGCTCTGAAAACAATATTGCTTAGTAGTTTTTTTTACTGACTTACTTCATAAGTTGTAATGTTGTCTTCAGAAATAATTCGAATAATATAACGGTGATGCCAGTGAGTTTGACAATTCTACTTGAAAGCGGCTGCTGACAATTTTCAACCAAAATTTACCGTTTCAAGCGCCCGTTATCTGTAGCGAAGCATCCCAATTTTGTTTGCTCTAGAATAAAGTTACGCTAAGCATGGCAAAAGAACTGTGATCGTACTCACTAACGGACCTGAAAGTAAACCTTACTCTCAAATGTAGATTTTACGCTCAAGGTTCATTGGCGGTATTCATCCCTTGTGGAAAGAGTAGGATTTACCCAGAAAGCCATTCCGCATCGATCAGGGAACCTCGAGAGTAAATCCTTCTCTTGAGGGTAAATTTTACTCCGAAGAAGATTAACCCGTGTTCGCGAACGTGGCTCATCATGGTAAATTTATAGAGCAAGATTAGCTTCACTCTGGAACTTCGTACAAACATCAAGTGATCTCTCGATGCACTACTCAGTCCTAGCGATACTATTTTGACAGTAAACACGTATCCTACTATCTCAACGTCCTATGGCCTCTTTTCGTGGTTTCTTTGATGTTACATCCGGTATATTATAATTGAATGGAGTACATGTCCAAATAAGGACTTTGATATAGTGAACATCAAGCTCAACAACTCGAAAGAATTTCGTGATAAGGAACTCCTTTATTAAAATTTTAGTCCACCAATATACTCATTCAGTAAATGATTTGATACATTATCGCACTATCGTAGCTCAGCTAGATACACTTGAAGTTGACCAACAAAGTGCTAATTTATCCTACTTGTTGTAATATGATTGGACGAGACGAAAAAAGGATTCAGGAAATCTGAGGTCGTAATTGCTTTGAGAGATTATTTTATATTTGTACAAATTGTCAGGGTTAACCTTACTCCATGCTAGGGTTAAATTTACTCTGATGAGTCACGTCAGGTAAGATTTACCCTCAACAGTAGGTTTAAACCTTGAGGTTAAGCCTACCCTGTGCTTCGTGAATACGGATTTTATGCATTCTGAGGTAAAACTTACTTTTAAGGTAAGGTTTACCCTCAGGTTTTTGATGCAGTTGCCTACTTCAAAAACTCGGAATTTTAAATCTGTCTCATACCGAAGAATGCTGGGCGATGTAGTTTAGCAGAAGGAATGTTTGGCACAAACAGCTTGTCCTTCAAACCGTTAACCATACTTATCAGTCGATAGTACGAGGCTTAGGCGTTTAGATGTGTGTTTACTCTCTTTCATAGCTTTGGAGAACTATCTTTTAAGAAAATATGTCTCTTTCTGGAATAAATTAGTATTTTATTTCGGAGTTACGTGAGCATGTTTCTCTTGGAAGCTATTTAAATTTGGATTACCTACCTCAGTTGCGTTAGCCCTCAAAAATTATATGATATTAATTATCCTGTTCATGCTTTATTGTGCAAAAATTATGCAAAGCTTATAACTTATGCTAGACGATCGCTTCAAAGGTAGCGAAAGAATACTTGTAAGCGTTTTGAGACGCAATTAGTGATATGTGTCTCATTACGAATGGCCAGGTCACCCAAACATCCTTGTTTAAAAAAAAAGGAAGCCATTTCCAGAAACTTCAACACCATTAAAAGCTCTTCTATTCAATTTTCTTATGCACGCTTTCCTCCGAGCGGAAATCTTTTCATTTCAAAGTTCCGAGGCTTCCGAAAAACACCAACATTTTGATTTTTCCTTCTAGAGCAAGCATTAGAACCTTTATATTGTATAGGGTTTCTATACTGCTTGGCAGAAAAACCTCGAAAATGCTTAGTAATCGTTTCCAATACATCGCATGTTAAAATGGACATGTGATCATGATATTACTGAACAAACTGATCGAACCTGCTAATTGGCCCGCTGAATTCGAGAAAAAAAACATTATTGAAAGTGAAAAGCTTTTCAATGTGTCTTCTGTTATGACGGCATTACATGCATACCAGTACGTCTTTTTGTACAGGTGCACTGACTTTTGAGCTTTCCAGCTTGTCTTTTGTAAGTGAAAACATTCCTGAAAGATTTATTAGTGGCGGCCTGACGTTTCGACCTTGTCGTCTTCTTCAGAGGCCTAAAGTGGTAAGAGATTGCAGATTTAATGCCTACTCCACCAAACCTCCTCCACACCGGCTAGCCCCGATATCACCCCAGAACGCCAAAAATAAAAATCGAATAGCGTGGAAGACGAACTCACCTCCTCCACCGTCGGCACGCAGATCTTGGTGCGGCCGTCCTTCAATGCCACTCAGTACTAATAAGGAATGTCTTGCATTCCATTATCGGGTGTTATGATTAGTGGCCTTCTTTAACTCGCATAGCGATAGAAAAGGCATAAAGTCATTTGTGATTGACAAACATTCATTCCGGCTGTTCATACGTGGGTTTCTAGCAGAAATCCAGAATGCCTCGAGAGCTTTTCTAGCAGAGATATCACCCTCGCGTGCCAGTATCGAACACCTAATTCTGAAGTCTCTACCCTCGTGACATTCAATTCAGTGATTGGCAATGCTCAAATTTCTGACGACGCGCTGGAGTTTCTAAGTCTGGGACCATCATTCGCTATAGCTCAGAAAGTTGACGGGTCTGTTTTTCGAAAGGTTGTTGCCGGTTTGCACAGACTCCGAGACCAGCTTAGAATAACGACTAGACTCAATGAAAACGGCCGAAATCTACAGAATGCTCAAAACTCACAATCTATTCCATCTATTCCTTTTCCAAGTTCATTTTACAAAGAACCTCAGCCCCATGCTGAAGCTGATGTCAAGTTTAGAGTCCTATCTGCTGGTGTGCTTGCTGCGTATAGCAATGAAGCTAAACGCCCGCATGCAACTAACTTGACTCGCACGCAGTGGCTTGGTTTTAAGGAAGTACGTGATTTAGTTTCGAATGAGGCAGTACGCATCTCTGTTAGCGACAAAGGTGGCGAGTTTGTGATTCTTCCACGGGACCTAGATCGGAAAGTCACAGAGCTACACCTTAGCGACACCACTATCTATTGCCGCGTTACTGAGAAAGATTACCACGCTCGATACAAGCAACTGAATCACGTATGGACGAATGTAGGAAGAGCAGCTGGTTATCCCGAGAGCTTTGTTAGTAGATTGAAACTAGAAACACCTCAGTGCCCAGTCTTCTATAGCCTTGTTAAAACACACAAACTAACCGCTACTGATGACTTGCGCCTTTTGACCGCTGAGCAGTTGAGAATTCGACCAATCATAAGTTGCGTAGGAGGACCCACCGACCGAATATCCTGGTTCTTGAATAAGATTGTTAACCAACTACTGAACAAGGTTCCATCCCATCTAACCAATACGAGTCACTTTCTGGAACGCCTGCACAACACCAATTTGAACACACAATGTGTAGCAGAATCTTTTGACGTGGTGTCCTTATACACCAACGTACAAAATGATGATGCTTTACAGGCAGTCTCAGAGATGCTAGACAAGTTTGGTGACAAACTCCAGACTTTCGGGCTGAAGAAACGGTCAATCATGCTCCTGATCAAAGAATGCCTGTCTTGTAACATCTTCCGATGGTCGGGAACATACTATTCTCAGCTAAGAGGTCTGGCGATGGGACAGCGACTTGCACCAGTACTCGCGATCTGTTTTATGAGTAGGATTGAAGAACCAATGTTGTCGCGTTGTCCTCTTATGTATTGTCGTTACATAGATGACTGTTGCGTCATAACATCAACACAATCCGAAATGGATGAGTGTTTTCGATTACTTAACCAACAGTCACAATACATAAAGTTCACACGGCAACAACCGAAAGACGGCTGGCTTCCCTACTTGAATGTGCAATTCAAACTGTCCAGCGGTTTGGCAAGTGTAAAATGGTATCGTAAAGAAAGTTCCAAGAACATCCTAGTCAATGCTCGTTCTGCGCATCCGATCTCTGTCAAAAGAGCCGTTATTCATAATATGCTCACGACAGCTACGAAAGTGTGCACAGGAGAAGAAGAGCGGAAGGAATCGCAAAGAAGGGCGCTGGACATTGCTCGAACGAATGGATACACGTACCCAAAAGGGCGAGGTAGACCATTCACCTCCATCAACAGCAATCAGCACCAAAATAAAATACCTTTTTGCCTCCCTTTCGTCTCCGACTCAACTAGTGCTATGCTGCAACGTTGCATTAAACGCGCAAAATTGGAAGACGATATCATTTTAGTCAATATCCCAGGTGATAGCATCAAGAAGCGGCTAGTACGTAACAGGCTTTACGACAACTACTGCATTATTCCAAACTGCGTAGTTTGTCCGTTTGGTAAAGTTGGTGACTGCAATAAAATCGGCGTGATATACGAAATCGAATGTACGGACTGCAGTGCCACTTGGTGAGACTGGGAGACCGCTCGGAATAGGAATGAAAGAACATCTAGCCAGTATGAAGCGGGGAAGTCTTACTACTCCTCTCGGTAAACATAGATTTGAATGTCACGAGGGTAGAGACTTCAGAATTAGGTGTTCGATACTGGCACGCGAGGGTGATATCTCTGCTAGAAAAGCTCTCGAGGCATTCTGGATTTCTGCTAGAAACCCACGTATGAACAGCCGGAATGAATGTTTGTCAATCACAAATGACTTTATGCCTTTTCTATCGCTATGCGAGTTAAAGAAGGCCACTAATCATAACACCCGATAATGGAATGCAAGACATTCCTTATTAGTACTGAGTGGCATTGAAGGACGGCCGCACCAAGATCTGCGTGCCGACGGTGGAGGAGGTGAGTTCGTCTTCCACGCTATTCGATTTTTATTTTTGGCGTTCTGGGGTGATATCGGGGCTAGCCGGTGTGGAGGAGGTTTCTGGTGGAGTAGGCATTAAATCTGCAATCTCTTACCACTTTAGGCCTCTGAAGAAGACGACAAGGTCGAAACGTCAGGCCGCCACTAATAAATGGTACTAACCTCGCAACGGCTTACTAACATACTAACCACATTACTAACTATGCCGAGGTTGAGAAAAGAGGAAACTTGGAAACTATTCCTGAAAGAAATCTAAAGAGACGATTGCTTTTACGTGATTCGTTACAGATGCAGGGTTGGCGGGAAGCTGAATGCAAGCGTAAGTGGAAGTCTGGTCTTGGAGAGTTTCGTTTTGATTTTTTCAGATTAAGGAATACGCTTTTGCGATCCATGGTAACATAAGACAAAACCACGGGAAGGTGCCATAGAAAGTTTGAGATAGCAGTAACCATAAATATGTGTTTATTGTCAAAATAGTGTCGCTAGGACTAATGTAAGTAGTGCTTCGAGAGACCACTTGATGTTTGTACAAATGCTAGAGTTAAATTTTACCGTGATGAGTTACGTTCGTGAATGCGGATTAACGTTCTCTGGAGTAAGATTTACCCTCAAGGGTAGGGTTTACCCTCATGGTTCGTTGATCGATACGGGTTAATCGCTTTCCGAGTAAACCATACTCTATCCACAAGGGTTCGTTGATGAATACCGCCAATGAATCTTGAGAGTGAAATCTACCCTTGAGGTAAGGTTTACGGAATATGAATACGGCCACACCTCTTTTGTCATGCTTAGTGCTTCACGCGAACAAAACTGCGATGCTCTGCAACAGATAACGAGCGCCTAAAACGGAAAATTTCGGTGAAATATTGTCAGCAGCTGCTTCCAAGTAAAATTATCAAACACACTAGCATCATTATAAGATTAGGTCATTCCGAAAGTAATTTCGCATTTTTCAACCGGACGCCACATGTGATGGAACAAAGATTTCTAAGATATCTCGATAGCATTCGATGCAGAATTTCATCCTCTTTCTAATGGTTATAAAACTATTGCAGCACATTCAATCAGCTTTCAAAAAATTACAAAAGTCTGCGATCCATGCTTTTTGAAATGCTCAAGTTTCACAATTTTTCTAAATTTTGTACATCAAACCTCTGAAGGAGTCCAAGTAACCAGTGGCGTACCGAGGGGGGGGGGGCGGGAGGGGGGGGGGGGGCGCGCGCCCCCTCCCGAGAATGGGTCGCGAAATTTTTGAAAGCTACTTATATGGGCTATAAAAATGTGCAAGTGACTTGTTTATTTTTGTAAATAATTAAAATAATTTTTAAAAATTTTTAAAAATTCAAATTAGCCTTGTAAAAAATTTTTTTTCGAGGGCGTGGCTGACGCCACGCCCCCTTTTTCCGGATTTTAGGGGTCAGGGACCCGCAAAAATTTTGATAAGCACCCCAAAAAATTTTTCGGAGTGCGTGGCTAACGCCACGCACCTTCATTAGAAAATTTTTTTTGTCGCGCCCCCCCCCCCCCCGAGCTGAAATCCTGGGTACGCCACTGCAAGTAACGTTTCGATGGAGCAAACCTCATAGGATCAAAAACATTTCTTTCTCCTTCACATATCTCCTCAAAATGTTTTAATAGAGTTTTGATTGATGCTACCAATTTCCATTCTTGGTCAACTCAAACATCGCAGAACATCAAACGGTAAGCAGCTCGAGTATTATTCGATGCAGCTTGTCCCCCTCTTTCTAATGGATGTTTCCTTTCCCCTTCGTGGTGTTTTCGCGTATAAAATCATCTTAATTCATATTTTCGAACGCGTTCCGGGCTGTACCCGGAAAAATCGAAATCATATATTTCAATTCCGTAGACTCTCATTCGCCTTAAAAAATTAGTGTTAAATCATAACACTATCTCCGAAGTTTTAAATTCCGAAGGTTTATTGGTGTTTGATGCGAAGGTGGCTGACGAAGGCTTGTCAAAATTCGATGGTTTTGATGATAAATCTTTTAAGAAATTATGGCGAGATATAAAGACTAGAAAAAAGTTACGCCGTATCCTATGAGGTTTGCTCTATCGAAACGTTACTTGGACTCCTTCGGAGGTTTGATGTAAAAAATTAGAAAAATTGTGAAACTTGAACATCTCAAAAAGCATGGATCTCATTTTGTAATTTTTTGAAAGCTGATTGAATGTGCTGCAATAGTTTTGTAACCATTAGAAAGAGGATGAAATTCTGCATCGAATGCTATCGAGATCTCTTGGGAATCTTTGTTTCATCACATGTGGCGTCCGCTTGAAAAAAGCGAAATTACTTTCGGAATGACCTAATATTGGGTTGATTCATAATTAATGCACGTTTTTCGAGATTCATTTTCAAAGCGCCGTAATTCTTTTCCTACATCATCTTTCAGAAAGGAGTAAGGGCTGTTGCAAAGAACTAAACTTTGGCTTTACAACGCATACTTTTGTTTTTAGATAAATATGACGTGAAAGTTTGTACAATTCGAAAAATGCCAAGAATTTTTTTTAAGAACATCTATTTTGAGAAAGCATAACTTACATTTTAAGGTAATAGGAGAGCGCAAACTTTGCTCATTGCGTAGCCAATGACAAGAGAGCAGTGGCAAAAAACCCGGATTTTACGGTATTTTTCTATAACGACGTACTGCAAAAAGTTGGAAAGTGATCACTTTTCCTAACTTTTTCAAAAGAGCGAAAAATTGTCTTTTTTGAGAATTTTCAAAATTTTAGCCACAAAAGCTGCAAAATCTCGCCATTGTTCTAATATTTAATGTGCTATGTCTATTCTTTGTGTACAAAGCAAAATCGCAGCCATTGGTTGTTGTTTCAAGGTTTTATGAGACTTTAAGGGCCACAATGACCTGCCAAGTTTATGATTGAATCTCGCATCTCATAACTGCTGCAAAATTCTGCTTTATAGAGATTTCTATAGCAGAAAGCTTCGCAAGTGTTAAACATATTTTTTGAAATGAGCATGTTTTGTTTCCATGGAATTGGAGCAAAAAGAATAAAAGGAAAGAATTTCAAGTTTTAGTCTCTCATATTCCAAAGCGTGGAGTTCGGTATCATACAGAGTGCCACGAAAAAGAAAAGATATAAAAGAAACTAGAAGAAACGCTCTTTCAGATAGCATTGGAATTTTTGGGAAAGATTCAGTTTCCCTGAAAAACCAGCGCTTGGAAAAAGAGGTGACAAAAACGTGCATTAATTATGAATCAACCTAATATTAGGTTGTCCCGAAAGTTTTGTCCGTTTCTTCAAACACTATAAAACCACGCACAATAAGATCTGAATGAGTTTCAACATATATTCGATGCAGCTTTTCCTTCTCTTTCTTACGGATACATTTCCGAACCACAATCTTGTATGCTTTTTTTAGATAATTGCCAAAATTCTCCACCTGTCAATTTTATCTGCTCAAAATTGGCCTAATTTTTTAAAGCTTCATTCCAAAGTTTCGGGAAGAGTAAAGTATGGATCAAATAGAGCATTTCTCGGATTACAAAGATATATTAGGTCGTCCCGAAAGTATTTTCGCTTTTTTCAAACAAACGTCACGGTCCACAGAACAAACATCCTTAAAAGATCTTGGAAGCATTCAATGCGGTTTTTATGCTCTTTCAAACGGTTATCTTCATATTGCAGTTTAACAAACGAGCTCTCAGAAAATTACCAAAAACTGCGACCCACGCTTTTTACCAAGGTCAAGTTTCGCTATTTTTCTAAATCCTTGTACTGATTCTCCGAAGAAGCCCAAGCAACCTGCGGATAGAGCAAACCAAGTAGGATAAAAACAGTTTTGGCCCCTTCCAAATCTTACTTTACAAAATTTTTAAAAATAATTTTTTGATGCTGTCAAATTCTATATTTCGTCAACTTAAACCTCATAGAGCATCACTCGGGAAGCAACTCGGGTGTTATTCGATGCAGCACCTTTTCCTCTTTTAGAGACATGTTTTTTGTTTCTGATTTGTACACTTTTAGAGGACAAAATCGACAAAATTCATGTTTTTGATGGCGCCCCAAGATATACCCGAAAAATTCAAAATCTGATATTTCGCACCTAGGAACGCTCATTTGTCTTGTAAGATTAGTAATGAATTTTAATCTATCTTTAAGAGTATCAAAAACTGGAATTTCTTAGAGTTTGACGAGTCTGCGTCTGGTATGGGCCTGCTAAAATTCGATAGTGTTGTTTAAAATTTTGTCAAAAAATTATGGAGAGCTCTGGGAAGGAGAAAGAAATTGTTTTGTATCCTACTTGGTTTGCTCTATCCGCAGGTTATTTGGGCTTTTTCGGAGTATCAGTACAAGAATTTAGAAAAATAGCGAAACTTGACCTTGGTAAAAAGCGTGGGTCGCAATTTTTGGTAATTTTCTGAGAGCTCGTTTGCTAAACTGCAATATAAAGATTACTGAAAGAAAGAGCATAAAACTGCATCGAATGCTTCCAAAGTCTTTTAAGGATCTTTGTTCTGCGGACCGTGGCGATTGTTTGAAAAAAGCGAAAATACTTTCGGGACGACCTAATATTTTTAGATTCTCCTAAGCTGCTGCTTAAGCTTCAAAAAATAATTTCTTCTGAGGTCTCATTTTTTTAGCAGAGTCATGAAACACGCAACTGCGGCAACACAAAATCTCTTGAAGTTTCTGCGAAATGAAACATGCTTCTTACTAAACATTATTTATGCAACATAACTAAGTTTGATTTGCTTTGAAAAAGCAGCTTTTTGGAATTTTTGGTATTTTAAGTGGTAAACATAATCAAAAATCGCGGTTTTCATCAATTAAATAATTATAAAGAGCTTGATAAACGTGGCCCATGTAATCTAAAATGTGTACAATGTAGCCAGAGGTTTGCTCTAGATAACAGTCACCAGTGCTCTTTGAAAACATCAGGATAAAAATAAAGCGAATACGCTTGTAAGAAAGAGGATAAAAATTTGAATCAAATGGTGCCTAAATCGTCCATGGATTAGTGCGCTGTGAGTACTAATGAGCGCTGAAAGAAAAGGACAAAACTTTCGGGACAACCTAATATTACTGGAATTCTTTTTGGAAGCATTATCATAACTTACGTAGTGAGTCGATAAAAAACAAAGTTATTACAGCAACATTGTTTTCAGCGGTTGCGACTGATTTTTTCACAAATCAAAAATTTTTTCTTCAGTTCTTTGACTTCCTGATCAAGCAAAACGCATTCTAAACTCAAGAAAAGTTATTCTACTCTACCTTGAGATACTGAATATCTAAGCTTCATTGGCTGCAAATCTGGTCAAAAATTTTGACGCATATGCTAATAATAAAAATCCTTATTTTACTTAAAAGCTTGAAGAATCGAGAAAGCTACATAATTGCAGTCTGATGATCATGAAGAGTAACCTTATTAGTTCCATTTGACCTTGGAAGTACGATATGATGAACGAAATTCCAATGCTTCGCAATAAATAGCGAGCGCTTGAAACGGCAAATTTTGATGAAATCTTGTCAGCAGTCGCTCTCAAGTAGAATTGTCAAACTCACAAGAATCATCATGATATTATTCGAGTTTTTCTTTTCAAAAACACTGTCTTAATCCTATATAGTGGATCAATAAGGCAAAACTATACAACCACATTTTCAAGGGTTTGCGACCGATTTTTCACAGTTTAAATCGTTTTTCATTCATTTTCTTTTGACATTTCTTGACGAAGCACAATGAGTGTCTACAATCAACGTTATTCTCTTACTTTATCTTGAGATACAGAATATTCAAGCCTCATCGCTTACAAAACTCATAAAAATTTTGACCCCAAATATTGTAAATGATTGATAAACATTATTAGGTCGGTCCGAAAGTTTGCGCTATTTTTCAGACCCATATTCAAACCAGTTAGAATAAAATAAACAAACGCTGTAAGTTTCTCTTTTTAATGGTTATTTTCTTGTTTAGATTCCCTTGATGTCCGCTAATCGGCAGGGATCTCCAACCCATGATTTTCACCCATTTTAAGTTTGGCCATTTTTGAAGTTTCCATTTTCAACTTTTGGACTAGCTTTGATAGCAGTTGGAGAGAATAAACCACATGCAATACAATACATTTTTTGGCATCTCTAGCTGGCTTCTCAAAATTTTTAATTGTTCTTGATTTGTATGATATCCGAAGATAAAATCATTGTAAATATTTTTCCAGATTCGTCCCAGGCTGTAACCAAAAAATTTGGAATCCAAAATTTCGAACTCTAAACGCTCAATTGCCCGCTAAAGTTATCGCTAAGTGATAAGCATTTTTGTAAGCCTCAAATTTCGAAGTTTGTCAGTGTTTGAAGCGATTGTATATTTAGCGAAATCGCAAAAGTAAGGCTATTGGAAAATTATTTCGAGAAATACTGAAAAGTTAGTTGATAAAGTCAAATATTCCTTGTGTTGCATTTTGTTCAGTCTATCCAACTGTTATCAAAGCTAGTCCAAAAGTAGAAAATGGAAATTTCAAAAAATAGCCAATTCAAGATGAGTGAAAATCATGGGTTGGATACCAAGGTATCTGAACAAAGACATAACCATTGGAAAGGGGAAGAAATTCTGCATCGGATTGTGCTTACGCCGTTTGTATATCTTCATTCTAATGGTTTGAGCATGGGTCTGAGAAATAGCGCGAACTTTCTGACCGACATAATAATGTTTATCAATCATTTACAGTATTTGCGTCAAAACTTTTACCAGTTTTGCAAGCAGTGAAGCTTGAATATTCTGTATCTTAGGATAGTAAGAGGATAGCGTTGAGTGAGACACTCATCAAAAAATGTCAAAAGAAAATGGATGAAAAATGATTTAGAATGTGAAAAATTAGTCGCAAACCGCTGAAAATGATTGTAATAGTTTTGCCTTTTATTGATCTATTATATAAGATGACTGTGATAGTGTTTTTGAAAAAAAAACTCAAATATTAGGTCGTTCCGAAAGTAATGTCGCTTTTTTTTAAATGAACGCCACATTTCATGGAATCAAGATTTTCAAGAGAATTTAGGAGCATTCGATGCAGCATTTTATTCTCACTCTAATGGTAGTAATATTATTGCATAATATCCGATGAACTCTCAAAAAATTACCAAAACCTCCGAGTCGTGCTTTTTGTCATGGTCAAGTTGGCTATTTTTCTATAATTTTGTACTGATTTCCAGAAGATATGCAAGTAACAGGTAGATAGAGAAAACTCTATAGGACACAGAATAATTTTTTCTTTTCCTTAGCTTGCTACTTAGAGTTTCTGGAATTAATTTTTCATTGCCATCAAATTCCATATTTGGTCAACTCAAAACTCACAGAACAACAACCGGCAAGCAACTCGGGTGTCATTCGACGCAGCTTTTTCTCCTCTTTCTACTAATGGCTTTTTGTTTCCGTCCGAATCATTAAGTTTTCCAGGATAAAATCATCATAATTCAGGTTTTCCAAGGCGCCCAGGCGTACCCGGAATTTTCGAAAGCTGCTAATCTGAAGCGGTGAATGCTTATTTGGTTTGTAAAATAAGTGTCAAACCATAATCCATCTTTGTAAGTTCAAAAATCCGAAGATTTATTGGCGTTTGGTGCATTTGTATCTGAGGCGAGCCTGCTAAAAATCGATGGTTCCATCAAAAAATCGATACAAAAATTATGACGAGCTCTGGAAAGTAGAAAAAAGTAGTGCTATTTCCTGTTAGGTTTGCTCTATCCATTCGTTACTTGGACTCCTTCCGAGGGTCGCAAAAATATTTAAAAAATTGTGAAACTTGGCCTTCTCAAAAAGCATGGATCGCAGATTTTGATGATTTTTCGAGATTATCAAATTTCGTGCAGTGATTGTATAACTTTTAAAAAGAGAATGAAATGCTGCATCAAACGCTGCCAGAATCTCTTGCATATCTTTGTTCCACGAGATGTGACGTGCGTTTGAAAAAAGCGACATTACTTTCGGAACGACCTAATAATATCATGATAATGCTAGTTTGACAATTCTACTTGAAAGAGGCTGCTGACAAGGTTAAAATTTGCCGTTTTAAGCGCTCATTATTACTGTAAGGCACTTCAATTTTGATCGTGGAGTTGACTGAAGCCAATTATGGCTGGGTTCATACTGATTCCCATGTTCTGGAACTGTACCCGCACAGTTCTCGCACTGTGCAATTGTGCAGGAAAAGTTCAAGCACATGGGAATCAGTACGAACCCAGCCTATGGTAGAAGAACTGGAGTTACTGAAAAAAGCTCAACTCTGATTGTTATGGAGCTTTTACCTCAAAACTTTGCATTTTCAAGCAATTTTGAAGCATTTTATCATAATTACGGGAAGTTGTGTGCTTTACAGGTTCGGAATTTCAAATGACTCATTCCGAAAACTGGCACGGTGTAGTTTAGCAGAAGGAATGTTTTACACAAACAGCTTGTCCTCCAAACCTTTAACCCTACTTAGCAGTCGGTAGTAAGTGCTGGGTAGATACATATGAGCATTCCACGATATTTTTACACTTTTTGAAAAATTATCGCTCCCAAACAAATAAAGCTTCCAAAAATATTTTTCTGGAACCATGTGAATTGGCTCAGGACCCTTGCTATATTATTTCACTTAATTCACTCAATACTTTGCGTTAACTTCGTTTATGCTAAACTATTCAAACCCCTTTGTGGCCAAGACCTTCAAACAGACACAATTTTCCATGCATATGCTTAATCTTTTTTAGAAGTCAGCTATCGCAAAATAAAAACTATAATTGCGTTCCTGTCAAAATATGATAGATCGAATGTTGCTAAGTACCTAAATATTTCTCACTAAAGAATTGTACATGTGAGAACTGCAAAAATTAAGTGGCTCTATAAATTTTGCCAATAATCAAGTGTTTTTCCATAAAAATGCCAGTGTTTTCGTTGACAAGCGCAGGTCAGTGAATGTTTTGGTCGATGTTAGTATTATGGTAATTTTGCGTTCGTGTCAAACTCTGGGACAATTTGTAGTGCGGGGATTTTTTTTTTCGAATGGCTCTATATTCTTTTCATCACTAAATAGCAATAAGTTTGATATTTGTTGCTAAGCGTTAGATTATAACCACAATCATAGCCTTAATGAGTTGGCTGTGCTTTAAAAACGTAAAAGAACTCCATTTTACACTTATTTTATGCAAATTTATTTACTTACTTCCATATTCATGTAATGCTCTTCTACTTTTATGTTTGAAAGCGTAAGAGCTTTTTGCATCAGACTTTTTCTTAAAAATAATCTTTGATGGCAAAATTTCCGCAAAATATCCGCCAAATTTGCTATGTCCAATTGCTAACTACCTTCTTTTCGAATAATCAATAACACAGAAAAATTTCTCACTTTTTTGTCTAGTAATATCACTAGACTACAGAAAGAAAAATAGAAGAAGAATTTTTAGAGCTTTATTGAAACTAAAGGTAATTGTTGTAGAGATATAATCAGAAACAGTTTGTAAAATGCTTTGTCACAGAAAGAACAAGGAAAAGACAAATAAGTAAGATATGAATTCTTACGTCATCTTTACTTTCGGCGAGGAAAATAAGCAATGAAATTAGTGTTAGATTCAAAGCTCTTGAAATTTATTGTGACTCAGTGAATATTTGATCTCTCACATTGACAATTACAGACTGATGTCAAGACTGCGGATAGACAAACCGAAAATTTAGTCAGAGCTCATTTCCGGGGAACATCTAGCAGTTTCAAGAGATACAATTTACTTTAAGTAAAATACAAGCTTCATAATGAGAATGAGCGTGTGAATAAGAAGAATCTCTCATTTAAGATCCCTCAATGCTCAATTTGTGAATAAGTAACATGTTGCACTGATGTAATTGCTTCCGTGTTCTTGTGAATCTTTTCAGTATTCGAGAAATTTTTATGAGTTCGTAGAGTACAGAATTGTTCGAAGCATCTACTCCTTGTACTGATGAAAAAAAATCTACTCCTTGTACTGATGAATATATGAGGCAAATATACAGAGCGTCCCAAAAAAATGTAAACACTGTTTGATCGTTAATAACTCCCTTGCTTTTGTGTCTTACGCCGAGCTTGAGGCACCACTCTATAGAGCGAGGTCTAACTTAGATCTACAGTATGGAGCGAATCGTCGATCGCTCTTCAGTACTGTAGGATTACGGTAGGAACTTTGACAAGGATTTTAAGCCGTTGAAAGCCATATTCTGCCTGGGAACGAAACCAAACAGGCCAAAAACTTTTATACAAGGGTAATGGAAGCCGCTGAGTTCGAATATGAAATTTCCACTTCACTGTGACGCTTCTTTTTGAGGTTATCTCATGTAAACCTTAATAACCGAATTTCCAGCGTCAAAAATGTGATTACACCGTCAAAAAAGCTGAAAACACTCGTAAAAAGGTGCTTTATGGAATCAGCGTGCGCGAAACCCTTAGTACACGATTTTTCAGATTTAAAAAAAAATTGTCAAATGGCATATTTCACAGTAGATCCCACATGCCAGAAGTTCATACCGTAATCCTACAGTAATGAAGAGTGATCGGTGATTTGCTCCATGCCACAAATCTAAGTTGAACCTCGCTCTACAGAATGATGCTTCAAGCTCGTCGAAAGACATAAAAGCAACGGAGTTATTAACGATCAAACAGCGTTCACATTTTTTGGGACACCCTGGATAATAAGAAACTAGAAAAAAAAACTGTTCAAGCACAATGGCGTATTTATCCATAGCGATGCAACAAAAATCTAGAAAAATCTTCTTCAATGCCCACAATGTTTTGTATTTGGTGAATTCTTTGCCGTACATGCATTTTATTGCCAAAAAGTCTGCTTTCATAGTAAAATTCAGCATTGGTCACTTCTGTCGTTTTTCTAAACTAAGATAAATCCGAGAAAATTTCTTCCTTCACTCCAGTCCACGACGTCCATACTTTATGCAAGTGTTTGAACGTCATGAGCTGTTTTGCTCTATTTAATATAATGTTTCTTACAGTTTTTACTTAGCCTGCCCATGTAACATATGCAATGCATTATTTTTGCATTATTCTCATTCATAAATAAATGATAAGCATTAGTATATGTAACATTAGATAATGAGAATTCGGCAAATTGTACTTCCAAAGCATGCAGGCTTTTGGCATTTTTCCGTTTTTTTTTATTCGTTTCGCTTTTATTTTTCCGTTTTTTGACCCATTTTTCCAAAGAAGGAGATATTGCTTCTATCCTTGTGCCATGTTTGTCCCCAGCTTCAAAGAAAGGTGTGTCAAACTTTTTGCGACGTTTCAAAAAAATTCGACATGTCATCTACATGTTCAACAGGTTTCACCAAGTTTGTGTTACCCTACCTAGCAACGTGAGCTCAATCTGGTTTTTATTCAATTTTGACATCATTTCGATCAATCAATTTCAAAATGAACATTTTCATAATAATAACAAAATACTATTCTCGATGAACACATCAGACTTGCTTAGAATAGAGAAAAGCAAATAAGCAGCAACAAGGCTCTTCAAGCCATTATTTCTAGTCTTTTTTGGCTAGATTTGCACGGCGAAAAGGGTTTGAAGAGAAGGACTTTTAAATCACTGCTGAAAGAGTTAAAATGTTCTAACATAAGTTCAAGATTGTTTTGCTTTCATAAAAGCAGTTAAACAGCTTTAAATTAATAGCAAATTTTCTTTCACTTCACCGAAAATGATTTCAAACATGTCAAAATGGACCAAAACGTGTCAATTTTTTTGTGACACGTGGCAAGAGGTAGTCCTCGTAGAATCTATAAAATTATTCTTAGACTAAAGAACTTCTTACACGAAAGTTTTTTTGGAAAAATGGGTCCGAATGACGGAAAAGTACCGATATTTCTATTTTTAACCTTTTTCCGGGTTCATTATGTTTACATAACTGATTTATCAGCATGTTTCACGTCAAGTACTGGCGCGTGTTATTTGCCGTGATTAGAGTAGAGGCGCATGCGAGGTTTTTCTTTCCGGATTTGAACTCTATGAATGTTATTTCCAGATAGTTTAACATACCGTTCGAACTGGTTTGATTGATCAATATCACATGGCTACCCAATAAAAATGCCATTCCTATCCGCTACTGTTTAGAACTTTGCTAATTTTATTCATTTCCTGCGTAAATCTTTACGAATCTGTTTTTATTATTTTACCTGTTGATGCACAGAGCTTGTAAAAAATCTATGTAGTAAGACTAATTGTTTACTCAGAAAGAGGTAAGCAGATCATTTGCACTCATAAGATCTTCTCAAGTGTTTACTTCTTCAAAATCATCTGCAATCGACTTGCTTTCTTACTTTTCTAACAGTTTACTAGCTCTGTGATTAGACGAGCTTATATTTTCACTTTTGCTCATTGAAGTTTGGCAGTAGCACTTCTTCGCTCATTTATTGCCTCATAAAATTCCCGATTATAGCGAGATGCATGTAACATTCTAGGGATTCATTTCCATACATTCAATCATATCGACTTTAATGTAAATAAATTCATCACTAACACTTTTTTATTTATTTTATTGCAGTTCTGCCTCTCCCAGAATTGAATCCATAGAGCAAGCACAATGGTCTCTCACTCGTTGTTGAATATTGTACAGCTAGGCTTGGGCTTCTTCCTAAACTTTTTCGCTTTCAATTCTCAAGGTACGTATTAGTAATTTTCAAAACATAAATTACTTATCAAGAATTTTCCTTAAGGATTCATCGAAGAACCCGTAATCGAGAGTGCGGCAAAGAGGCAGAACATCAATGTTCACGCTGGATACTACAGGTTTGTCCATATTTTCAAAAGTCGAAGAGTTGCTAATAATTTTACAAAGAAAACTGTGATGAATAGAAACCCGTTTTGAGAAGACTTTGTTAATTATCATTATATTTTGGATTGGCGCACTTCCAGTAACGTGCAAGACCTAATCTCGTAGACTTTTCTGACATTTTGGATTTTTCGCTTCATGATCAGTCAGGTTCTGCAAAACTGCAAGAAGATAGGGTATTTTATTTTTATTTTTTTTTATATTAGGCCGCTCCGAAAGTAATGTCGCTTTTTTCATACGTACGCCACATCTCGTGGAACAAAGTTGTGTAATAGATTCTGGTAGCATTTGTTGCAGCATTTCATACTCTTTCTAATGTTTGTATAACCACTGCACAAAATTCAGCAACATCTCGAAAAATTATCAAAATCTGAGTTCCATGCTTTTTGAAAAGGCCAAGTTTCACAGTTTTTCTAAATTTTTACAACAACCCTCGCAAGGAGTCCAAGTAATAAATGGATAGAGCAAACCTTACAGGAAACAGCACAAGTTTTTTCTACTTTCCAGAGCTCGCCATAATTCTTGTATAGAATTTTTGATGGAACCACCGAATTTTAGTATTCTCGCCTCAGACACAAATGCATCAAACACCAATAAATCATCGGATTTTGAAACTTACAAAGACGGATTATGGTTTGACACTAATTTTACAAACCAAGTGAGCATTTACCGCTTCAGATTAGCAACTTTCGAAAATTCCAGGTACAGCCTGGGACGCCCTGGAAAACCTGAATTATGACGATTTTATCCCTGAAAAATTTTTGAATCGTAAAACAAAAACAACTGGTAAAAAGAGGAGAACAAGCTGCTTCGAATGACAACCGGATTGATTGTCGGTTGTTGTTCTGTGAGGTTTAAGTTGACCAAATATGGAATTTGATGGCATTGAAAAACTGATTCCAGAAACTCTAAGAAACAAGCTAAGGAAAAGAAAAAAATAACTCTGTGTCCTATAGGGTTTGCTCTATCTAACTGTCACTTGTACTTCTTCGGACAATAAGTACAAAAATCTAGGAAAATAGCCGAACTTGACCATGGAAAAAGCATGAGTCGCAGATTTTGGTAATTTTTCGAGAGCTCATTGAAAATTATGGAATGAAATTAGAATCATAAAAAGAGGATGAAATGCTGCATCGAAAGCTTTCAAAATCTCCCGGAAATCTTGATTTCATGAAATGTGGCGTTCACTTGAAGAAAGCGACATTACTTTTGGAACGACCTTATATACACTCACGGTGAACCACAATAAGACCGAAATCGAAAACAAAATCGCAACACAAAAAACAAAAGACCGGCGCCAATCCTCAGTCCTAGGACGAAAAAGCAATGTATTATAAAAGGAGAAATGTAATATATTAGGTTGGTCCGAAAGTTCTGTCCCAACAATTTCAAAAAATCATAACTTCCTCCTAACATGATGTTTTTGCATGACAAAAACCATATGAAAAGAGCAATTCATGCACTTTTTAAAGCTACGTTGGCTGCTATTAGTAAGCTTTCAATGCAGAGATAAAAATGGAAAAAGGAAATCACTTCAAGTTCGGAATTTTTAAGCAAGCCCGTTAAAAATTCAAAAACTGTGCCGTAAAATCCAAAACAACACTATCCTAGACTATTTTACCCCGTCTCTCTGACTGAGCAAAGTTCGCGCTGATCTAGCTGTTCTTTGAAAAGTTATGATTTTTTCGAGAAAATGTCAAAAAATCGATTTTCTTAAGAAACTGATTTTTTGGCATTTTTTCTAGAAAAATCATAACTTTTCTAGGAAGAGCTCCATCACCGCGAATTTCGCTTATATAGAAGGAGGGGATCAGAAAACCTAGGCTACTGGCTTTTTTGGATTTTATGGTACACTTTTAAATTTTTTAACGGGCTTGCTTAAAAATTCCGAAACTGAAGTGTTTACCTTTTCCCAATTTTATCGCTGCACTCAGAGTGTAGTAGATAGCAGCCAAGACAGTATTAGAAAGCGCATGAATTGCTCTTTTCATTTTGGTTTTGATCATGCAAAAACATCATGTTAGGAGGAAGTTATGATTTTTTGAATTTGGTGGGACAGAACTTTTGGACCAACCTAATATAATATAAATAAAACACAGGACAATACAGGGTACACTTTATTCACGATCAAAAGCCATTAGAAAGCTTTTTACAGCAATGTAGAAATTGTTGGTCTTTCAATCTTCAAACGATTTTTTGATTTTGATTCCTTCTTAGCACTTCGCAGCATTTTTTGAGTGGCTCCTTCTTTTCTTCAGCTTATTTGGTGCTTAGGATTCAAGCTTCGTCAACTTTTCATAAATTTATCATTTGAAAGAGCTTTCTAAAAGCTTTGATTTGGTATACAGGAAGCAGGGCTCGGCACGAGCTGGCACCAGGGAATTTTGAAAACGAAGTCCCCTTTGAAATTTGCCAATTTTTACGAAGTCCCCCTTGACTTTTGGGAAATTTTACGAAGTCCCCTTTGATCCTCAACGATATCCCCCCTAAAATCCTAAAAAAATCCCCAAAATCCCCCAAAAAACGAAACGTCGACTAAAAAAAAAAAAAAAAAAGAAAAAAGGTCGCCGCCGCCAATTTTCCGTATGTCTTCGCCCACAAAAACGAAACCCCCTTTGCTTTTTGCCCCAAAAACGATATCCAGCTTGCCCCGTTCCAGCTGGTGCCAGGCCCTGTCAGGAAGCCTTACATCATGTTGCGGAAATTAATCTAGAGCAAAATTCATTTGACGATTTAATTGTGGGTGGACTTGTCCACTTTACTTCAATGTAATAATGAAATTTTTTTCATTCAAAAAGGCAAAGTATGCGAAAAAACATTATGGCCCTCTGTCAAAGGTTTGCGAGAAGCTTTCTGATACCTCTTATTTTCAGCTTGTCCATTATATATGCAACATTCACACTTGGAAATTTTGTGGCAGCTCCTATTATAGACATCTTATCGCCAAAATGGGGGATGTGTTTGGCTGCATTGTGCTATGCAGCATTTCAGGTTTGGTTATCAATCACTTTTTGATCTACAGATTATTTGACCGCTTAATCGCTTGGTTACATTTCCATTTGTTTTTTTTGATCAAACACTTTTTTTACTGATTGCTTTTGTGCCTATTTCATTAGATTGAATAAAGTTACTAGAAATTCAGTTTATAATTTGCAAGAATGGACCCAAACCTTTCTTATAGGCTGGCTTTTTACAAATCAGTGAAGTCTATCTTTATATATCTAGTGCGATTCTCGGATTTGGAGCAGCAAGTAAGTTCTGAATCTGTGAAAAAAGAAACTCACAGTATGATGAATTAAATTTTTACAGTACTGTGGACAGGTCAAGGGACCTACTTAGCTCAAAATTCGAATGAGAAAACCTCTGGAAGAAATAGTGGACTGCTGTGGGCGCTTTCAGAAGGAAGGTGGGAACTTTTATAATGTAGTAAGTTCTGCGCAATGAGGCGTTACGGTAGAATTACGGTGGCAGCACAATATGTTTCGATTATATTAGCCGAAAGTTCGCGAACCTTTTTCAAAAATTCATAACTTCTGATTTTTCCAACCAATCAAATTGCTTTTATCTTCGTTCAGAAGAGTAAATCATGCTCTTTGAAATTATATCTCAACGGCTTAGTGTCGATCATACATTGCATAAATATGAACATTAAGGAAATTACACAAATTTTAAATTTTCTGTGTAGGGTCATAAAAAATCTGAAATTGCAATGAATTCGGAACAGTCGGTATAATATGTAGGTTTCTTTTCCTGCTCGTTTTAATTGGACAAAGTTTGTGGGGATTGAGCCCTTTAGAAAATTATGATTTCTGAACGAGCAGTACAAAACAGCGATTTTTTTATTTTTAATTTTTGGTTTTTTTTTTGAAACCATAGCTCTCCATAGAGACCTTCAACAGCACAAACTTTGCTCAGTCACAAAAAGCAAATAATGAATCCTATAATACCGAATGCACCGAGTTTATTGCAAGTTCCAAGACTTTAAAGATAAAATTCATAATTTGGGTTATTTTCTTCTACCGCTCATATCAATGCAATGTATGATCATAAGTAAGCCGCTAAGGATATAACAAAAACATGATTTACTCTTCCATAAAAATAAATGCAATCTAATCAGTTGAGAAAATCAGAAGTTATATGAGTTTTCGAAAGCGGTACGAGCGTACTTTCGGGACGGCCTAACATAAATGCAGCAACGATGAACAACGTAGAAATCTGACATATTGTCTAGAACTGATTACTTAATCTGATTGCTACGTCTATATGCAGTGCAGATACCGTACTACTACAGTAAACGCGCATTGTTTGTTTTTATTTTGGCGTAATCATTGAAACAGTGAACTTTACAGCCTTTTGGGCGGTGGTGTGTTTCTCTTCATAGTTTTTCACTCATCTGAAACAACGGATAACATCTCCACTTCGACTGTACGTATTCTTTATGGAGTATTCACTGCACTAGCATGCCTTTCATCACTCACATTTGCACTGTTGAGACCCGTTCGGGTGGCGAAGGTCCGCGAAGGAAAACCTCAGTACGGCAGACTTCTTGGTAAGCAAGTTTCAAGCATAAATAAGAGAACGAAATTTGACGTTTATTAAAAAATTTTGAATTCAAGGTTTAACAACGGTGTCAGATCATTCCAGTACGTTTTGATGTTTCATAAATGCCAAAACTTGAAATTCTCTTATCAAATTTTCATAAAGGTAAAGAGTGAGAGATGAAATGAATAAAAAGAACATTGGATATTGTTGATAACATTGCCTTTATCCTCCCCCCCCCCCCTCCTCCTTCTCAAGACCTTCCGAGACTATCAGCTTTCCTGAAGGGAAAATTCTTTTTGCGCAGCAAAATACGATCTTTTGTGACTAACAAATGTAAGAAAGCGAAAGATTTGAGGCGAAGAATCTTTTTAAGTTGAAAGAGATACTACTCCTTCTTCTCTCCTGTTTTTATGGGGGGGGGGGGGAGTGGGTAGAGCATTCAGCTGGATTGAACTGTGCAATTTAGTGTTATGCTTTGGAGAAAAGCTAGTTCAAAAAGCTGAACATCAAAAATGACTTTGCAGTTTTTCTAACATTTTGGTTTCTTTGCACTAAGAAGACTTTAAGGACGAATATGTTTGCTCTTATAATACTCAAAATTTCCAACAAAGCTCATCAAGCGTTCTGCGATTAACCTTTTACCATTGGCTATAAAACACTATCTCAGGTTCGACATTTCGTCTGATGTTTACGAAACGAATGTTTCTTTTGGCCATTGTGTTTGCTTACACCGGTATCGAGCAGGCATTCTGGACAGGTAACCGGCGGAATTAGTAATAATGTCAAAACTCAAGGGTGTATTAAGGTTATTAAGGAATATATCCTACCTGCATCTCATTCACTCAGAAACTGGGCTCAAACACGAACTCATTACTTGCGTTGAACTCTATTTCCGCCGGAGTGGGGCAGATAACAGGTATAATTCAGTGAAATTGACCGTTATGCTGCGCCTGCAGTGACGACAACACTTGCGCGTGAAAAACTGCCATTGTGTGCGAATCTGAATATGTACATTCTACGCTCGTTTTTTTTTCGCGCAAGTGTTTTCTGCTACGGGAGCAATATTTCAATTTTATTAGAATGCCCATAGTAATGAACCTTCTGAAAAACACTGAAATATTTTGGTTTTGCAGCCGGTTTACTATTTGGAATTCTTGGTGCAAGAACTAGTAAAATAGGACGTGATACTATCATATTCATGGGAGCAGTGATACATCTTATCACATTCGCTTTGATTTATATGAATTTCCCAAACGACGCCCCTCTGCAAAAAACCGAACAAACAGGAAATGTTCTGTCACCAAGGTGAGGATTACTTTGGAAAATAGCAGTGAATATCAGTGGCGGACCGGAAAGGCCCCCCCCCCCCCGAGAATGGGTCGCGAAATTTTTGATATTTACTTATATGGGTTACAAAGAACTAACTTGTTTATTCTTGTAAATAATTAGAGTAATTTTCTGAATTTTTACAAAATCCAAATCAACCTTGTAGTTCGGGGGCGTGGCGAGCGACAGCTACGCCCGCTTTTCCTAGGTTCTAGGGGTAATGGGTCTGCAATGGTTATGAAAAGCATCCCAAAAAATTTTTCGAAGTGGCTGACGCCACGCACCTTCATTTGAAAAAAATTCTACTCCCCCCCCCCCCCGCCCCAGGACAGAAGTCCTGCGGCCGCCACTGGCCGCCATCCATTAGAATTGACTCATTTCTCGTTAATCATCTCCTCAACACTTAAATTACATTAGGTTGTCCCAAAAGTTTCGTCTTTTCTGATCTATCAAGAAAATTCGGAGAGTACCGATTGACAAACAACTTGGGCATTTTTAGATTTAGATTTTTATCCTACTTCTGGAGTCTACATTTTTTCCTGATCATGCGGTCCTTGCCATATCATCGCGATGGCTCTTGGAGCAGATAAATATTGGCGCCAGTAATTTCCTAATTCAAATCTTACCCTAGCATCACAAAAAAGCGCTGGCGTTGTTATGTGAAGTAAATGTTTGCTATATCACACCATTTCCGAATTAAATGGGTCCAATTTTTGAAGGTGATAATTATTTTACGAGAGATCCTCGGCTTCTTGAGCACATTTAGCGCATAGGAGTGCCAAAAACTGGAAGAAGCTGATTCAAAACAAGTTAAACTTGATGATTTTGCACAAATAATGTTGGATAAACAATTAAGCTTCGACTGGCAAAAATTTCGAGGGCTTATGTTTTTGGTGCATTTGCGTGTTTCATGACCGTCAAAAATCGAAATCTTCGAAAAAATAATTTTTTGAAGCTCTGCTACAAGTGATAGATTAAAAGAAACTATGTACTGTACAGTCGAATTTTCCTCTATTTGAGTCGTACCTGCTATTCTTTGAAAATAAAAATAAAAATAAACTATTGATCTTGTTTTGGGTTTCTTGATCAGTTTCCATGCGTTTCTTGTGTGTCGGTTGAGAAGGAGATATTAGAATATCTTCATCTTCAAATTCTCTACTCCAATTCAGGGCTCGGCACGAGGTGGCTTACAAGCAAGCTGGGTATCGTTTTTGGGACGAAAAGCAAAGGGGGTTTCGTTTTTGTGACCGAAGAGACACGGAAAATTGGCGACGGCGACCTTTTTTTTTAGTCGACGTTTTGTTTTTTGGGGGATTTTGGGAATTTTTCAGGTTTTTGGAGGAAATTTGGTTGAGGGTCAAAGGGGACTTCGTAAAAATTCCCAAAAGTCAAGGGGGACTTCGTTTTTTCCATTTTCATCTAGCCACCTCGTGCCGAGCCCTGCTCCAATTTGTGAAGACTTGTTTCTCGCCGTAGGGTAATATTTGAGAGTAGGGCATATCTGAGGGAACTTGGTCGAATCCTAATCACTTGCGTTGGAAGCTTGACCTTACGGGAACTGGACTCTTTTTATAAAGACGGATATCTGATAAAGTAGCTCCTCATAACATTTTACATAGGAAATGAAACATAGTTTGCGAAATAAGCGATATGCTAAGCTCAACTTGAGACTACATAAATCGATAAAGACAGTGCATCATAAATAATTGACTTAAAGATGAACAAATATATACAATTTGTCAAGTAATATACAAAATAAATGAACAAATAAGACAAATAAGTGTATGCCAAATAAATGATCAGAGGCAGTGTTTACTATTTACATTTGGTTGTTGTCGAAACTCCCGACGCCGCTAGTATGTCGTTCTTCCACCTTCTCTTAGTGCTCGTTTGGCCTCGAGGATTTCCTGTTAATTAACAATAACAGAACTTCTTCCCTAAGTCATAGGCAGGACGGGGAGAATTAGGAGGGAAAGGGGATATGTTTTGCTGTCTTCCAAATGCACAAATCCCTAGCAAAAAAGCCTGGAGGTCTGGTGCTAAATAGGCAGCACTCCATTTCAAATATTGTGGATTGACTGGCCGGCAAAATTTAGCGTAACGTGCCTCAAGGTTTGTAAGTGGACCTGGAATATCAACTGTATCCATGGTTTCCTTCATTGCTGCAAAATATTCTGTCTCTGTCACCTCATATTTAATGATATCATGTGCTACTCTATTTCTTGCGAGATCTTGATATGTATGGTTGTCTGCTACACGAAGAAGATCATCCAATGGTACATAGTCAGATGCGATGAGTATTGAGGAGACATTTGTAAGTCCGGGCCATTCCCAGCGGGGCCCCCTATCCACTTCTTGATTCGTTCCATTGGTCACTCGCCCTCGGAGTTGCACCAGTCTTTTGCACATGAAATGCTCCATCAGCAATTACCCAAAAAAGAGTAGGTACTGCTGCTGAAGTAAAATCATGGAACTCCGTGATCCCAGAAAGAGTAAACGCTGGTGGCTGGTTAGTTCCTACGAACCCCAATATCTGATCTTGTCGACGAATCCAGTGATTCAGTAAGTTCTCAGCGGATTTTGCATGACATCGTAAAACATACAGTGCAAACCGTGGTGCGAAGAGCAATCCCTAACCGAACACACGCTCCCACTCAGCCATTACTGCAGCTTTCTGTTCAGACTGTCTAAAGATGAGATCAAACATCTCTTCTGCAGCTTGTTTGGAGTTGCGAGATGGATCTTTTGCAAGAAACTAGATAGAGTAGTGTTAGATTCAGCCCAAAGTGGGGAATCTAAGAACATGTTCACCTCCTTAACAAATTTCACCTCACTACCAGCCCATACAATCATAGAGCGAATAATATCCTCTAGGAAAAATAGTCGGTCCATTAGAATCCTTGGCTACAACAATTACTGCTGACGCAAACAACCACCACAGAGTCTCTGGAAATACGGGAATTGCAAAACATGAAACAGCAGTCATAATCACTGTAACGAAGTTATTGAGATTCTCGATTCTTTTCTGGTGATCATCAAGCTTAGTCCGTTCTTCATTTGGAAGAATGCAATCAAAACGTCCTGTGTCAACCTTGGAAACTTGTGACTCAGTGCATATTATGGTTGAGTATAGGGTAATTTCCGAAGGAACATCCACCTTACGAAGGCCAGGTATATCAGGATGTGTTAAGTCTAAAACGGGGAAGAATTCTGTATTTGAGCGAAGAGAGGTAAAAGTGGGCCACATCCAGGCAAAGGTTGCGGCAACCTTTGGGGTCATAGTCCGATGGGCTTCAGATAGATTGAGGATTGTTGAGGCATGTTTAGACGGTAAATCCCCTTGCTTAATGAGTTTGCCGTCTGCCCTGTAGACCTTTTCTGGATCAATGTTAGAGTTGCTCATTATGGAATTACAAGTCTCTACAGTTGCACTAACAAAGTATAAATAGTAACTTTGTCGTAGGAACACATATTGCGTCGAATCCTGTGGCGGCTCGGGGTGTGACTGCTTTTACTGGAGCTCAGGATGCCTCTTTTACCGATTTACTTGAAGCCTGTCTCGTCGACAGTGTAAGAAGTCTTTCATTGTAATCGATGGGCACAAACTGTGGCCATTGATTTCACAATTTCGGCGACAAAAGTGGTTCAGTGGCAGAATGCTCGCCTGCCACGCTGGCGGCCCGGGTTCGTTTCCCGGCCGATGCACCATGTAGAAGATGTTCTGTTTGTGTTGGGTTTCTTTAACTTCTTGCCACGGGGGTCTTCTGTGTTGAAGACGATATGTTCAAATATGTTTATCTTCTACTCTAATATGTGAGCTCCTTTTCTTCGCCGTAGGGTAACACTTGAGCATAAGGGAACTTGAGGGATACTTGCTCGATATCTCACCTGCGTTGGAAGCATGACCTTACGGCGAACCTGAGCCTTTGTATACGGACATATATCTTAATAAAATAAGCTTCTCATAACATTTTGCTTGGGAAATGAATAGATTGTTGCAAGACAAGCGATATGCTGCTAAGCTCAACTTGAGACTACAGAAATCGATAATGATAGTGCATCACAAATACTTGACTTAACAAATAACAGATGAACAAATACATACAAATATTAGGTTGATAAGAAAGTTCTCGGACATTTTCAGGAAAGATCTGCTATTTCTCGAAACCTAACGCATATACATCAGACTGAGGTACCATTCGATAGAGCAAAGCAAGCTCTACAAGATGGTATGCAAAGTTTCGCACCAGCTTCGACCCACCGTAAGTTTTCGCTTAAAATCTGAGCCGTACTGAAATTCAAAAAATCGCGAAAAATTCATATCTTTGTTCAAACAAATCCTCCGGATCTCCAACTTGCACACAAAAATTGCGGACCACATCAGACACTCATATGCACCGTCCCTGTATTTTTTCCTCATCTGGAAATCGAGAAAATGAAAATTTTCATGCTTGTATAAAAACGAAGCTGTGCTGTTTCCACCAACGTAATTGAATAGTTTAAGCCTTTAGAAGTATAACCGTAAATTTTCAGCTTTCCGTAAGCTCTAGTTGTCGAGAAATGTTGATTTTAGCATGGAACGCCCGAGTGAGGAGCGCTTAAATCGCTAATTTTCGGGAACTAGGGCCTGTAGAAAGCTGAAAATTTACGGTCATACTTCTAGGGGTTTGTACTATTCAAATACATGGGTGGAAACAGCACAGCTTCGTTTTTACATAAGCATGAAAATTTCCGTTTTTTCGATTTCTAGATGAGGAAAAATTACAGGAACGGTGCATATGAGTGTCTGATGTGGTGTGCAATTTTTGTGAGCAAGTTAGAGATACAGAGGATTTGTCTGAACAAAGATATGAACTTTTCGCGATTTTTTGAATTTTGGTACGACTCAGATTTTGGGTGCAAACATACGATGGATCGAAGCTGCAGTGAACTTTTGCATACCATCTTGTAGAGCTTGCTTTGCTCTATCGACTGGTACCTCATTCTGATGTATATGCGTTAGGTTACGAGAAATAGCAGTTTTTTTCTGAAAATGTCCGAGAACTTTCTTACCAACCTAATACTTGTCAAATAAGATACAAAATAAATGAACGAACAAGACAAATTAGTGTATACCAAACAAGTGATGAAAGGCAGTGTTTACTATTTACATTTGGTCGTTGTCGACACTCCCGGCGCCGCTAATGTGTCTTTCTGCTACCTTCTCTTAGCGCTCGCTTGGCTTCGAGTATACTCCATTTGCCCGCGGTTTCATATCGGGGACGTTGCACAGTGTGCGGTGGTGACCGTCGTCGCGAGGATGAATCTTCGAAGATGGATCCCCTCCATCGCTTGCAACACCAACATTCTTTTCTTGACAGAGACACTCTCGGTCCTGAGGGCATTCTTCAAGGCAACAGCACAAAGCCCCTTTTGTCGGATGATCTCCCATCTTTCGTCTCCATCCATGTATCTCGGACAGGAATCAGAGAAATGCTGACTTGTCTCCTCGCTCCAGCTAAGCTATGACAACTTGTAGCTATTCAAAAAGAGGACGTTGGTCCTTTACTGAAGGACACATCAGTAATGCTTTTCCAAGCTTATTGAGCAAACGAATCAATTCCTGCTTGTTCCCGTACTTGGGCTGGAAAAAGTTGGCTGCTCTCGAGTAGTTTTCTGGAGTCACTTGGAATTTTTCGATTGTTTGGTAGGCCTCGCCGTGAACTGCCTGCTTTTAGTAATCAAAATTGTAGAGCTCGAGAAGCTGCTGCGAGTGGACATTGTTGTTGAAGAGCTCCCAAAAATTGTCCCACTTCCATTATTCCCTCGGAATATGGGAGTGGGCAGTAATGAAAGCTCGCTTCTCTGGGTTGCACTTGAGAAGTAGTTCTTTCCGCTGCCTGCGGTGGTGTGTTACTTGCTTCCCTGCCCGAGAGGCGCAAACGGTGTAAGCCTGTCTGTGTGATTGGAGGAGTACAGTAGTCAAATGCGGAGGCAAAACCTCAGTTTTCGCGGAGTGTTCCTCAGAGCTACTGAGCCCCTGTTCCTCCAAGCCCTGCAGGCTTACGTCTATGGCGTATTCCCTTAAAAGCTTCTCAATCTTCTCCGTAAATGCCGTGATTGCCCATTCCTTCATTCAACTGTCGCAGATTGTCTCTGAGTTCTTCGCCATCTTGTGATGCAGCCGTAAGTGTTTTCAGTCCTTTACTCTTAAGGTGATCGATTATGTTTTCCAGCTTCTTCGTGTAGCGTGTTAGTAAACGCCTTAGAAGTACCTAATCGCATCACCATTCTTCAGCGTTCTACGTATGGTTCGAAACTTGCCTTGTCGTATTAAAAAGAGTACGTCAGGATGTTACCAATGAGAAACCGTTAGACTAACCTGGGTTCGTCGTTTGGATGATGCATCATGTAGAAGATGTTTACTTGTTTTGAGCTTCTTGAACAGTACGCGGATTTTGTGTATCAGTTAAAAACGAGATATTAGAATAGCTTTATCTCCAATAGGTGAAGGATTCTTTCTCAGCCTAGGGGAATACTTGAGAATAGGGCAAACTTGAGGGACATTTGATCGAATCCTATTCACTTACGTTGGAAGGAAGCATGACCTTACGGCAAACTAGGCTCTTTCACAGACAGATATCTGATGAAGTAAGCTTCTCATAACATTTTACATGGAAAATGAAACATAGATTGCGAGATAAGCGACATGCTGCCAAGCTCAACTTGAGACTATACAAATCGATAAGGATGTGCATCACAGATACTTGACTTAATAGATGAACGAATACTTACAAACACTTGTGAAATAATTTACAAAATAAACAAATAAACAAAAAATAGGTGAATAACAAATAAGTGATCAAAGGCAGTGTTCACTATTTACATTTGGTCGTTGTCGACATCAGCTAATTATCAGGCAGATAGAAATGACACCTGAAAAAATACTGGCAGTTATCCAGAAGAATTTAGTAGATTATTGGAACATGTGACCATCAGAAAGGGATTGAGAAGCTGCATCAAATGCATGTCTAAAAGCGTTTGAGTCTTTATTGTACGAGGTTTTATATTAGTTGCCTGGAAAAATCGGCAAATTTTGCGGGACAATCTGTAGATAAAGTAGGATTACGGTACGAGCTTTCAGCATGAACGTCAAAGTACATTGTTGGCTACAAAAAATTTGCGATGAACTTGAAAACTTTTGTGATGGAAATCTAGACACCTTGATACGAAAAGTAAGCTTTTTGCAGTTTTGAAGGCTTTCTAACTGCTATAGCTAGTTGCTCGTTGTGTTTTGAAACAAGAAACACTTTACCACGCGGTCCCCTCCCCCCCCCCCCCCATACATCAGCTACTTCGGTTGGCTTTGTGGAGGATAGTAGAGTTTCCAGCTCTTTCAGAGTATTTGTTTTATGGTAGCAGAACTTTTAAGACAAAGAGGAAAAATAAATTTTAAATGACATAGGGAAAAGTTCTCAAAATTCCCTAGAATGCCTGAATTTCTTTTTCCTATCTCACTGACTTCCTTCTGTCGAGTGAGTGTGGAAATTTCTGAAAAATTTCTGTAAATGAGTGCCTTACTCCAGTTGGTACTCCATATCCTAGACAGGTTTTTTACTTTCTAAGCATAAAAAATATAGCTGCACTGTTTTCGGCACGAGAAAATCCAAAGGCTCCTTGCGCCCACATTTGCTGAGTGTCGAGTAGTGTTTGCGTTATCTAAAACATAGACCACTTGTGGGATAACACTTTAGTTCTCAGAAATTTTCCAGAAAATTCAACACTTACTCGACACTTTACAAAGCTGGATGTCGAGGGAAAACTTCAATTTTTCTCTCGTCTTCGAAAATAACGCAGTCATTTTCCCATTCCCAGAAAGCAAAAATTCTGTCGTCTAAAACACAGTACACTTTTGGGAAAAATTTTATTTTTCAGAAATTTTCCAGAAAATTCAACACTAACTCAACTTTACACACAAATGTGGATGTCGTAGACTTCCTTGGAAAACCTGTTTTTGTTCTTTTATCAAGAATGACGCAAATATTTTACGACATTTGAAAAAAAATTATTCCACCCTTATATAGTGATTCGGAGAAATGACAGTTGTTTGACCGAAATTCCCAAAAACTTCAACACTTACTCGACACTTTACAAAGGTGGATGTCATGGGAAAACTTCAATTTTTCTTTTGTCTTACAAAATAACGCAGCATTTTGCCCATGCCCAGAAAGCAAAAATTCTGTTTCATATTAAACACAGAACACTTTTGGGATAAAACTTTGGTTCTAAGAAATTTTCCAGAAAACTCAACACTAAATTCTGCAAACAAATGTCATGTCCAAGAAAGGTCTATGTTTTAGATAAAGTAAATTCGAAGACAAGAGAAAGATTGAAGTCTTCCCACCACATCCATATCTATCTTATATATGAAGCTGAATGTCTGTTTGTCTGTCTGTCTGTCTGTCTGTCTGTCTGTATGTCTGTATGTCTGTATGTGTGTGTCTGTATGTCTGTATGTGTGTACGTATGTTCCGAATAGAAAATTCCATTTCTGAACCGATCGGGACCAAACTTGGCACACATAGACTTCGGGCCCCGGCGGGTGTCATAGGCTACTTTTTGTCATCGATCGATATCGATTTTATCGATTTTTTGCAAAATTTGAGCTACAGGGCTGGGAATTGGCACAGGGGGTAATCGAGCATGCTGATCACCCCCGTGGGGGTGATCAGCATGCTCGATTACACCCCTCTGCCAAATTCCAGCCCCCTAGCTCAAATTTTGCGAAAAATCGATAACATCGACATCGATCGATAACAAAAAGTGGACTGTGACACCCGCCGCCCGAAGTGTATGTGTGCCAAGTTTGGTCCGGATCGGTTAAGAAATGGAATTTTCTATTCGGAACATACGGCGGAGCCGGGTAAGCCAGCTAGTCTTATATATAAAGCTGAATGTGTGTCTGTCTGTATGTATGTATGTATGTGCGGAATAGAAATTTTTATTTCTAAACCGATTTGGACCAAACTTGGCACACATATACTTCGGGGCAGGGAGCGTGTCATAGGCTACTTTTCGTTATCGATCGATATCGATTTTATCGATTTTTATCGATTTTTTCGCAGAGTTCACCTACGGGGCTGGGAGTTGGCACAGGGGGTAAGTGGACATGACGATTCCGAATACAATATCAGTTTTCAAGATAATCGATTACTTTCCCGATTTTATCGATTTTTTTGCAAAGTTTGAGCTACAGGACTGGGAGTTGGCAAGGGGGGTAAGTGGGCATGCTGATTTCGAAAACAACATAGGGAACGGGAAATGAAGTGTAGAAGTGGGCACAGGGAATTGCTAGACAGGGATAGGGATGGGACTTTTATTACAGTGTTTTAACAGGGCCGAGCAGAGCCAGGTAAGCAAGCTAGTAACAGATATGTGTAGTGTGTGGTGTCGAATTAGTGTGTGTGGTAGTGTAGTGTATAGTGTCGCGTTTTTGTCAAACGATTGTGTCCTTCAAATTTGTATATGTTTTTGAAATCTTTGCTCTCCCAACATGGAAAGATCATTTGCACGATTTTCGATAGAAGGAAAAAAAGTTTTTCGACGAAATTTACAACATGCACGGTTGCTGAGTGTCGATTAAGTGCTGAATGTTGAAGAATTTTCATCAAATGTCCTATCTCGAAAGTAGCTTACGTTACAAACGAGGATTTTTGCTTTTTGAGAGTAAAAAAAATAACTGGGCGTTTTTGACGTCAAGAAATCAATGCCGAGTAATTTTTTGGAAAGTTCCCGTCAAGCAATTTTCCTATTTCGAAAGTAGTCTGAGTTTTGGAAAGCGCATAATTTTTTCTTTCTGAGCGTAGAGAAAATCAACTGCGCAGTTTTCGATGACAAGAAAAATTAAATTTTTTTGTCGACATCCACGTTTGTTGAAGTATCTTCGGTACCGCACATACATCTTATTCTCATTTGTTATTCTTAACTTTTATATACAAATTTGCATGGATTTGATTATGAAAAAGAGGCTTTACATTAGGTTGCAATTTTATCAACTCAAGGAAGTTTAGCTGTTTTCAAGCATTAGACTTACCCTTTGAATTGTTATTCTCAATTTTCCCATGTGAAAGGAAGCGATGGAAGCATTCTCAAACGTCTTGAATAATTTTCCACTGCTCAACTTTTTTTTTCGCCTAGCAAAAGTCTTGCTCCTCTTGCTCCAATTAATTTATGCGTGGTTTCCAGACTTATGTTCGGCAAGGAATGTTAATGTCCAGCAATGAAGGCTAAAAATAAAGCATTGCTAGCGAATTACCGTGACGACAGCAATGAGGAGAATGCAATTTTGCAGGCTAATTAATTTCGTATTTCTGCTTCTTTGGATAAATGACAGCGCTTAAAAAATGACCACAGAGAGCATCTCAGTTTTGACGTCTCATAGGTATCTGCTACGCGGGAATGTTGTCGACACCGCAATTGCATCTACAGGACTTTAGAACGAAATTTCTTAAACTTTGACGAATGCGTGTCAGATTGTAGATCAAATATTTATAGCTGAAAATTGTTCCTTTTTCCTTTAGTGTTGCTATAGCCTTGGTGTGTGGTCTTCTTCTTGGCTTTGGAGACGCTTGTTGGAATACACAGATTTATGCATTCCTCTGTGACAAATTTCCCCAAAAAAGCAGTGAAGCATTCGCAATTTTCAAATTTTATCAGGTAACTACTATTAAGCTTATTGTTACTCTGTTAAATTTCTATAATTCATGAGAAACTAGACTAGTCTTGATGGTAGTGTAGTGGTTCTAGCCTTGCTAACAACACTTGCGCGTAAAAATTGGCCATGGGGGGGGGGGCGGGGCAAAATCTGTGAGAATATGCGCCGTATTGCCATTTTTACGCGCAAGTGTTGTCACCACCGCAGTAGCACAACTCATCAAAGACACGTCTGCTAGACTTTAAACAAATTCGGTGCGACCACGTCTTTTAGTCCATTTACCCGCACACAACCAACATTAAAAATCCAATAATGTTTTGTAATGAGCTTTGCGTCTGGCCGCGAAATGTTCAGTGCCTGAAAAACATTTCAGATTGCAATTTCAGTCATTACTTTCGTGTGCTGCCTTCTTCTACTCTCCCTATCTACAACTGCCATGGCATCTTCTTATTCTGCTTGTGACTTCGATACTTGCCGCTGTTTGTTTCTTCCTGAATCAGCGTTTTCCTTCATTATTTGGGCCAGATGAAGGAGAGAACGAAGGTGAAGTTTAATTACACGAAAATTTTTCAGAATTGGAATCTTTTGTGACTGCTTTTCTTTTAGTAAAAACAATCCCAGAGAGAGGTGCACGATCCTTCGACTCAGGGGAGCAAATAATATGCCAGGATACACCTCACTTATCATCTAAGGCTGCAGACTGAGATTATTTGTATAAAATGTCATCAATGCATATGATGGACGACGAAATTCATCAATAATGCGGCAATTTGTGCACAATTCTAGCACAAGCAACCTGCCTACTATGTTCACTTCGAAGATTTTTGTGCTTCTAGACATTGAAACGGGCTCTAAATACGACAATAAAATTTTGTACTACTATCTTTCTATATACATTCTATTTGTTATATTCTTAGCATTTCTGAAGCTATCTCAATCATTTCCACATTATTGCATAGTTCGTGTATACATCACCTAGAAACATTTCAAGCTTTCTGCATTCCGTTGAGTCAAGGGTAGTTTAAACTGGTAAGAAGTTTTTCTAGGGGGAAAGGAGGAGAATGCAGACAGAATCTTTTATTTAATATGGCATTAAGCATGCCATTCGAAATTTTCTGCAGAAAAGAAATTAACTTTGAAGGGTGATTAATTTTTTTTAATTTTCGAAAACTTCTACGCACCAGCAAGAAAATTTCTGCAAACTAACCTGAAATTCTGTAAACTTTCAAGAGACAATGTCACTTGCGCAACCTTGTAGCTCATGTGGGTTACTTCCAAAACTTTCGCGATCCTCCTCCCCTTTGTCCCCCCCCCCCTCATCCCGCCACGTTGAGCTTTGAACTTGATTGGAGTTCCAAAAAAATTCCCTTTGCACCATTTCCCCTGCAAACGTGATGTAATTGGAATTGCAGAAACCAATACACTTGCTCCAGAGATACATTATCCGTTGAAACTTCGGCTAGAAAGCTCTGTTTTTGTGAAATCGGGATACAGAATATGAACTGAAATACTTTCATAACTCGAAAAATTGCCAAATCCTTTTTCAAAAAAATCCGCGAAGTACTCGTATACTCAGATTTAGAGCGAAAATAAAGTCATGCATTTATGAGTCAGTGGAAGAAATTTTAAAGCAACGGGACAACGATATCAATAAGACTACAGTTTTTTTTTGCAGATGTTTACATTGTCACGACTCGCAGGCTTCGGCGCCGCGACGCTACTTTGAACGCGAATGCGGATGTTGTTGGCGTTCATGATTCTTGATTGGTATTCATACAAAATTTCATGAAATGATAAATGCAATACCGCAAATTCAATGTTTTTGGTATGTTTTTCACACTATCTATCCATATCTAGAATATAGAGTGTATAGAGTGGACGAGTTCATGTCACATGAATCCGGCGACAGTCCATCATTTTAAAAATGTATTATATAGGAGGTAGGCAAGCTTCATGAAACGAACTAGTGTGCTATAAAAACAAAGAAATTAGATATGCACTCGTACCACGAACGTTTTGTCCTTAAAGATGAGCTGTTTCAGATTCCAATTCTGTAATCCAAAACTTTGTTTACCTCGCATTTCGTTTCGTAATCCATTTCGTAAGGATGAAACATTTATTGGAATTTTCCGTGCGCTGCAACATTTTAATGATTTCGCAAACCGATAAATGTGCCATTTTTCCCCATCTCAGGCAATGTTTAAAATTTTGAGCTCATTCATTGGTGAATTTACCCTTGCCATTGGCGCCGCTGTGCAAGCTTAGAGAATTCAAATTTCTGCCTAATCGTGTTGCAAATCGTTTCATTAACTGGCTGCGGGGCTCGCCACGCCTCCAAGTCAGCCATGGTCCCAAAGAAATTTCTAGCCATGTTTTGTCCTTACCAATCATTCGTTTTTGCTTTTAGCTTTCTTTGCTCAAAGAAAGTAAGTACTGTGAGTACCTTACGTACAAAATAGGACTGGCTAGAGTTAGTTATGTACTTCTACTAACTAATCGCTGCATTGTTAAATCATCGTGAAACTTTTTTTGCATTTGCACCATGAAGGGTTTTGGCACTAATTATTTTTTAAGCAAAAAAAAAACACTATTAGGTCCAGCGCAATTTTGTCCAACCACCTACTGCTCATAGTCCTTTTGCTTGCAAGTCGGCACCAAGAAAATTGATAAGATTTGAGAAAGAACTTTTTCAATTGCTTTTATCGAATGAAAAGGTATGCTTAGAATTTTACGAAAAAAAGACTGAAGTTAATCCACAGAAAAGAGGGCTGGGTACACAATTGGGTTTTTGAGTACAGCTGGTGTTGTCGTAAAGAAGTACGGCACCTTTTTTAAAATAGCGCAGCATAGAATTTTTAGATTTAGATAAATTCTACATATTTATTTACACTCAAATACTACCGAGAAGGTTCGACCTGAATACCTAATAACTATCTGATTTTGTTTATATTTCTCATGTTTCTTTTGAATCCAGCCATTTTGATAACTTTTACTTATTATCGTACAAAAATAAATTGGGTAATTCCTTGTCAACGGTGCAGTTGCACATCTTCCAGGAGGCTGGCGATGAGACGCAAGCTCCTCATGGGGCTGCGTCAAGACTGCAATCATTCACGTTTCTTTAATGCATGTACCTAGACAGCAGGGAAAACGAGCAGAAAATGAATCCCCCATAGCCTGCCTGCCCCATACTGGAAAGGTGCAACCGCACACATTAGCAAGCAAGCCTACTCAACTGTAGAGGGCATTCGAAAAATTGTGACGATGGCGCAACGCACTTTTCTTGATTTTAATCTCTATTCGACTGGTTTTTCTGCTTAGGTATGATAATACCTGGGCACTGGAAGTGAATGAGCTAAGCGTTGAGGTGATGCATTTTTGTATGAGGGGTTATGCTCCTGTGGGCGCACTGACGCAGTCAAATCCATCGTGACGATTTTATGAATGAACCTCAATTGATTCAAGAAGTATTGTTGGGGTTTGGAGTAATGAAAGACGGATGTCTCTAAGGGGAGTTATGCTATTTCTGCATATCGAATCAATATAAGAATGCACTTTTCGGACTCTTACATTTGCTAAAGCGGCGAAATTACCTTAGACGATACGTGAAACTCCGAAGCGATCTGCTTAGAACGTTCTTGCAAGTGCTTATCTGTTTGACAAAACTTTGCTTCTGGAGCATCTGCAATTTTTCGAATCCCAGGACTGAAATTTTTGAACCAAGCTTGCAAGAAGATGCATATTCGTAGAATGTAGCGCCTTTTAATTGCTGCCTCAACCACTTTTTTCAGATTAAACTCAGAAGTAGATTATTCAAAATCTAATCAGTTAATCGCCTTTTGAAGAGTCCTCATAACCGAAAAAAACCAGCATAAGCGGCTTACGGTAAAGGTAAGAACTGAAGAAACAACGAAATATACAAAGAATTCCTGAGCAATAAGGAGGACTACTGTTGAAGCACATACGTACACTCGAGTAGAATTTCCGCTTAATATAGTGTTGTAGGTAAAAGCGGTAAAATTTTGCGCGTGAAGAAATAGCTACGCCTGTGACGCCTTCCATTTGCGCGTGCAGAATGCCGGCGTGGCTAATTTTTTACGCGCAAAATTTACCGCATTCCACCTACAGTGCAAGCACACTATATTGAGCGAAAAATCTACTCGACTGTAAATAAACGCAGCAGGTCCCCACACGACACGGTGTACCGTAGCTTTGGCTGAAGTTGAGTTTTTTTGAAGTCAATTTTATATAGTTAATAGATTTATAAAATATTGTGCTCATTATATTAGGTTGTCCCGAAAGTTTATCGGTTTCTTTCATTGCTCACCCAAACTCACAGAAAGCCATTCCATGGACGACCCAGGTACCATTCTATTCAGATTTTTATACTCTTTCTTACAGCCATATTTGTTTTCTGATCTACCCCGTCTTTGTGATGTTATCGCCATGGCTTTTTGAGCACCTCAGCAGTAGCGCCAAATTTTCCTGAATTTTCAAAATTTTTATACTGATATTTTCAAGGAGCGCTGGTGACTATTATGTAGAGCAAACCTTTGGCTACATTGTGCTTATTTTAGATTACGTGGGCCTCGTTTACTAAGTCCGTTATGATTATTTATTCACTAAAAACCGCGGCTTTTTGAATAAGTTTACCACGTAAAAGTACCGAAAATCCAAAAAGCTGATTCTTGAAGCAAATCAAACTTGGTTATGTTGCGTAAATAATGTTTAATAACAGTCAAGTTTGAATTCGCAGAAACTTTAAAAGTTTTCTTGCTTTTGCTGCAGTTGCGTTTTTCATGACTTTGCTGAAAATCAAGGCCTCCGAAGAAATAATTTTTTGAGCTAAACACAGCAGATTAGGAGAATCAAAAAATATCTCCGTAAAGTCCTGGAATTGCTTTATTTGATCCATACACCCCTCTCCGAAGCTTTGGAACGAAATTTACGAAAAATTGCCTAACTCTAAGCAGATAAAGATGGCGGGTGAAGAATTTTGGCAATTATCAAAAAAAGCATACAGGATTGCGGTTCGAAAATGTAACCATAAGAAAGAAAAGGAAAAGTTGCATCGAATGCACTTTAAAACTCATGCATATCTTTACTGTGCGTGGTTTTATAGTGGTCGACAAAACTTTCGGGACAACCTAATATAATCCAACAGCGCCGATAATAGCCGAAAATTTTCTAAAATCTTGCGACTTCTGATACGCTCCGATTTTCTACCCGAGGTGCGTCGGATTTTTCATTGGGGGAGGGATCTAAAGTAAAATTCTACAAAAGAAACAATGTTCATTTACTTGCAAATACAGTTCTTTAGAACTTGCCATTCTTTTTTCCTTATAATCGCGAAGTTAAGAGAGTATTTTGTTGTTTTGGTATGCGTGGCTGAGGTCATGTCCTTCCCGAAAAAAATATTGGTCGAGCTCCCCCCCCCCCCTCCCCCTCCCGCCCTTTCCTCCCCAAAAAAAGCTCGGACTCAGTGCTCTTTCTTTCAACACCAAAAACTAGTCTTCGCGCAAAGTTCACATTGCGCAATCCTTTTGCTCAGCGATGCTTACTGACATGTTGAACCTGTAAGCATACTAGAGATAAATCGTTTACCGAACGGCAAATTATACGCCGCAACAGGTAGGGCCTTCGGCTCAATAAGGTGCAGCATCAATATTTCTTCCAAAATGTAGCAATTGTTTGTAAAGCAATATAATCCAGCTCCATAACGCAGGCGAGGATTGCGAAACTGTAATCCTCTACCTGAGACCTGTTCAGCAGTATCAGGGCACTGCGTTGTGTTCATACTACTGCCGTTGTCACTCATTCCCTTAATCGATATATTCCCAGTCATTTGTAACTTGATTCGTGAGTCTGCGCCCTATGTGCGGAAACTGACGACACCCCTACTACTTGACGCGCCACTTGACGACTTGTAAGTATTTCCCCGGTGAAACTTATTCTAGCAAACTGTAGAAAAGTATTAACATATATTAATTCAAATCAAAAAGACAGGGAAATAAGGGCAAAAACACTGCAAACGAGCAAACTGTGGTACAAGTCGTCAAGTAGTGCGCATGGTGTGCGCTCAAATGACTCGACGACACTAGCCTTGGAGTTCAAAAACTTCCACTACGAAGTCTGTAATTATAAATGGTACTCTAGTATCGTTTACACATAACGCATATTGTTAAGCAGATGACGTTGATTTCTGAAGAATTTCTAGGTGAAGAATGACCAGAAAAAAAATGGGAAACAGAAAAATTGGCCAGGAAAATTCCATAGATGTTGATTTCAACTGCCAAACTCAGTGACTAGTTTGATCACAATGTTCTATGGATTACATGTAGTTTAACGCTCCAGTGGTGGGATTAGTGCAGCTGTGCTGCCCCCTTTATCAATTTTTTTTCTGTAGGGAAAAACACTGCAAAAAACTAAATAAACTTTCTCGAGTAGTAGTAAGAATAGACCACAAAAGTGCAAGAAAGGTCTGAAGTTTGCCACGGCAGCCTTTTTTCTTGCTCCCACGCCGCCGTTATCAGTTAAACTAACGACTTGCTCACGTTAACAACCCTGAGCGACCCGTCCATCCATGCTTTGGATATTTCAACAGGCAGTTTCCCCCTGTATTTCACTACACAAACTGCATCCAGGCTCCTACTCCCTACGATATCAACATGCTATTCTTGTTTCTTTCCGGATACAAACACCGAAGTGCGCAACGGTATAAAAACGTGTTGCAATAGCACGTCGATAACGATCAACAATATCGGCAATTTGTCTACATTTATAGTGTAACCACACTGCCCGCTCTTTGTTTGACGTTATGGAAAGTTTTATAGTTTTCACGAGCGGTCGTGTACCGCTGATCTGACCTTTATTCCATGTGTTATCTTTGTGATTATGAAGCTTGTAAATGTATCGATCTATTTTTATCGTTTTCGAGCAGTTAATCTTCTTGATCTTGCCCTCATTTGATCTTGTTTTGTGCGCCATTAGGTGGGCATATCGAATATTTGTCAAATACATAAATGAATGCACTAGTCTTGTATGTTTTATCATCTAGAAAGAACTGCTCTATGTTTTTATCACCCACAGATCACTCCATCTCCTTTGTCTTTTCGAAAATAGACGACTCATCGTATCGCTCTTATTTTTAATCCGCTGATTACTGCAGGTATCAATGTCGAGGAGGTGATTTTCTATGCACACTGCGAGAATATCCATACTAATTGTTCTTTGGGAATTTACTAGATTGAAAAACATTGTAGCTGGCAGTGAAAACCCTACGGGTATACACCTGGATAGGGTAGAGGTAAGGTTTTCATCTTATTCCTTGGTTCATTTATTTTTTTTTTCGTCTCTATTGTCTCGTCCATGTATTGCGGTAAAATTTACAGGGTCTTGCTGTCCAATGCGGTTACAATCTTATTGCAGTAGGATCCCGTCAACTCATCTCTATATATAGTCAAGACCTGAAAAAGGACAAACACATAGGCGAGTCATTTGATATGACAAACTTATTATGTTCTTTTTTCTTCGTTTTTTATTCACCAAAGGCATTCGCTCTTTTTTCTTCGTTTCTTACTCACCGAGGCATTTGCTTAGATAACTGAATAAGAGTGCATGTCCTTCAACGCCTGATTTTATTTGTTTTCGCGGCTTTTTGCTTTGCTTTCGTTAGCAGTACCCATCAAAATGAGCATGATGAGCATGAGCAACATTCGTTAGTTACTGCATGATATTTTAGAAGATTCATTTGAATTTGATCATTCCCCTTACATCCCGTATCACTGCAATTTGTCATTACTTGTCTGTAGTGATAACACCTTTTTTGAAGAGGATACTACATTGCGATTTTCCGAGTCATCAGTAGTGAGTCACTGAGATCTGCGAACTGCGAATATCGTGAATTTCAACGTTGCGTCCTAATTTGCTCACCTTCATAAATATACTGTGTCTTACGGAGTACGTAGAGGTACTATCGCTTTGCAAGCTTCTCGCGCACAAATCCTTCCTTAAACGCTCTCAACATGATACCCGTGTCCAAGGAAGCAGATACGCTGCATTGTGTGGTATTCCTAGGAATTTCAAGGAACACAGACTATCTTTTGCGGCTCTTTGTGTGCTTATTCGTCAAGAACTTTCGATTTTCGTGCGAAATAACCTGATCAAAACTCGTACTTCTGCTCTACCCGGTGTTGTCTCATGCAAGTTTTTCTACTAATTTGTGATGATTCTAGTTCCTCATGATTGTACTTGTGTCTTGTCTCGAGAGGTTACTGCGCCAACATTGGAACAATAATCTTACTTCGTCACTTCATTTCATACAAATAAAATTGCTACATTGCAAAAATTTGCCTTTGTGCATGCGCATTGCTCCATGCAAATTCTTGGCCGGGTCTTCACAGTTCGTGGGAACTCCCTAGTTCACTGCAGTGCATATTTACTCAGCAGTGGCAGTAATTAGTGAGATGTTGTAAAGATTTTTTTCAGGTGAACTTGTTGGCTCGATTCCGCTATCAAAACCAGTTTCTGATAGTGGCTTTCTTGAATTGAAGTTCATTAGTGAGTCACAGCTCTTCTATTGCGACGCATATTCCTGCAGGTATGAGACTCCGTTTACTTGGTTCTTTCTTTGCATTTGTCAAATTTCTTACCATACTTTTTATTTATTTATTTTTTCTTATTTTTACCGCAATTTAGTCGTATCTTTTTCCTTAATTGCACCGCAATATGATCGTTTTCCCATGTTGGAAGAGTTGATTCGCACGAAGCAAAGACTTGGTGTTCTGTGGTCGTGCACATCAACGAAACTTCCTAGATCTACCATGAAGGTAGAAGTGTTAGAGACAAAGTTATTCGGCTGTACGCCCGTATATGCCACCATTGAATTTTTTCCCGAATTTGATGTTCACGCTAATGATTTAACCTCATAATGTTTCCCTTACAAGCGAATCGTCTTAAGCTTATATGTCAAATTTCATACAAATACAGAGAAAGTGGGTGTGACGCATCATTATCGTCTGTGTTGGAATTGCATGGGTACGATATTGGCCAAAACTCTGTTGTAAGGAGCCTTTACATCACTTTTCATCATCCTTCACATCTGCTATAGAACATGTACTGCTTTTACTATGAACTACGATCTTAGTTATAGACGATTAGTAAGCACTTCATTCATAGTGATCTCAGCAGAACAGACTGACGAATAGCATTTCAAATTGATTGTAACTATGTGAACTTGAAATTGATTGTAACTATTACTTTGATAGCTCAATGGCCGCAGTCCTCGTAATGCATAAAGACATAACGTAACCCATTCCGGAAACATATAGTTATAGTCATTTGCTCTGTGAAAATTGCACCAAACAAACATTTTCTCTGCGCTGTCATCCTACCAGGGAAATATCGTTACCATTGCACTCAACTGTACTTCAGTGAGCTGATCACCTTTTGGAGAAACATTTCCAAGCCTAAATGAAAAATTAAATGCCATAATTCCTGTGTTTAGTTACGATGACGAGGTTTTAGTATATAAACTTGACTTGTAGTAGAAAGCGCTTCTTGATTACGATGAATCACTCAACTTGAAAATGTGTATCTGCACAGCAAGACAAGATCATGGAAACATTCTTCATTTCTAGACAACACGTAGGATGTCTGTGAAAATAGGAGTATGTTTGAATTTTTGCTCATACTTAGGTTTTTTGATGAGTTCATGTCAGACCAGCTATGAGGTCTGTTTCAATACTCAAAATGAAGTCAAAGTGAATGTACAATCAAGATTGTGCTTGGTGCGTAACTCTTGTCTCAATGGTCAAATTGCTTCCTCGCCCACCCTTAGTGTTCATCAATGAGTACACAATCACAGGAAGTGTGTTCAATTTCCGTTCCTCTAAATTACGTATTAAAATCACGTAATACTAGAAATTATCTATCAGTCAACACGATGTTTTCACTTGAACGATACTTCACGTTTGTTAATGCTTTTGTTGGTTATCCCGCTGATGCAGAAAGTACAGAATAGAAAAAATGTGCAAATTCTGTTTATTTTTTTTTTCGCTCAAATTCCTTTTTGTCTTGAACTGCAACAGATTCGCGGTTTTAGTACATAACGGTTTTTACAGCTTGTGCGAGGCATCGAATAAGGTGTGGTCTTGTGAAGCTCTTGTACTTTCTTGGAATGGTGAAAGCAGTACTTCAATATTGGATATCTCGTCCGCATACTCTCATGAAAAAGGAAAATTATTTGTTCGTGTTGCGGAGCTAACTCGAGCGGCAGTGCTAGCTTTCACTATCAATAACACCAGGTCAGTTCTTTTTTGAGATTTCCAAGTTTCAAAGTTTTCGTACTACACCGACAGCCGCCGCTGGCAGCAAGTGGACGCCTCTTGTGCTTTCGTGTGTGAAGCGCTGAAACGACTGCTGCAAATGCTGCAAAGACGTTGCCTTTTTTCCTAATCATCATTTTCTTGCGCATATCTAGTATTCCTCTATCATTCTTCTATCATTCTTCTACCTACCCTCTATTCTTCTCTCAATCATTTTCCTTCAAAAAGGATTTGCATCTCTCTTGGTCAGTCAGTAAGCCTATCAACCTTAGCTTTAACTTACTCATGGTTGGTTCTCCCCTTAGCAATATCATTTCAAGCTTTTTGAAGTCGTACATCTCATACGGCGTATGCTATTCTATTTCCTCTTCCATCCTTTATACGACCGATTAAATGTTCTCATCTATGGTTTGCTCTCTGGAAAAGTTTCCGTATTTTTCTGCAGCGAAATCTGTTGCCTCTGATGTGTTAAAAGGCGAACTAGTTTCATGAGCACGCGTCATAGTTAGGGTGTACAGTCCAGTACATCTTCTGTTTGATATAGTGTGCCTAGGTGCCGAGACTTTCCGCGATCGCCCGTGAAGAATCAGCCACGCTTGAAATGTCAGTAATCTGCCCGCGCAAGTAGCCTATACTTCATTCGCAGCGTTTGTTCACACACATATTTCACCGCAAAGATTTGGCACCTCAAACACACTATATAGCGGAAAATTTACCAGACTGTACACCTCATGCGCATGCGGAGGTAGGGATGCGGTGCAGGAGGAACCAAGGCCTGCCGCCTGTAGCTGTAGGAGATAGTTAGGAGCGCGACCGCTGTGAAAAAGATTTTGGCAAAGATCCACGAAAACTTGACGAGAACATCGATTAGAAACGAACTCATATAACTCTTCTTGGAGTTAACTTTCAAGGATACAAAGGACAGATTTGGAATCAGTATTGAAATGCGCATTTTCAGTAACAGGTTTACCGGATAGATAAACTACTCTATCTCACTACTCGAGTTCATTTTTACCAAAAACTGAACCTTCAAAATTCACCACTAAAAGCTGAATATTCAAGTTCAGTGCTGTGTGATTTAGTGAAATTTCCTGATTAGAAGTTCAAAATAGGGAGTGGTAATCAGGAAATAATGTTTAACTAAATTGCATGTAATAAACTTTCTCTATCGTGCACAACCTCGAGGGGATTACCAACATAGTTGGCACATCTTTGAAATTCCTAGTGTCAGAATTTAAAATTAGAATAGGTTGCATATTGCATTTTGATTCAAGCCTCCAGATGTGTTCTTGTAAAATTTTGATTGTTTTGGTTCATTGTCAAAAGGCATAATATTCCCTTATCTCCAAGAAGAATGAATTTTGGACGAAAATCCCGGTCTTCAACAATCTGTAACTTCAAAATTCATAAAACAAAAAGTTTGTACAAGACTGTTGACTTTTACCACTACAATTCCAAATTTTCCCTTACTCTAGGCTCAGCAATTGCGCCTTCCAATTTGCATTTAAAAGCTGTTTTTCAATTCTTTTAAGGTCATCTCCAGGCAAAGTTATGAATTGTTCCTAAGGGTGGATACCCTTGCTAAATTCTCTTGGATCCTTGCCAAAATATTCTCCCACAGCGCTATCGCTCTTAATTATCTCCTGCGGATACAGGCGGCAGCCCTTTGGTTCCTCCTGCACACCCCCATCGAAGGTGAAATTTTGGGTGCCCATGGCCACCGGTAGTATGGGGTCTTCTTCCAGAACAAGATAATTGATTGCTTTATTGATAGATAGGTTTGCATAAGAAGGAATGAGCAAGTACTCTGGAGCTTTATATGATCGCAGTGTACTGGAGAGTTCATGTTCTTAAAGGCAGCGTACACCCAAAATTTCACCTTCGATGTTTTTGACATTGGGGCCTTTCCGTGCCTCTGATTACAGTTATGACATTGAAATCCTCCAAAAGTCCCAAAAAAACCCCGATTTCCGAGGACTCTCTCTTCAAAGGGAGGACGAGTTTCGAACTGCTCGGCCCCTTCGGAATGCAATCGAAAAGCAGCTGCAACAGCATGACGCCTGTATTTGCAACTGCAAATGCTGCGTATGCTGTCGTGGATTCGTCGTCCGAAGGAGGCAGAACGCAAGAAGCAACTGCAATGTTGCATCTGCTGTTGCGTTTGTAACAGCAGGTGCAACTGCAACTGCAGCTTACGCTGTCATGGATTCGTCCGGAGGAGGCGGAGTGAAAGAAAATTGAGGGGGGTTTTCTCGGCTCACAAGCAACATTGGGAGACCGGACCAACGCAGTTGCTCTTCTTCTGGGCCCAGTATATATACGGTATAGAAAAATCTAGAAAATTTAACTTACAAGGGAAGGATACCAACATTAGTTGGCAATTGAAGATGAGATGTATGTCGTTAGATGCGCCTTTGAACGCTGATTCCAAATCTGCTTTCCTTTTTTGCGGAATAAGTTTCGGAAAGAAGTTATGAGCGTTTCAATGTGCAAATTTGCCAAACATTGAGTGGCTTGAAACTAGCGAAAAGCTTTATAATAATATCTATGCGATTTCCGCCGGCTTCGCTCCTTCCTTGTAAACAGTATACTCGATACAAGAATTATTTTCCAATTTCCGCTGTTTTTGTACAGCTTTTCGCCAATTTTAGGCCACCTAAACTTTGCCAAATTTGGACATTTGAACGCCCACAAGTTCTTTCGGTAACTCATTCCGCAGAAAAGGAAAACAGATTTGGAATCAGCGTTCAAAGGCGCGTCTACTGATATACATCACATCTTCAGTCGCCGACTAATGTTGGTATCCTTCCCTTGTTAGATTTTGGGTGTACGCTGCCTTTAACGATATCTTCCTATCCTGAGGTCCCGTTGGAAACTCGTTGAAACTATGCTTCGCTCTTTGGCATGTGACCCAACGGCCCTCTTTAGAGCCATATTCGCCATGGATACATAGCATGTTCATTGGAACCAAAAAAAAGATCTTCTTTGTTGTTGTGTGTGTAGTACACGAAATAGGGCGACATTACCATTGTCATGTCACAAATTCTTAGTGTCACCGCGCGCACATGTCGCTTAGGGAAGGTCTTCTAGAGCACATGTAGGACACTGATCTGGACTGTTTATGCACCTTTCTTTTTTTTGAGACTTCATTTGACATGGTGTTGTTTTGAATACAGTACTGAAGCAACTCACTTCTGTTCAGCGTGAACTAATGTTTTCAAGCTTGCATGGTGTACTTTACCATTTATTGGAGCAGATATATTGCGTTCTAAACATGTTTAACTGTTGCGACCGTTTAATTCCATGCAAACCTTTCTGAGGAGAGCAATCGTAATCGTTCCTTGTGTGCTACAAGTAAAACTGGATCCATTAGAAACTGCGTTACGTAATTTGAGTTCCAAGAATTTGAAGATCACAGCACACAGAAAAAGGTCGGGAATTGAACCACATGATTTCGCATTTTTTGTTTTGTTTCAACTCCTTAAAAGTCGCACATGGCTATTCGTTGTACTGGCTTGTGGCTACGCGGTGTAGAAGTCTCTCGCCAAGCACTTTTTTGTTAGGACTTACATTTTGCCAAGAAGAGCTTGTTGAGGAAGCTTCTTGTTTGGCTTTATCAGATCGCCTGTGGATGCTACCGGTACCAACAAATAAGTCTAGGTAGATAGGAGCCTACTGACTACGGTGGTTTTCATCAAATCTTGAATTGAAGGTTTTTATCGGAACTATGAGACGTTATTAATTTCCGGAAAACCCAATACTTCCACTTGCGAAGTTCATTTTGAAATTTTGAAGATGGGAGCTTTGGAAGTAATTCTCTGAACACATGGCACAAGTCGCAGCTTGAATTGGCTTAAATTAAATGAAAATTTTTTGAATATGTGACTTCTTAATGCATCTAATGTCCACAGAAGCGATGCCCTATTTTTTTTGCTGTAATAATCTGGTTGAGGCTAGAATCATTGACAAACAAGCTGTTTTGTTTGAGTTGTCTGTTCATTGTCTCATCTTTGATTTGTTTTTTCTTTTCATGAAAAGTCATCTGCATACAAATAAGCGCGAAATATTGGAGAGCTCTTCTCCAGTGCCTCATAAATGTTTCCTTTATTCTCGGTTAATTTCATAGTTTACCTCCGAAAACAAGGGAACAAAAATCAAACCTCCGTTTTCTTGAAATCCACAAGCAAAAGGCAGAATTTTGCAGAATCAGATCATGTGCATTGTTTGTAGAATTGACCCAAAAATTGCTCAAACTATTGGATTGGTTCATAATGCTCGTTTTTCCTATCACTTCCTTCAACCGCTACTTTTCGAAGTGCAACCGTTCTCACTGAAAACCTCTTGTGATATTTAAAAACCCGATCTTTTTCATACATACTTTCTTTTTTGGAGGTCCCTGTTCAGACCGAAGTTCCATGCCTTCAAAGATAAGAGACTGAAACTGAAATATTTCCGTTCAACTCTACCTGCTCTAAATCCATGAAAAAACATCACTTCAGAAAAATGTTATAATTGCGATGTTTTGTGAAAAAAAAACAAAACAACATGCCTGCCAAGTCAAAAAATTCAAGTCGAGAAAGCCAAGAAGTTTGAATTAGTCTTGATTGATTACTGAAACCATTCTTAGCTGTATAAAAAGCTTACAAGGGAATGATCAAATTATGAAGTTGCCCCAAACAAGCTGCATACCATCCGATGCAGCATGGAACGTTGACTTAAAACCTGTCTTCCATATCTGCTGAACTCCTTTGCAGACAAAGTTATTAGCAGTTTTACTGCGAAAAAATCGTAGATAATAATCGCGAAATTGAGCACATTGTTATCCCTTCAGCTAATCTTTAGTTTTGGGCTATACGAAGTAACGTAGGTGCATGTTTTGGCCCAGCATCAAGCCGTAAATGGCTCCGTACGGCTAGTTTTGCACGCGCGCACGATTTCTTACTAGGGGAGGACCCAAAATCGAAATTGGCTTTTTGAATGAAATATTTAACTATCTGAAGAGCAACAAACGCTGATTCCAAAACTTTCTTTGTATCTTGCCAAGCTCCTCCATGTTGAGTTCTGGGTATTTCTGGAGCGGAAAATGTTAACAAAATCTAGGTAAAGTCAAGGTATGGTCTTTCCAGCGCTCAAATAAAGAGGTGTTGAGTACGAGTATATTAAACAAAAGGTTTTGCACGCATATGAGCTCTGATTCTTAGACGAATTCGTTCCAGTTGCGCGTCCGTTTTTTTGAACCAAAAAACGCTCAAAACTCAGCCTGTTGAGACGCTTGGCAGATAACAAAGACAGTTTTGGAATCAGCGTTTGATTCTCTTCACCATGGTGCATGTCTCATGTGGAAAGCCGATTTCGACTTTGGGTCCTCCCCTTGTTAGTAAGATAACGGCATTTATTGGCTATAACGGTCTTTATGGCTCATAGCTTCGTACACAAAAGTGTTCAGCAGATAAGGAAGACAACTTTGGATTCAGCGTTTCATGGCGCATCTAATGATGTAGTTTGTTTGGATCGACCACTTCGACTCGTGACCATTCGCTTGTCACGAGAAAAGCGATTGCAAAAGTTCAACTCTGCGCAGGTGGAGTGAACGTAGAACTAGTTATAGCAGAAAAACGGCAGGATCTGTCCGCTTCTCAGAGGAGTAAAAATCGGAAGATAGAAAACACAGTTTTTGCCTCTTTCAAAAAGCAGGAAAAAGTGGGTACTTCTGGTTTTTTGGCAATACTTTTTGAATCCATTTAATTCAAGTTTCAAGGTACTATTCGACCGGCCATTAGCTTTATGATGAGCAAAGTTTGTTCCATTCTAGTACTTTTGAGAATAGTTGTGCTTTTTCGAACTATAGGAAAATCTTTTAAAGAAAAAAATCTCGGCAATTTTTGGGCTAGAGAATCTTTCCCGTGGTGAGTACAATCATGCAGAAGTATGCGTTGCATGGATAAAAGTTCGCTGTTTACAACAGTTTTTGATGCACTCAGAAAGGTTGTTTTGGAAAAGGTATATTGATTCACCGAAAGTTTAAAAACGTACATTTGTGCACCTTTTGCAATGCCATAGTAGATGTTCTCTCGTTGCTGCGAGAGGGGACCTACGGCATTTAGTAATCAAAATGCAGAGCTGCTGTCAATACTTCAAAAAATTCACAAAAAGGCAGCTTTCTATCTCATTACAACAAGAGAAAATCAAATGCTCTTCAACTTTTTCATAGTCCTTTTCCCCAAGAAAGATTAGTGAGATTTGAGCTTGACATCACTTCTTGCTGGACAGTCGGCCGCGCTATGAACAAGTTTGTGCTGACCTCTTGCCAGCTTGGCACGAGCGGGCACCAGGGAAATTTTAAAATGAAGTCTCCTTTGATCTTGAAAATTTCGTACGAAGTTTCCTTTGACCCTAAACCCTAAACGTAAAAAAACCCTGAAAAACGCTAAAAAATGTCACAATTTCGGCCCACAAAAACAACATCCCCTTCGCTTTCTGTTCCAAAAACGATTTCGAGTTTAACCCGGTGCCAGCTGTGCGAGCCCTGCCTCTTGCATCTGAATATGTGAAGTAGAGTACTATTGATACTTGTCCGTGTGTAAGACCAAGCGAGGGTATAGTAGTTAGAATGTAAAACAATCTGACAAGGGAAGGACATTGGTCGAAGAAGGCTTTCCACATGTAATGCTTATCATTCTACTGGTGTTAAACCAATAACAACAAATCCGTGTTCCTTAGCTGCTCAATGATCCTTTGGGAAAAGGCTACGAGCAATCATTGCTCAGGATGACCATCGCTACATTATGCTAGCGCCGCACGAGTAATGTGCAGCTGTGGACGGATGACCGCGTAGGTATCTGTGGAGGCTATGGAACAGGTCGTCAAGAGTTGGGATCCTTTCTCAACGCCATCCTCCATAACTTGGTTTGTGGATGACCTTCAAAGACCATGCCGCAGCGCTGTGAACTGTGCTAGACGGAAAACTTGTAACGTAAAAATGTAACGAACATTTTCCCTGGCGCAACCTCAAAAATAAAATTGCTAGATGTGCATACCTTCCTCACTTTTGAAGCCATGACAAATGTCTGCCTCGCACGTTATGGCTCACAATGTTGTTGGCTGTGACTCCCTAGGGATTCAGTCCAGAAAAAATCCTCCACTCATTTACGCACAATACTGTTCACATATGTTCGAAGATTTTCTCTATTCGTGCCTACCTTGACAGTCATCAGGAAAAATTGAAATCCACATCTAATACTGTTTTCCAATGGGTGTTTGTGAATGTAGACTGGTTCAGATGTTTTATATTGGTATGCTTTGAACGTTTTGTTACGTAGTACCACACATGTTCATAAACATTCAATTTCAAAAAAGAAACATTTCAAGAAAGTTTGCGATTACTTCAGCGTATTGAACGAGCTATTGAGGGCTTTTCTTTGCCATTAGGGATACATACCGAACAACTTGCAAAAATGCAGAAATGTCGGCCGGATGAAAGATTCGAACTCTTGACCAATCGTTCCTTAGTCCCCTCAACTATTTACTCAACAGGGAACGATACTTGCTAACCCCGACCATCCATAAGTTTGTGTATCAAAAAAAGCGACCTTCAATGCTGGTTCGAGTACTGTTTTCCATATTTGCGAAACGAGAACCTGAATGGAGTAATATTTATTCTCTCAAAAATGAATTGCGCTACTGCGGAGGGTAGAAATCATTGATAAAAATTTTGCTTTCCTCTTTAAATGCTAAATATGATTTAGATAGGTATAAATACAAGTTACACCTTTCAAGATTCTCCTCAATAGCTTCAAACGGTAAAATAGATCAAATTGGATGATTTTAACTACCTAAAAATACGCAAATTTTCTACGAAAAAAAGTTCATGGATGCGTTCATATGATCGTCGCAGATTTCGAGCACAGATTTAGAATCAGCGTTTCTAGGTGCACCTTATGGTATACCTCGAATTCCAAATGGCCGGGGTCGCCAAGTATCTTTTCCTTGTTAGTCAACCGTCCATGCTTGTACAGTATTTGGCGGCATAGCATAATGTGCGCAATGGTCGTCCTAGGAGGTCGCTCACAATTTCCCAGAGGATCTTTGAGCTGCTGAGGAACACGGATTTGGTGTTAATGGTCCAAGACCAGTAGAATGATATGCATCACATATGAAACACTTCGACCAACGGTCCTTCAGTGAGATAGAAAAATCCTACATTCACACTTGCTTTTAATGTAGAATGCATTCATCCAACTTCAGCTAAACATACACAAAAATCCGTTAAGAACTTCCTATCTCTTTGATAAGCATTATACTAAACTACCATTATACTTCTACTGTGTTCCATTGAACATTTGCTGCATTCTTTCGTGGGTCATATACGCAGTTGTGTACAAAAAAACCTTCATTACAACTAATTATTCATGCCCGGTTCGCGACATGCGTTCGCCATACTATCTCGATATAGACGTATTATGACTCAAAAGCATTCAACTCAGCATGCACATCTTTTAATATACAAAAGTTGCTTTGATAAGCGCACAGTAGGTAGTTAGTTCTCAAGATTTGGGGCTTTTTTTTGCTTACGGTAGTCCAGTGCGTGCTAATTTATTCATTAGTTGCTGCTGAAGGTGGGTGCCAACCGTGCACCTACAGTACCCAGGCAGGTACACCCAAGATCTTATATATAAAGCTGAATGTCTGTTTGGCTGTCTGTCTGTATGTCTGTACGTATGTTCCGAACAGAAAATTCCATTTCTGAACCGACCGATCCGGATCAAACTTGGCACACATACATTTCGGGGCCGGGCAGGTGTCATAGGCCACTTTTCGTCATCGTTCGATATCGATTTTACCGATTTTTTTGCAAAGTTTGACTTGCGGGGCTGGAAATTGGCACAGAGGGGTAATCGAGCATGCTGATAACGAATACAACATTACTTTCGGAATTATTCATTAGTTTTATCGATTTTATCGATTTTTTTGCAAAGTTTGAGCTAAGGGGCTGGGAATTCGCACGGGGATAAGTGAGCATGCTGATTACTAACACAGAGGGAATAGGGATTTGCATGTAGAAGTGGGCACAAGGAAAGGTTGTGGAAGGCGATGGAACTTTATCAAAGTGTTTTGACAGGGCCGGGCGGAGCCGGGTAAGCCAGCTAGTACTTCTATAAATTAGAATATGTGCGCCGTCAAGCATAAAGGCAGCGGCTCGGCAGAACGACAAATTTGAGATATTCATCGTTCTGGTCCCCCTAGACGAGCTACGTCCAAGACTGTGTCTTGCAGCTTCAAAAGATCTCAATAACCCGCTTCAACGTAAGAAGTGCTATTTGGGCGGACCGCGTATCCTGCTCTCTAGAGCGCGAGTCTTGTTGTGAGTGGAGACACCGTACCTACCGTACCTACGAGCCAATCGCGCCAGAGGGCAGGCATACGCCGTCCGCCCAAATAGCATTTTTCACTTCTGGAGAAGCAGATTATCTATATCTTTTGAAGCTGCAAAGCACAGTCTTGGCTCAGCTCATCCAGAACCGAGAACGATGAATATTCTTCCAAATTTGTCATTCTGCCGAGCCGCTGCCTTCGGATGGTACTGCATCAGAATTCGTTCACATTGAAGTGAGATGTGGCGACGTAAATGTCGCAAACTTGGTGACAGTCTCGTCTTTTTTTTCACAAATTATGGCGGTACTGTAAATCGGTCATGGTACGTGACGTGGTCGTTCTATCCCATGACTAGCATTTGTTGTCAACTTCAAATAATCCAATGTTAATTACCAATATAGGTACAAAATCGTAAAATCTGCATTAGCATCCAAGAAGTTTTGATTATAATGTTTACTGCCATGAATCCCCAATGTATGATTTATTACAAATTTGCTGTGCATTCTCACAGTGGCGGGAAATGTTTAGCATTATGTTTTGTTTTCTTTATCTTTATGTTTTGGGAAAAGCAAGAATACTCAAAGGGAGAGCCGAGGGAGTCGGGGGGGGGGGGGGGGCAGCACGTAAGATAGGCAAGCTAGCCTCCTCCCTTAGGTGAGGAGCCCGGTAAGATATCAAGGTAAGGTAATTTTTGAATCGTGACCTAACATACTGTGTGAAACAACTCTTGTTTTCATCGGTCACCGTTTGATCTCAATTACTGTAGTTTCTTGCCAACTTCAAGAATGTCTTCCGACGGTTTCCTCGTTGCTATCCGTTATCTGACTTTTATAACTTGAAAAACTTAGGAGGCATGCGTACAAAACATGAGAAGCCATCTGCACAATTTCATTGCTCGCATAATACTCGCATGAATTTTGCGAACCGTTTGGAGAGGCACTTTTTTTGAAGGGGGGGGGGTCACCGGAAAGGTTTGATGAAGTCAGAGATAGATGTGCTTTACATTCATGGGCTTAGTAGATGCGCATGAGAAAATAACAAATGCATCACTGCACATGAATTTTCGCCCCTTCGAAGGCTTGCTTGGAACGCGAATACGAATTTTTCATCCCATCTTGGTCTTCTTGATTCGCTGAGTCCATGAATGTGCTTAGAATTTCTCGAATTTGTCAAAAAGTGCTTTTGATGGCGTCCTCCGGCCTTGGAGATTACTGAAGTGGCTGGACGAGCGATTCCCACCAACTGAGTTGTGACTGGCTGCCTGAGACAACCAGCCAGTTGCCGCCAAGATGGTGGACTGACTCCACCCCTATACAGTCTCCTGCAGTCAGTCGCTGTTTTGGCGGGAATCTCTCCTCCAGCGCGCCATAAACCTACCTTTTGACAACTTTGAGAGATTCTAAGAAGAACAATACTGGACTCAGCGCATTCAGAAGGCCATGGAGATTAACCCGCAGCCTTAACTTTCTCGAGCCACTGCTTTTGAGTGCGCATAAAATTGTGTGAGGGCTTCCACTGGCTGTCGGCACTTATGAACTGCTTGATGTGGTACGAAGGATACCTTAGAAGTTGCCTCGTTATTGCTTTGCAATCTCAGTAATCATATTTGCTTGTAGGTCATCACTTCCCGTGCAAAGTGCTCCAGATGCCCCCTATATTAGAGGCTTCAGCACGGTTTCTGGTTTCGCTAGGGGAATGTACATATATTTTGTTGGCTCAGCTGTTCAACCCTACGAACCTTTCATTAACTCTAATCTGGGAAACGAAAACCGCACTATCACTAAAATAACCAGGTTCGTCTCATAAAATGCCCGTCATCGAAAATCTGGATGCAAAGGTCTCATAAGTTTTTTCAGGATATGTTCCTCTGATCTCACTTCACAATTAGAATCTCGCATAGATCTTGCCATTGATTGTGGATTCGGAGGTGAGTCTGTTTTTGGGAGCTGTCAAAAATTTTGCTGTAATTCTGAGCTATCTTCGATGTAACCTATCATGCATGGTCAGAAGAATACTTCACTTGATCTTTATTTCTAAAGTATAGAAGTACTTATATCAGCTTACCAATTTTTTGAGACGTCAACAAACGGGTAGAAGCTTCGTACTATGATGCTGTTCATGACCAAATTACTGTGGTTCTGAAAAATGATAATCATAATGTGAGTTTATGTTTTATTCTCATTGTTCTACTGGGTGTATGCGGAAATTACACACTTCAGTGGAGTATATGTGCGTTTTCCATGACAGATGTAGAGGAACGTTTCAACAGGGATTGGGATTTATGTCAAAAAACCACAAATCGAGATAGTGCAATGGTAAGTAAATGAGTAACCGATTTTTGTTATGCATCTAGAACATTCTTGACATCATATCCCGCGATCTCTGGTCGGGTGATGTTACCGTTGCAAAAAGTAAAACACCGAGCGCCAGATAGAGCGATGGGCGCTCGTTTATTATGTTAAAACAGCGGCCGATCAGATTGCGAGATTTATAAGTATTGCTTATGGTTAAAATAGTTATCTGAGTCAACCTTCATTTGTAAATAGTTGCACATTGTTTTTGTCCTTACGCTTACAAAATCATTGGATAACAATATTACGTATTTGATTCAGAACTGCCAAACAGCTGTAAGCGCTGCAGATCTTGACGATCAGTGTTACATATTTACTAGGAAAGCAGATGCATTCAGAATGCAAACATGCATCCGTTTCGGACAGGTGATGCCGTCTTCATTGTGGATCGAAGGTTCAGTACTGTAATGTTTACGTATTCAGGATGTGCACCGCATATATGATAACTGCAATTTACATCAGCATGAAGAAAATTCTTATCGTTATGGATGGCTGGAGGATTTTCGTCCGCTTGTGGGAACTCCGATAGCAAGGTGTGTTCATGCAAATATGTCATGACTCTCATAAATCTCGATAATAGGCTTCGCTCTATGTTTTTTTTTTCAAAATCGAATTAATACAACTCAGGAACTGTGAACAGCTGCCAGCTTTTTGCAAATAAACTGTCAGTAAGAGGCCGTACCTTTACGCTCACAGAAATGAGCGAGTTTGGCGATTGCGGTTCTTCAAGAGAGTTCGCTGGCCGCGACAACTCATGTTGAGGTGTCGATGAAATTTCGAATGTGGACATTTCTATCACATGCATTAGTTGATTTTTCAAAAAAAAGGCCATCATTCGCGCATGAACTCTGGCTAGAAAAGCAAGTGCAATAAAGTTCTGGTTTTGAATGCGGTTATTTGAGACTCTGTAAATTTTTAACGAATGAAGTTAGAAGACTCTCGACCATCATTAGATAGAGCATAGACCTTTGTAATGTCTTGAAACATGGTCAAGAAAAACGCTTATATATTTTTGCACCAACCTAATACGATCTGGCACTTCCAACAACTCGAAGAAGTCGAATGCGTCAAATTTGGAGGGCATCTGATAACTAAGCAGCAAGCCTTTGAATATGACGAGACATAGTGGTAATCCACAATGCTAAGTATGTACGAACATCAAATTTGTTCGTTGCTATGATAAAAAATCAATTCTACCTATAGAAAGAGTTTTCATATGGATCCGGTATCATTTTTTATAACTAGCATGTCGAATACTTCCCCTAGGCCTATTTATGGCAAAATTTGAAGCAAACTAGAGCTTTTCCTCCTGTGCCGTTCACCTACCGTAGCCTTTGATTTCGATGGCAAACGACAAAAATGGCTGCATATGTATTTTCATAATCTTTATAGCACCAAAATCATCAAATCACATAGAAAAGACAAAAGGTGTACAATTTATAAGTTTTGGGACATATTGTATATATGAAATAGGTTCCTCCAGACCTTGTCAGATGATTGCTCTTGCCGTTTTTAGTGTGACTGCTAATATTGAGCGAGTGGTATCTGTTTTACCAGATTTTGAAAACGAGGCGCTGTTTATCGGTGGTTTCAGTGGATCATCGATGTTATTGTTGAGGGTATGTAGATTAGATACTATGCAAATTATGCTCTTGGACTTCTCAGTGCTTGTGTTATAGGTATCATGGCAGCCAGATGGCTTGCCTTTACATTCTCGGATTTTTTGGAAGAGAAGAAGCTTCCCATCTTCACGTTTTCCCATGTGTTTGGACAGCAACGAAAAGACCCTTTTTATGCTGAATTCAACAACGGTAATTGCTTACAGTTTTCATTGTTGCTTGTTTTTGTTGAAAAGGACCATACTTACTGATAATTCAGGTTATTCGTAATCAAATAAGTTGTGCTGGTTTATATAGCACTTGTGAAGACTTGGCAGAAGGTGGGTATCTGATTTATTATGTAACTTTTAGCATGGATTCAAGTAAACAACTCAATTTCAGTTGTTATCAATTTCAGGCGGCTGGCAAGATCCTTTGTCATGTATCTGGTGTCCAGATGAGCACAGACTAGCAGTGACGTCTTCATATGACAAACTTGGATGCCTACATCCAATCACGAAAACCTGTCCACCCCTTATTGATCATGTTTGTTTTTTTTTTCAAGATTTTCAGAGCTATGAAACTATTACGAACCATTCTGTACAAAAGTCACGCTATCCAAATAAGCGAAAGCGAGAGCATTCGTATAAAATTACTTCCTTTGATAGTAGATATGACCTTTTCTTACTGGCTTCCAACTTCGCACACTTGTATAAAGCGTTGCGGCGGATAGTGTCTTAAACGTCCCAGAAGTGAATGCAGAAGTGAATTCTATTTGTCATTTTTTGGTAGGAATAGCTAAGCCGTCATTAGAGGCTAGATATCATCAATTATAGGCTGCTACATGACGAATACGCAGTACCTTTTGTCGCGAACGCGGTTCCATTAGCCGTAGAGCGCATAGGGCGCAGCATTTACAACGGCAAAATACGCACGCGCAGCGTTCGCGCACGCTCAACTAATACTGCTTCTGCGCCTTCGTCATGCAGCCGCCTTTACCTTGATCGGTGCCCAATATAGCTCATTCAGCTTTCGCTTATATAAGCTCAGAATCGGCAAGATTATAAAAGAACGATTAAGGCAAACCGAAATGAACACGCAGAATGGGAAATCTTTGGTTCGAATATGGATAGAATGCAAGATATCGAAGTTTACGTTTGCGAAGAAAAGTGCCAAGTCAACCGACAGCTATCGAGCAGCACCAAGTATGTTATGTGACAAAGCCACCTACAATAAAACATAATTTTGTTGTAAAGGTTGCTATGTTCACTGCCTGAGGATTCGGATCAAGACGCAGCTTGCAATGTTCGGGTCGTAGGACGTTTAGAGGGCTATAATGCATTTACTCTCGAAGTGAAGAAGACGACCCATAGTGTGGCATTGATGACGGAACGCTCTTCAAGCTCACGGTTCATATTATAAAACAGCGTTGAATATTTTAAAAAATTTCGATCACATTGCAGAACATGGAAGGAAATCGTCGCAGTAGTCGTTGTTGTTATCATTCTAGCAGTGCTGGGAGTGATCATCTGCTTGGCAAGGAAGAAGATGAGGGTAATATTCATTGAGTTCTGCATCATAGCTACTATTATAATCTTTCCAGAAGAAGGGAAGTACAATGGAGATATCTAATAGCAATGTTTACGATGATGGTATAGAACGTAAGTTCTACATTTCTGGTTTAACAAAAGTAGCTTAGTTCTTTTTACAGGTTATTTGAGTAAACTTGAGCACAATCTGGTGGATTTCGTTTCTCCATACGAGCAAATGTTTAGGTTTGTATTTTTCTAATTGCTGTCGGATCCATATGAATAGTGCGGTTCTTAATCTCTTAAGGGCAGCTTCCAGGCAAATCTGGGCCTATGATCTCACGTGGAGGGTAGTCTTGGAGCGCTAACTAAAACACTGGCCAAGCGGCAGCTCAAATGATGAGCTCAAAGTTGAGCTATTCGCTTCCAAACTGGACTCCGGGATCGTATGCGCATGGATTCTTGGCGTGACAAATTAGTTTCGCGCGCATACGATCCCGGGGTGTTTGGAGGCGAATATCTCAACTGTGAGCTCCCCACTTGGCTGCCGCTTGGGCAGTGTCTTAGTTAGGGCCTCAAGATTACTTCGAACGTCAGAACCCTGTATGCCCAGATTTGCCTGGACGCTGCCTCTAAGGTTTAGATGAGATTCCAAATTTTTTATACAGAACTATGCGAGGGCTTTCAGGGACATAGATAATCGATTGAAGATAGATTTTTCGTCTCTGCATATCGAAGAAGAAATAGGCAGAGGTTTGTCATTTTAGTGCCTGTTTTTTTTTTCTCTCAAAGTGATTTTACTTCTTCGGATTTTGAACAATCTGGTAACATAAACAAATCAGGAAAAGCACAATATCGAGTGTATGATTCAGGTCATTTCGGTATCGTCAGTCGCGCCACATACATAGCTCCTGATGGAACAACAAAGAAAGTTGCTTGCAAGATTCTAAAGCAAACTGCGGGAATAGGAGATTTCATCACAGAAGGTAAAAATAAGATCATCATACCTTTCTGAAATGTGTGGTTTTAGGGATAACTATGGGACGGTTCAATCATCCCAATCTAATGCAGTTGGTAGGGATTGCTTTTACCGATGGGAAGATTCCAGTAATTGTTACGGATTACATGGAAAACGGTGACCTTCGTACCTATCTTCGAGATGATTCGAAGGTATGAACCTTAACTTTAGGAGGAAATTTCATAGTTCGTCACGTTTTTCGGTTCTGAGTTACAACAAATTTCAACAGCAATGTAAGTTAGTGCTAGTGGTGGATGCTGATGATTTCAGGTAATCACATTGCGAAGTCTGCTACGCTTTGCATGCCAGATTGCTCAAGGAATGGAGCATCTGCATAGTTGCAGATCCGTTCACTGTGATTTAGCCGCAAGAAACTGCATGTAAGTCCCATCTCTCTTGTTCATCCGGCAATAATCATTCCTGTTATCTTGTTCTGTGGTAGAAGACATTCGTACGAAGAGTTGTTTTCTGCGACGTATCGCTGCCAATACTGAATGAGGATCAATTTTAGGCTGGACAATGATTTAAACATAAAAATTGGCGATTTTGGTCTTTGCCGAAGAGTCAGCGACGACAGCGAAGCTTACGAGCCTTCTAACAAACATCGGGATGTGCCTTTCCCTTGGATGGCTCCGGAAGCCATAATCAGCGAAACGGTACATTTATGATGATCTTAGTAACTCTAAATTCCACTGTGTTCTGATAAAGTGTGATTTGCCCAGATTCAAAGTTATTTACATGATTTTGTAACGCTGAAATCTCACATTTCTGTTCAAACTAGATATTTATTTCCATATATTGGTAGCTTTATAAAGGCGTAATTAATTTATTCTAGTTCACATTCCAAAATGATGTTTGGGCCTATGGCATTGTGCTGTGGGAACTGACTACTCGTGGATTGACACCATATGGAGGAAAAAAAGGGATCGAGATAATCGAATTTCTACGAGCAAATAGGAGATTACAGATGCCTGAATACTGTCCCGCCCAATTGTGAGTACTCATTGCTCTTAGTGCTCTATGTTTATACTAATTGCGCTGTTAAAAGAATTCCCCGCCTGCTTTGCAATGTTGTGACTGCATAGTTTATTCTGTTTATTTATTTAGTGCATTCTAGATTCGAAAACAGCATAGTATATGTCGTGAAGTGCTGAAAGTTAGTGTTGAAAAGATTCGAACGTTTGAAGAAATAAAACAGCTAATTGTTACAAGAACGGAATTCATGTGTCACTTAGCTGTCGTTCATATAAAAGGCGAATAATTCGGAACTGTAGACTAAATCCGTTGTAAAGTCGCCTGCACGAAATCGCCCGGGTTGCTGTAGGCTGAAAGCACGCGAGCGTGCCTGCAACGCGGCTATCCAGCACGGGCGCCATGATGACTCATGCGCGCGAACGCCATTCTTAGCGCGCAAGACACACGCGTGTGGGAGCTCAGTCCGGGCGATTCTGTGCAGTCAACTATACTGATGTAGTAGGATACAGCTTAACACTTGGAACCCATCAAAATGTATGTCATATCTTTTCCTATCAGGTATCATGAGATCATGCTGCCCTGTTGGCATGCCGATCCACAAAAGCGACCTACTTTTGCGGAACTCGTGGTCTCATTGAATAGGCTTGTAGATTCGATGGAGACTAATCAGTCTCAGGAACTGTGTAGTAATTACGAGAAGGTTGGTTTTTCTTTTATAATCGTTGAAGCAGTTTGTTTTTTATTGATGTCATAGTCACAGCTTGCAGATATCAGTACTTCGTAGTGACTCAGCCTTTGGAATTCAAGGATTCGTTAACAGCTAGTGCTTTTTATTTGTTAGTGTATATATCACTGTTTTACACACTTTGTATGAAGAAAGCCAAAAAATGTATTTTGTATGTATAATTTGTGCTTGTGATATCTAGTTCTATGAAGCTGGCATTTTTATACATGTGGTCAAGGCTGTTGTAGAGCCCCTGCGTTATCATTGCCTTTCAAGTGTGCAAGTCATTGTGTGATGTGTTTTGCTATTGCCAAATCTTGTGTAGTCAATTATGGGTTCTGAGACAATGGTGAAGATGGTGCCTTGCTTTTTCTTCCTAGTTTTATTAACAACGAACTGCATCATATTGCTCTATTGTTGTATCTATGCAATGAAGCTTAGCTTGATTTATTCATTCTTTGTTCAACAACATATGTCAAATAGTGGTTCTGTGCTTGCCTATTATGGCCTTGACAGCACCTTATCTGAGTCTAATTTACTCACGAAGGCAAGGTCTCCGGCGCTCAGATAGATTTTTTGCTGTGTAATTTATTTAGGTGCAGTGGAGGAATGTAATAAAACACGTAAGATGGAACTATAGGCTGTACAGTCTGTTCCAATCGGAGTCAGACCTAACCGTCGGCTGAATTTGCGCGCCCGCAGCACTAGGGTTTTGCGCTGCATACGCGCTGTCGCAGAGAGCGAAGAGATTGAAGAGAGAGCAGACTAGCTAGACATAGATGTGACGCAATACACTCGCGACACGGATTCCCGCCACGCTAATCTTGAGCTGGCTGGAATTGGGACAGGCTGTATCACCCATTATCGGTCGCAGGAACCCACGAAGTGAGGCTGCGCGCATGCGCTTGCATGCGGCGGAACGGTAATCGAACGCAAAGGCTAGCCTTTTGTTCAGGCAATCATCATTCCACTTGCTAAACATTCAAACTGGTGTTCTTTCTCAATTACATGAAGCATTTCAGATGACCGCATGACAATGACACGATGAGTATTCGAGTAGGAAATGTAGAGGCTATTGCATGACGAAGGCGCAGGAGCAGTACTAGTTAAGCGGGCGCGAACGCGACGCGCGCGTATCCTCACGTTGTAGAACCCGCGCCTCATGCGCTCTGCGGTTAAGAAAGCCGCTTCGCATCCATAGATATTGCGCCTTCGTCATGCAGCAGCGGCCTATATGGTTTCATGGTAAGCTTAGAAGTTGCCATCCGCTTTGAAACTAAAATCGCAAACGATATGCGCAAATATAATCAGTACTTACTGGAGAAGAACCACGACCGACACTCCGCTACACCAGATGCGGAGAGCCGGTTCAGTTCCCAGCTAGGTCCGGTGAAGTCAAAGAGGAAACATTGTACTCTTTTCTAGCTTAAAAGGCACCAGGTTACAATCGGGACGACGACAGCCGCGGGATGCACTCAATCCGCTACGCGCGGGCTGGTACAGCTATACTATGCCTACAAATAACAGCATCTTATCAATAGAAATGAGGAACAGGGCATTCGGCTGTACATTGCAGTTCAACACCCAGAGTCACTCTCACGTTACAATTTGATTCGATCGGATTACTGGATTGGCGGCTGGAAGGCGGGGCTTCGTGACCTAGTCAAGGTTAGAGGGTGATCAGCGAGCACGAGCGCGAGAAAGACGCAGACTGCGTTGCGGGCGCGAGCGGCCATAATTGGGTCACAAAGCCCCGCCTTCCAGTTGTCAATCCAGTTGAATCAAAGGTTACGTTGAGGCGGCGAATCACGGTGGGATACCATAGTGGCAACAAGTCATGAAGATGGGTTCAATCTTAACGTGCGAACAGCAAGAATCGCCTATGAAAAGAAGTAAATAGAAGGAAGGAGGCTCACCACTTTTTCGCAGAATTATTCTCGGCTCTCTCTTCCCTTACTGAAAAAAAGGACAATGGCTTATTACAACTTGGAATACGACACATATGTTCAGAAAGCTTGAAGCGCTGAGTCATGTTTGCTATATCTATTCACGAACCGTTTTACAGTCTGCCCCAATCCCAATCAGGCCAAAATTGGCATGACGGGAGTCCGCGTCGCTAGGGTTTCGCGGTCACGCCCACGGCCTGCTTGTCTGCTCCCTCTTCGATCTCATCGCTCTCTCTGCAGCGCAAATATTTAGCGCTGCGAGCGCCCATATCCACGCCGTCGGTTCGGCCTGATCCCGATTGGGGCAGACTGTATGTGCCTTTGTGATGCGTTAATTGACTTGAAAGCCAGCTTGTAAAGCTATAAAGTCTCCAATATAAATTAATCTATAGTCTCTCCTGCCAAAAAAATGCCGAAATTCTTATACTAAATCTTCTGACGTAAACGATGGACTTAACGCTATTGCGTTAACCTCAAGACCACTCAAGTTGATTGAACTTGTTGATACTTTGTAACTCGTCTTTCAAGGTTGACAAGGACATACACATACACATACAACGTTGCAATTACTAGTATAAAATTCTTTTACAAATTTTTTTTCCAACTGGAAGTCAGTGATCAACACTTTTTGACATCTGCATGATACGATTAAGTATGCCAATTATGCTTTTTTCTTCTATTTGCCCGATGCATATCACTCAAATATTATGAAGACTTCAACTCAATGTCTTGCTCTGAGCCCCTCTGTGCTACTCTTGTCTAGCGACAACTTCCAGGTAACTTTGGAAATTTACGAAAATGCGACTTCTCTTCTTAGTGCCTCAGATTACTTTACTTGCATTTCGCGTTTTCTGTCAGAGTTTCCCAATTTTTTCCATATCTCGAAAATTCGGACTGGAAGTGGGACTACCTACATGTGCTATCACCTGTCAGAAATCCATGATGCTTCCACAATAAGTAGCGCATCCTTACAGAAGGTAAGTCAATGGTAGATTCGGAGCATATTTATGCGCCAGTAAAAGGATCAAGTTATACTTTTTAAGCCTCTTAGTCAAGCGATCATTTAGGAGCAAATAGTAATGATTTCATCATGAGTGAAGTTTTTGACCTACTACTGTGATCTTGTGGATCATTGCAACTGGCAAAGCTCTAGCACGCGACTACACACTTTATTGATCTAAATCCATCGTTCGGATCTTTTTGTTGTGCTTTAGTTATGAATCTTTCATCTCCTTCCTTTGAAATCACAATGGTACCATAATTTATTATTTTTTAAACCGTAATACGCACTTGCTCACAGATGTTTTTATGATTACTATATACTATATAGTCTATTGATTGAAATTACTTGCATATGCACTACAAAAGCAAATTCTTTATACTGCCCTTCAGAAGAAATTCTGAGTTCTTCTTCATCGTGGTGCATCAATTGATCATTGATGGCTGTCTCCCCATCTGCTAGCAAAAGAAAGAACGTTTTGATTTGAATCGGATCTCGTTTTTTGACTATGAGGAATCTTTCTGAGAATCTTATTTGGAATTAATCAGCAATATCAATGCTGTAAATACGTTTGTATATTCGCGACATAGCTTTTAGTTTTATGTGACACGTTTAGAATTAAAGATGGCTGCGGGCAAATCTCTACATATTTCTCGGATGATATCTTGGAACGATAGAGATGCGCGATTCTACACTGTTATGTGTTACTCAATTAGAGTTGCTGGGAGTACTTTGAATCACGCCCCGGACATTTCAAACCAGATTCTCCCGAGCAAAACACTGCTCATTCCCATTCTTCTCTTACGTTCTGATTCAGTCTTGAAGATTCATCTACATCATACCATTGCTTTCTAAGAAATTCACAGCATCATCAATGTCTTACAGTCTTGTCTTTATTAGTTCTCCTGCTCAATCTTTGCTTTTTTTTCTGCTCATGTCACATATTTTGAGTTTTCAGCAAGGTCGTCTCACTGCTAACAGTACTTATGTGATTAAGAAGCCTTGAAGCAAAATTCGGCTTTTACATTTTTTTTGTATATCGCCAGAAAACCTTGCTCGAGCGTTTTGATTTTGAAAACAGAAGTTGCAAGCGGTTATCCAGATTATCGAAGACTAAATCTAGAAGGTCTAATCTCAACGCAATGACTACAAGTTACCATGGTTTTCCGCGCTTCCGCGGTAGGAGAAGTAATTTCAAACAGATTTTACTGATATAAGCGTTGGTTTGCAATGGCCAACAAACAAGCTTCCTTGGCAAAGCAAGTCAAGTCTCCAAAATATGAATATAAATTTCATTCAATATATTCGGGGAGAAAGTGCCTGAGATAAGCATGTGTGTGTAGAGTGGATCATGTCGGTTCATTATTAAATGTATTCAGGGACAGAGCAGAACCGAATCTGCGAGCTAGTTCAATGATATGCATCACATTTTTGACTGCAACAAATATCGCTGGTTTAAGTTCCATACTGCGTGGAACCTTTCAACGTGTATCTGACTAAATTTTTGCTCGCATATTTGATGTAGTCTTTGTAAAACATTCGATTATTTGAGATTCTTTGTTCTCGAAAATATCCGACTGTCGTTTCTTCATTCAAAAAAATTTTTTGATTGATACTTCTCTTGCAAAATATTTGACATTATTTATTCGACATTCTTGCTTTTCGGAAATATCCGTTATTCTATATTCGACATTTTATTACTTTTGATTGATAACTCGATTAATAGAAAAAAAACTCGAATATTTCAAAATGTAGTGGCGTCTCTAATGTCGGCTTACCGCTACTAATGTTGGACGACCTAGATGTCTCTTTGTGCACAAGCTGACCGATAACAAACCCAGAACGGTACATAGCCTAGTCCGAGGCTAGAACGGATGTCTGCACAAATTATACGTTGCTGCATGACGAAGGCGCAATATCTTTGAGCGCGAACGCGGCTATATTAGCCGCAGGGCGCATGAGGCGCGGGATTTACAACGGTGAGGATACGCGCGCCCGCGTTCGCGCCGCTCAACTAATACTGCCTCTGCGCCTTCGTCATGCAGTAGCCTTTAAGCACATGCGATCCTAGAACGCACGAGGCTATCACTGCCGGACCGTGCATTTCGGGCGCTCCAGCAGTAATGTGTGCTTGTTAAATTTCCCGTTTGAGTAACTTACAATACAAAGCGATTCAAAAGTTTAGATCCCTATGCGTTGGGCTTGTAGCGCCAGTTTACCTTATAAAACACTAGCTGGCTTACCCGGCTCCGCCGTATCCGGACCAAACTTGGCACACATACACTTCGGGCCCCGGCGGGTGTCACAGTCCACTTTTCGTTATCGATCGACGTCGATTTTACCGATTTTTATCGATTTTTTTGCAGAGTTCACCTACAGGGCTAGGAGTTGGCACAGGGGGGGGAAGTGAGCATGGGGATTCCGAATACAATATTAGTTTTCAGAATTATCGATTACTTTTATTGGTTTTATCGATTTTTTGTAAATTTTGACATGCGAGGCTGGGATTTTGCACAGGGGGTAATCGAGCATGTTGATTACGAACACAATATTAGTTTTCAAGATCGTCCATTACTTTTATCGATTTTATCGATTTTTTGAAAATTTGAGCTAGGGGGCTGGAATTTGGCACAGGGGTGTAATCGAACATGCTGATCACCCCCCTTGGGGATGATCAGCATGCTCGATTACCCCCCTGTGCCAACTCCCAGCCCCCTAGCTCAAACTTTGCAAAAAAATCGATAAAATCGATAATAGTAATCGATAATCCCGAAAACCAATATTGTATTCGGAATCCCCATGCTCGATTACCCCCCTGTGCGAACTCCCAGCCCCGTAGCTCAAACTTTGCAAAAAAATCGATAAAATCGATAAAAGTAATCGATAATCCTGAAAACCAATATTGTATTCGGAATCCCCATGCTCGATTACCCCCCTGTGCCAACTCCCAGCCCCGTAGCTCAAACTTTGCAAAAAAATCGATAAAATCGATAAAAGTAATCGATAATCCTGAAAACCAATATTGTATTCGGAATCCCCATGCTCGATTACCCCCCTGTGCCAACTCCCAGCCCCGTAGGTGAACTCAGCAAAAAAATCGATAAAAATCGATAAAATCGATATCGATCGATGACGAAAAGTAGCCTATGACACCCGCCGGGGCCCGTAGTGTATGTGTGCCAAGTTTGGTCCGGATCGGTTCAGAAATGGAATTTTCTATTCGGAACATACGTACACACAGACAGACAGACAGACAGACATACAGACAAACAGACATTCAGCTTTATATATAAGATTCGTCATCGTCCGGTTCCAAACGTTGCCTACATTCAACCACTCCTTCCATCTATTTTAGAATTCGAAAAGCAAAAACAATGAACAAAACTTGGAGTCCCTTCAATCCAGAGGATATAGAGTACTGACTGCTTGCACTAACGAGCGCGCCAATGCAAGGATCACGTAGCTCATATATTCTTGCTGCGTGGATCGTACCTGCTTCATAGTACCTCCAGATCACTTCCATCCCCATACATGACTTGACTGAAAGGGTGTGAAATAAACCAGGGGCTGGACCAATAATCATTAAAAGCACTGCTGGGTTCGCGAACACAGGCACATACATGGCACCGAAGGCAGCGTCCAGACTAATTCGGACACATGAAAACGTACGCCGATTTTGAGGATCTAACTGAGACACTGCCCAAGTAGCAGCGCAAATGGTGCACTCGCCGCTGAGATGTTCATGTTCACGCTGAGATTTCTATGTTCAAATCAGACCCCGCTATCATAATTAACGGATGATTGACATCCGCTTGAATCTTTTGCGTAGGGACCCACAGCCCTCGTGATGGTTCCCCATTCAAAATCCTGCAGGCCGACGCATGTCGTTAGCCAGATAGGTAGCGTGGATATGTGCTGGACACTATACTTTTGAGCGAATCGAACAGATATTCGAGTATATTCGAATAAAGTATTCGAATAAAGTTTATTCAAAATTCGATCATTCGAAAATTCCAAACCCGAACGTATTCGATATCCGCTTATTCAAAATTTATCAATTTCGAATTTATTCAATTATTCGTTTATTCAAAAATTTTGATTTCCGAAAATATTCGAACTCGAATATCTATAGGCTGCTGCTTGATGAGAGCGCGAAAGCGGCTTTATTAGCCGCAGAGCGCAGGAGATGTAGGATACACAACGGTGAGGATACGCGCGAGCCGCGTTCGCGCCCGCTCAACTAACACTACTATTGGGCCTTCGTCATGCAGTAGCCTTGACTTTCAATAATTATTCGATTATTCGACTTTTTCGAGGAATCGAATAACTACGGGACAGCGCCACATTTTCGACTCTGTATCAGCAAATACTGTTTGTTGTTCAAGTTGCCCACTACATCTAGCCTTCGCTGTGCTAATTAATATTCGACATCGATGCAAAGTATTCGTTTATTCGAATTTTTTTCTCGAAAAAAATCGATTATTCGAAATTTTTACATTTTGAAAATATTCGATATTCGATTATTTGGAACTCTTCATTCTCGAAATTACTCGATATTCGGATTCGAAATTTTGTTTTTGAAAATATTCGAAATTCGATTATTCGATATTTCTAACTTTCGAATATATTCGATTATTCGATTATTCGAAAAAAAATTTTTTCGGATTTTCCAAAGTATACTGGACGTGCCTTTCAGCATGTTTGGATGTCCCTGTAACACTGACGGGTTCTTGCAAGTTAGCAATCACTGGGGCATTATCCGGTGCACTAGCATCGAGCACACAAAATAAAGGAAGAGCATGCTTGCGAAAGAGATCAGAGTCCAGGTGCCGCGCGGGAACAGAAAGTACCATAAGTTCGCGACCATTGCCTGGAATACAACCGAGAACTAAAACAACAGCTAACAAAATCGCCATACTATTCACCAAGCTGTATTTGAAAACAAGGCAGAACTGAGGAGCAACACAATTTGTGCTAATGGCACCAGCTACATTCAAGTCGTATGTTCCAGCAATGCACAGCGGGCGCTCGCAGCGGCTCTGACTTATAACAGATCGTAAGAAACCGCGCATGGTGTGCGATTGCACATCGAGGAACATACCTGCCATGCTAAATTCTAATAAATACAGCTGACAGTCAAAGCTGAAGCATACCACGAAAGACGTGTAGGCACACAGAGCAAAAGCAAGTATACGATACAAAAGCAAAACAAAATCACACTACTTAGCATAGCGAAACATAATAAACTTTAAAAAAATGTCACTGATGATATAGCACAAGAAATTCCCAATCTATACTCACCCCTCTGTTCGGTGAGCATGTATGAAACCATGAAATGGAGTATTACGACTGTGAGATTAACAGCGCGTGAAACATGTGTTCATTCACAGAAGGCAGAGCTGTCTGAAGCGGTTGCTGCAGCACCACCGGTATCCGAAATATCTGAACAGCTGGTGTCGTTATAGGAGTCAACGGTGCACATGCACCATGAATGAGATTTCAAAGACACTTTCAAAAACCCTGGCAAATGAGTCTCCCATATAGGAAGCGTTGGGGAGGATGGGGGGGAGGGGGGATCAAGTAGCGGATTCTCGCGAGTTTCTGCTTACATTCGAGCCTTGAGTTTTGCGTAGTGTGAAGTGAGATAATAATAAGAAGTTTTTTCCGCGTTATAAGGCCTTCACAGAAACCACTTGAATTATCTTATATATAAAGCTGAATGTCTGTTTGTCTGTCTGTCTGTATGTCTGTCTGTATGTCTGTACGTATGTTCCGAATAGAAATTTTCATTTCTAAACCGATCCGGACCAAACTTGGCACACATACACTTCGGCCGGCGGGTGTCATAGGCTACTTTTCGTCAACGATCGATATCGATCTTATCGATTTTTTGCAAAATTTGAGCTACGGGGCAGGAAGTTGGTACAGGGGGGGGTAATCGAGCATGCTGATTACGAATAAAATAATGACAGGGCCGGGCGGAGCCGGGTAAGCCATCTAGTATGATATAAGAACCAGGAGAGGATTTGAAAAATCTTAGAGCGCGCTCTTTCTAGGACTTACTAGAAATGCTAAGTAGGAATTTTTTTGTGTTGTAGCGATTTCTGGGCAGTTATGCTGAAAGGTTGTGCCTGATCGTAGAAGACGTTGATCTGCGGTCATAGTATAACGCAATACGCCAACAGAACTTCCTCAGTTTTCTTTTTCCTGTACGCTTTTTTACCATAAAATGTTAGCTCTGAATCACCCGAAAGTTTCTATGAGAAATGCGAGGATGAAGCAATCAGATATCCCCCACCCACAATCAAGGCCTACTTTACCGTGCACCTACCATACGGGGATGCGGTGCAGGAGGAACCAACTCAGACAGCGGATCGGACCCCTCCGCCGGAGAAGTGGCAGGGTCGCGGCGTATCCCCAGCGGTGGGTCTCCCATTTGTCCGGCGGAGCCCTCCCATCTTCTGCTCCGGATACCCCCTATTTTCTGCTCCGGATACCCCCCATTTTCTGCTCCGGATACCCCCCATTTCCTGCTCCGGATACCTCCCATTTTCTGCTCCGGAGCCCCCCGATTTTGTGCGCCGGAGCCCCCCGATCGCGGCATACTGTAATTAGCCCTAATTAAAGGCAGCTTCCAGGCAGATCTGGACCTATGGGGCTTTTACATGGAAAGTACTTTTGGGGCCCTAACTAAGGCACTGCCGAAGCAGCAGCTCAGGTAGTGCTCCAATGGCTGAGATATTCCCCTCGAAACAGACCCCCCGCGAACGTAATCGCATGGATTCATGGCAGTTTCGCGCCAGGATCCACGCTTTGCGCCATGAATCCATGCGAAACACGGTCGCGGGGTCCGGTTTCGAGCAGAATATCTCAGGCGTTAGAGCACTACTTGAGCTGCCGGTTGGGTAGTGGCTTAGTTAGGGCCCCAAAATACTTTCCATGTAAAATCCCCATAGGTCCAGACTTGCCTGGACGCTACCTTTAAGCTCCAAACCCCAATTTTGTCTCTAAACCCCACCCAAATAAGCCGAATAGGACCCCCCCCCCCCCGGGTAGGAGTTTAGCGCGACCCTCACCCCGTACTCTACCCCCTCCCTCTCACCCCTAGCGTTTGTGGATAGAAGATAGAAGAAAGAACGAAGAGATAAGACATTTATTTCAAATTTATCAAACTTTCGAAAAATCTATCTATCTATCTCCAGCATACGTACAACAGTTAATTCATATTACAAAAACCATACTAAGAGTTAGAGATAAGAATATTGAAAGAAAAACTAATTTCCTAGTTGCAAAAAGAACCTTGTAACACCACAGTATAAGTATATGGTTTTAACATGGTAAAAAAATGACAAAAAGATCAAAAAAGCATTCTGTGCAACATGAAACAAAACAGACAAACTGTGCGGTTCCTAGCCAGTACGACAGTACTCCAGTTAGAAAGGAGCATGTCAACTCCTTTGGGAATCTGAAGATGGCGCGTTTTAAATTCCAGCTCACCTTACATTAGATGACCGCTTACTTCATCCAGTCATACTCCTTTTCAAGCAATAAGCGTCTAGTTAGTCGGAGCATCCATACAAAAGAACAAGCACATGCGGCATAAAAGTATAAAGAGCTCCATGGAGTCCAGAACATTCTGTATGCATGTGGAAAATCGAGGACACCAAGAAAAGACGAAAAAAGACCTGTCTTCAATCGTTGGATCAGTATCGTGCCACGTCCACCACAGCAATTTCGTACCTAACATACGGAATGGTAATTGAAGCATCACAGAACTCAGGCCAACTGCAGGCCCTTCACCCCACCAAGGTAGGCGCATTCTGAAATGGCAATAAATATAAATTTACGCTCACAATCACCAAAGTGGACAAGGGGAACTTAGAAGTGATTTCTATCCAAGACTGAAATTACTGTTACTGTTATAAGGCCTGAGCTGACTTGACCTGTATTGGTGAAAAAAGTTGAAGAAGGATTAACCAGCGATCAATTTTTAATGAAGCAACAAGTCGGGGGGGGGGGAGGGGAACGGGGTAGGCGCCCCCCTTCACAAGCTGTTCGAAAAACAGGACCGTGCAGAAACTCTTAACCGTTATCCGTTAAAATTTGCGTCTACAATTTTGATCGGAAGATTTTCCCGCTAGTAAAAAATGTATGAAAATTCTGTGGACTAATAAATGTGTACAGGGCTTTACAACCTGAGTGTCCCACCCGCCCCGCTAGGACGCCACGCTTAGGTCCGCGCAGCGTTCGTGGCGCTGGCTGCGCGTCGACTGAAGCTTGGCGAAATCCGGGGGATACGCAGCAAACGCCGCGCGCGGCCTGAGCGAGGCGGCCGCGTTGGAGGAGCCGCGCAAGCGAAACTTGCGACTCTCAGGTTGAAAAGCCCTGTACATGAGATACCTGCTAACAAGGACATAGGATGTGTAGAGAAACATTTGATGAAATCCAAAAAGGGCATAGAGAGGAACTCTCATTCCAAAAAAGCTCAACATACCCTAAACAGGACAATTATGAAGTCGAGTGTTGCTAAGAAGAAAGATAAATACCTGTGCATGCCAATAAAGATTCAAATCTGGTACAGAGATAGCTAGTGTTTCGATGGCAAACGCATGTACAGTTACGGCAATCCATGTGTATAGATACCGACCGCCATGACGATAGGCTTATTTGATATTTGATAAAGTAAAAGAAAAGAGCTTTCCAAAAACTCACTAAAGACCTCACCGTAACACGGTACAAAACCTCACCTGGACCATGGTGACAGCTTTCTGACCTATACCTTTCCTAGTTTCAGGCGAGACTGTGAAAGGCAAGTTATCGAACAAATACCGATCCAACAAGTAGTCCATGCTAAAAGAAGAAAACGCCTTCAAGCGGTTATATTAGCTAGAAGACGTCTACAAAGAGGAGTGATTAGTCAGAACTCTTTTGAAAAACGTGCTTTATGTTCCTTCCTAGATTTGATTGCGGAAAGTGCTTGGAAAAGCAATTTTTCAAAGCTTGCTGTTAAGAATGTGAATGAAAGGAAGGAAGAAAAAACCAAATAATGGTTTGATTACGCCAACTTCGCGCCGCGGAAAATAAATTTGCATTCGGCGACAAGTTCAAACCCGCATTCATAGTGAATTCGCGATATGAGCGATTACAACTTATGCCTACAAAGCAAGTTATTGTACAGCAGCTTGATTAACGCAGTTGGCATCAGTTGCAAATGGTGGATATATCTACGGTAAAGGAATGAAATGATTATCGTTTCGTGTGAGACAACCTCGAAAAGCTTTGGACACGTGTAATTAACAAGTTGAAACATGTGCTCTAATTTATCTTGGATGTAACAATCTTGGAAATCAGAGAGCAAACATGTTTGAGCCTGTGTAACGTGCGCAAAGCGTTTTCGAGTATCGCAGTTCAAAAACAAAAAACTACCTATCCTACCAAAGATGCATCCTTTATATCTTTTTCTACCTAAAGGTATATTCTTTGCATAAAACGCTCGTTAGCCAGGCTGGTAAGCACTGTGTGACACGGAACAACAACACGGATTATTTAGACGATACTTTCATCACAACAACACTAGATAGTTGCGCAACTAACCTCATTGTTTCGAAAATCCAGAATTAATCACAAAAACCACTCCATCAATAGTCTACGATGTCTCAGCAAGTCGGAAAGAGCCAAACACTGAAGGTGATTGAGTGCAACCGCACGAAAATTTCAAACATAAACCTGAAAACGAGGAACTTACAGCAACATAAACGCCAACGCGACGAAGAGCAACGCGGAAAAGGAAAAAACGGTAAAGAAACGCGCAAAAACAACAGAATCAAAGAAACGGCGATTAAAATATGGACAAAGAGCGTAAACAGAGGACTCATCACCGTGGAGTTATACGTTTGCTTGCTACGCGCCAAATCGATACGCAGCCTGCTCCGGATACCTCCCATTTCTCCGGCGGATACCTCCCATTTTCTGCTCCGGAGACCTCCCATCTTCTGCTCCGGATACCCCCTATTTTCTGCTCCGGATACCCCCCATTTTCTGCTCCGGATACCTCCCATTTCTGCTCCGGACCCCTCCGATTTTCTCCGGCGCGTGTCTTCCAAATTTGGCGGACACGCGCCGCGCAGACCTCTGCGGCGCGGAGTCCGTCAAATCTGGCAGAGTCGCGCCGGAGAAATGGCGGACCTTTGCAGCAGGGCCGGAGAAGCCTCCCATTTGCCTGCCAGTGATGCCACCGCGATGGACCGCCCATTTGCCCTTCTCTCATTGGTCAACTGGGTCCGGCGCGACCCTGGCAGTTTCCGAGGGTCCGGCGGAGGGGTCCGATCGATTGTCTGAGAAAGGCCTGCCACCTGTAGCCGTAGGAGATAATTAGGAGGGCGAGCGCTATGGGGAAGATTTTGGCAAGGATTCAGAAGAACCTTGGCGAGGACATCCATTAAAAACAAACCCTTATAAATCTCCTTGGAATCAAGTTTCAAGGATAGAAGGACACATTTGGAATCAGTATTGAAATGCGCATTTTTCAATAATACGCTTAGATAGTTAAACAACTCTGTCTCGCAACGATTTCTATCAAAAACTGTGCCTTCAAAATTCACCATTCTAAGCTGAGCAATTTCAAGCTTAATGTTGTGTGGAAAAGATTTCAACTGAATTTTTAGTGGAATTTCTGGATACGAAGTTGAAAGTATGAAGTAGTAATAAGGGAATAATGTTAACTAAGTTGCATGTGACGAACTTGTGCTACTGTGTACGACCTAAAGGATTACCGACATAGTTTCAATGGCAAATTCTATGAAGCCTCTAATGTCAAAAAGCAGGATTAGGATGGGTTTGAAGCTATGAGACAAACTACATATTGCATCTTGACACAAACCTCCAGATGTGTTTTGATGACAATTTGATTGCTTTGGTTCATTGATTCAAAAAGCAAACTATTCCCTTATCTCAAAAAAAAGAATGGATTTTGAATGAAAACCCTGAACTTCAACAACTTGAAACTTCAAAATTCAAAACAAAAAGTTTCTATATGGTAGTTGACTTTTTTAACACTACAATTTCAGATTTTCACTTACTTTTAGGCCCAGTGAATGCGCCTTCCAATTTGCATTACAAATCTATTTTTTAAATTTTTCAAAGTCATCTCCAGGCGAAGTTACGAAGATTTCTTCCTAAAGAATGTCCTTGCCGAGTTTTCTTGTATCCCTGCCAAAATATTCTCCACAGCGCTCGCGCTCTTAATTATCTTCTGCGGATACAGGCGGCGGCCTTTGGTTCCTCTTGCACCACCCCCACCATACGGTACCAAAGAGGCGCCAGAGAATGGAATGAGGGACATTTCACATCATAATACCCATTACGCAAATTCTAGCTTTACTATTTGAACTCGGATCGAAAAAAAAACGTAGTAAGACGCGCGACGGCCACTAAGAGGCGGCGTCCATAGAGAACTACCATATGCTCTCATGGATTCCGACACGCCTCATTCTGAGGGTGAAGTCGCTGTCACAGGATGGAGACTAGATTTTTACTTTAAATGTCTTGCTTTAAAGAAGAGGTTGCCACACAGTTTTGAGGAATTACTTGAGGCGAGGTACCGAAGTCTCCAGGCTTTTGCTTGAGCATTGCTTTAGAAAAAAGGATGACTGATGATCCCTGGCCTTTTCGTTGAATTCATGATTGGACAGCATAGATTGCAAGCTTCAAAAAAGAATCTGGTGAGCAAACGAGATAAAATTAGTAAGATCTTAACGCGAATGGAGAGATTAAGATGGCCCTGCATTCAACCCATGCACTCTGCGATGTTAGAAAATCAGTGCGAGGATCGGATCCGAGGGGATACGAAATTCAATCTCTGCGATTTTTTAGGTAATGTTACCTTGGACACGAACGAAAGGTTATTCTGGGAATGCGCAGCACCTCAAAAAACACATGACTGTTTTTCCTCCTCCCCTCCCCCCCCCCCCCTCTCCCATTCATGCCGATAACGGCTTCAGAGCGCTCACGATCCATATTGTAGCCGCTACCAGCCTCTTCAACATCTCTCGCTTCGACTTCCTCCTGCACTTTGATGTCCAGCCATTGATCAAATGTGAAGTTTGGATCTAAAAGTTTACACTAGTGAAATGAACAAGAATACAGAATCATGAAGAGGATAACCTTTGCGCTTTCTCGACATAAAGTCTTCTGTGTACAAGCCAATAAGGGTGCTGTCATGCTGCATTCTGGATTGGATTTTTAGCCACATAACTTCTCTTTGTAAGGGGAAGTCCACGTTTAGCACATCGACGTCGCTGCCCTCAAAGCGCCTTATTCGTATTGGAGAAAAAAGTGGATAACATCAACATATTAGTTTGTTTCAAAAGTTCTATCTTTTTCTTCTCTTTTTCAATTGTTTTAAGGGGAATGATGTTCATGATTACTTGAACCATTTGAAAACTTTTTTTCAAATTTTTTATGTATGCTTTCCTTTCCATGAAGACTTATCCAGTCTATGGTTGCGCACTTCAAAAGAACAAAGCAGATTAAATATTTTTATCCGATTTGCATGAAACCCAAAGGTAATCACAGGATTCTTGTGAAAACACGTAATGTTCGTTTCGTTGGGAACTAGTGCTACAAGATCTCATCGAAATATCATTTTTTAAAGAAAATTTCAGAGCTAGCGCAATGCGGTTGCGATTTTGCGCTCTGTACAGTGAGGTTGGGTAAAGGACATTTCTTATTGGAAAAACGGAAGAATCTTCTAACTTTTCTTGTCACGTTAGGATGCAATGTTTTTTTTTGCAAGAAAATTCTGCGAAAAAGTCTAGTAACTATTGGTTACAGGAGTGAAGTTTGAGTTTGTGCTATCCCAGCACATTAATTTATGAATGAATTATAGTTCAACCAAAGAGGGCGTACAAGAGAGAATTTATGACGTCCTTCGAGTAGAAAAATCTTTCTCGCGTAGCTTGAGAAAATTTTGGGTATGTCTGATATTGCCTAGGACTTGCTGTTTATAGTACGAAATGTTCCGTTTATAATGATCATCTTTAAATTTTATGGTAAATCGAAGTTGAACTTAGAAAACGAGGAATTTTACAAAGAACCCAAACCTCATCTTCTGCGGACATCCAGGGACTGTTGTTGCTTTTGATTTCATCGGACCAGACGGTGTTGCTGTTGGCATCTTCCTGAATAGGCCAGGGACTGTTACTGATCGCAGCCCAACCCTCATCGATAGGCCAAGGAGTGTTACTGGTCCTGACGCTGTCCAAATCATCATCGAGTAAGTCAGCAACGTAATTTCCATCTGCTTCTCTCTCCGAAAGTGCTACAGCATTTCCATTGTTTGCACTTTCCCCGGTAACGTCGGTGTGATTCCCTTTTCTGTCGGATTTCTCCATAGCGTTTTTGCTTTTGTCACTTTTCTCGTGGTCGGTTGCAGCGGAATGGCTAATGCTTTCCACTTCTTCATCGGTTAAATCGATGGTGCTATCCAAGTCGATAGTGCCATTGCTTCTTTCCTCGTCAGACAACACGATGGTGGCATCGCTTTGGAAGTCAAAATCCGCATCGCTTCCGGCGTCAAAATCCAAGTCGCTGATCCAATGAATCACAACAAAAGGCCGCCTCACAAGAAAAGGTGCACCGTCTTCGTTCCATGCATTTACTTCGTCCAAAATGATTTTCATTTCCCTAAAGTTAATGGAAGTAGAATACGTTCATCTTGCTCGTCTATGTATTACCATAGCGCACAGGTTTAGGGCACTATACGCTTTACAGCGCAGGCGGCTGGCACTACATAGGTACATAGAATGTACAAAAGTTCGTATTGTTGCATACGTCCTCGCCAGACGTCACCCTTCGGCACCAGTGTCCTCTGACTGGTGTAATTTCACTGCGCCATTGCATGAACCGTGTATAGTCGATGTCAATTACGTAAAGGCTACCGCATGACGAAGGCTCAATATCTTCGAGCACGTACGCGGCTTTACTAGCCGCAGAGCGCATGAGGCGCAGGATTTACAGCAGTGAGGATAAGCGCGCATCGCGTTCGCACCCGTTCATCTTATACTGCTTCTGCACCTTCGTCCTGCAGTAGCCTTTACTCCCTTTCGCACGGAAACTACACGCGCACAACGCAACACGTACTTAAGGCTGCGTTCATAATGGTCCGGAAAGTTGGGAACAGTTGCAGCACAGCGCTTCAACTGAGCGCTGCGCTGAAACTGTTCCCGGATTTCGTGTTACACAAGGCTGCGCAAAGCGCGCCCTTTGACGCAGTGCGAATCTCGCTTCCTCGCGGATTCTGTCATATGGGGACGACTACTTTTTAGGGGGAAGTGACAGAAATCAAATGCATCTGTAGCGTAGATCCATCTGCTCTTGTCGCCTATCCTGTTGCAATTATTAGATCAATGTTCTTTGAGCCCAAGTCCCAGGAGCTTGGCATGCCCGCCGTGTGTGATTTGGTTGCGCTCATGACAAGCGTTCTCTTTATAAAGCAACATAGAAGAAATAAACCGCAGATTCATTTAGTGGTATGTGCCAGCTCGTGGGAAGGTACTCTGAACTTAGTTTAACTTCGATCGCTTAAATGCTTGCGGCAATCATCAAATCAGTCTTAGAGCGACCACGCGCAGCGCTAGTTAAATTGCTACTGATCAACTACATTCAAATTTAGTAGCTTTCGTTGGTGATTTATTTGATACTGTTTTTATCTTGCCTCTTTGCCCTTTTACTCCACTGTGTGTAGGATCGCTTTCCATCAACGCAGCGGTGAAGTCTTCTTTATAATGCCATAATCAAAAAACCTCTTAACTTGCAGTATGCGTGCATACTTCGAAGGACTGTAAGCGTTGCAGAAATTCTGGCTTCTTTGTCCTGTAGCTTCCTATGCTCCTGTCATAGGGAAAGTCAGGGGTTAACTGTAAACAGAGAGTCCACCTTTTCTCTTTGCTCCAGATCATCGCAAAGTATGCACGCATGCAGATAACGTTCAGTTTAGTTATAGAAATCATGATGTAAGTTTCAAAGTTCTAGCTGCCGTAAGTGCGCAAAAAAGAACATATTTCGATGACTTCATCAACACAAGCAAAAGCAAAAACAGTTATTGTCGGTTTACACACAGTGAAAGCACAATTGTGCTCGTCTCAGCTAGGGCGCGCCGCTCGCACTACAGCGCTATTATGGCGCGCGCCGCCGCACCGAGTTTCTGAGTATGGTAAGTTTCAACTCAGGTGGAAATTGGACTGGCGGGAGTCCGCTTCGCAACGATTCGCGCCGCTTTGCAGTCTGCGTCTCTTCATTCTAACCTACTCGCTGAGCCAGTGGCTGTGCGGACGCGCTGCTCCACTCGGAATGTTTCGCCTACTCCGAGTCGAAAAAGACTATAGGTGCGCCGCCGGCCGTGATAAGGCGCGGCGCTCGCCAGCTGCGAATGATGGCGCGCTGCTCGCACTGCAGCTTCAAGTAAAGCGCGCCGCTCGCAGGGCAGCCTCAAAAAGGGCGCGCCGCTCGCATTATAGCGCTATCATGGCGCGCGCGCGGCCGCAGCGAGTGTCTAAGGCCCGTATGCACGTACATCCCCGCTGGGGAGGGGAGGGGAACTGGGTCCCCAGGGGAACGATCCCTTCCCTTGAACCCCGCTATGCCAGAGGGGAGGGGAGCGATCTTCTCCCCTGCACCTACAGCGAGGATGATGTCATTGAAGTAGTCGCATCTAGCTCACGGCTACCAGAAGACCTCGGCAAAAAAAGCTATTTTCAGCCAATTTTTGTACAAGAATGGCTTTTGTCATAAAGTGTACAAGAATAGTGATTTCGAGAGTTTTTGTTCCTTTTTTCAGTCTTCTCCTTTCTCTCCTTTCACCCCTCCCATTGTATCTCTCTCCGTCGGTCTCTTCTTCTTTTCCCTATTACTGGTTCTAAGGCTTTGTTCTTTTCGTTACGTGCTTTCGTAGTATTAGTGTTGATTTTCAAAGTAGTGATTCTATTGTCATGTTATAGTTTCCTATCAATTATGTTATGGTCTGCAGTTTTGTAGTTTCTGTGTTTTTTTTCAATGTTTGCTAGCTGTCTCTTTGCGGTATTATATCGGTGCCACAAATTTGGTAGATGATTTCAGGGGTATCGATCGGGCAAACCCCAGCGGGGATCCCTTGATCCCTTCCCTTCCCCTCCCCGTATGCACGAATGGAGCTCAACAATGCGGGGAGGGGATCGACATCCCCTGCAATGGAGTAGGGGTTCGATGGTGTAGATCATGCCAGAGAGCGGATACTCTGGTTTCAATCAGATATTACAGAGCCTTTCGTCCCATTTAATGAAAGAAGTTTCTTCGAAAGCTGGTTCTTCTCTCGGCGACCTGCAGCTTGCAATCTTATCTCCCTCTTCTATATTCGCTTCTTGAAAAGAAACCCGAGCGTATAATGGCTGCCAATTTGGAATATTTGTAGGAGTTTTTGAACATTCACAAAAATGGCACATTTTTTATATGACATGATAATTTTAGCTATGTATGCTAATTAAACTCATTGTAACTTTCATATTCATGACATGTTGCCTTTATCTTGTTATTTTAACATAAGCTGCCTTGAAAAGATCTAGGAAGTAGCAGATTTGCTTATTTCTGAGTAGAGATCCCCAGGGGAGTGATCCCCTCCCTAGCGTTCCTCTCGTGCATAGCAGGGATGGCCGCTGGGGATCATTCCCTTGAGGGAATGGACGGTATGTCGCTAATAGCTACAGCCTTCATGAAGAGCTGGCAGGATTTGCAGCTTCTGTTATGTGTGGAAATGCTGGTTTGAATGTCCGCGGCACCCTCCCACCTTTTTTTGGCAGCATAACATCTTCTACACATTCACTGCAGAGACATCATGACTTCTGATGTTGAACACATTTACGCTGAAATGGGCAGCATTAGCGAAAGTGAGCAACATCCATGAAAACAGCAGAGATATATCGTGCGTAGGAAATATTTTTTTTGGTGCGCCGAGCGCAATCACGGCAGGCGGCATTCCGCAGCCTAAAGTATTGCCGATGACATCCTGGAGGCGAATACCAAACACCGAATACCAATACCAATACCAAAAGATGAGAAAAGTGGAATAATTACCACAAAAAGCGGAAGCAAAATGGTTCCCCCGCTCGATCTCCCCTTCTGCATAAGGGGGTTCCCTTCCCCTACTCCCAGGGGATCATTCCCCGGTATTGTCTTTCTGCATACGGGGGTTCGCATGGGGAAGGGAGGGGAGCCCCAGCGGGGATCATTTCAATGGTTGAGCGCACATCCCCTTTCCGCGGGGATGTACGTGCATACGGGCCTAAGAAGTCAAACTAAAAAGGGATCTCGCTTCATACAAAATTCTTCTACAGTTTAGCTTTAGGAAAATAAGCTCCTGAGAGGCTTGCTTTAAAAAAGGCTTAGAGAAATTTCGTACTCACGAAAAGCTTATACAGAATCTTTGCTTAGAATCTCTACCACTTTTCTTGTCGACCTGCGCCGCCGCAGCGACATCCTCACTACCACTCAACTTTATCTCGTTGATAAGCTGATAAATCATCAGAATTCCCATGAAGTAGCACATGTAGCACAGCTCCATTATGCATATGCTCGAAGTGCAAGCTCCTGCTTCAAAACACAAGCTTGCCTGCAAATTTTGAGCTAAAGTTTCCAACGATACCTCTTCCTAACGGACAACTGCGGTAAATACACAGGGCATGCATTTGCAACCTAGGAACCTAGGTTTTTACTATGCAGTTGTATATATACGAGAATCTCAAATTACATGAACAGGAGACAGGTTGAAGGACCACCAAAAGACTACTTCGTTTCTATCACGTTTATTACATGCGTAGAATCGAAGTCCACGATGTCTGCCGCGCTCCAGCAGCGAAGATCTTGTGCGCCGAAGAGATTCGCATTGGAGCATAGGGCGCGCTTCGCGCAGCCATGTGTAGATTTAGAGTGCCTTCATACCGCGCCGACAGCCGCCGCTAGCAGCCCATAGCAGCCCGTAGCAGCCGCCAGCAGCCCGTAGCCACCACCAGCAGCTCATAGCAGCCCACATCGGCCGCTATCAGCCTGTCCACAGCGGCCGCTATCAGCCTGTAGCCGCCGCTGGCCACTTTGGTCACTGGGCCAGATCTTATTCTTACCAGTTTGACTAGTGAACCAGTAATCAAAGGCTAGATTGCATCCGCGGTTTCGGGACCGCCACGCGGTTTCCCGCTATTTTCGGATTTTTGAATTGCGCTTACGTTTCTTTATATATTAGATTTGAATTGCGCTTACGTTTCTTTATATATTATGGGTGCACCCGCCACACTATTCTTTTGATGAATGCACCCACCACGCTTTTCTTTTTCTACGCTTTTTTCTTCCTATTGCCGCTAATGTGCAATTCGACTCTTAAACATTATAGATTCAAGATAAGCACCGATAGCCAAGGAAATGATTGAAGTATAATAGAACTATACTAAAAAAATAAACAAGTAGCACACCTGCGAAACTGGACGCATCCGGAGTCAGAAGAAATCGCACCGCGAAGAAACTTTGGCGAACCATGGTTCAACTGTGAAAGGGAAACTGAGAACCAATAGGATAACCAGTCTACGGCAACAAGATAATAACAACAATGGACACATGATATATAAGAATAAATTGCGCAGCGGCGGCAAGAAGGAAAAAGCGTGAAAGTTGGAAAGCGTGGGTGGGTGCACTCAAAGTAGTAAGAATTTGGTGATTTTGCGCTTCTATGACAAAAGCGGACAGCGGCGGCTACGGGCTGCTGCCGGCTGCTGTGGGCTGCTACTGCCTGCTGGCAGCGGCTACGGGCTGCTAGCGGCTGCTAAGGGCTGCTACGGGCTAGCACTGGCTCCGGGTTGCTGGCAGCTGCTACGGGCTGCTAGCGGCGGCTGTCGGCGATATAAAGGCCCCCTTAGGTACGTCTCGCAACACAAGGGTCCCATGTGCGAACCTCTAATCGATGGGGCCCACTGTCGCGAAGCTCACTGCACTTATGGAGAAGGAAGTACGTGATTGACACGGACTGTATATGAATGCATTTCCAACAACAAAGGGCTAATTTCGAACCAAAATTTGTTCATTCTCACGAGGATGCAAGATATAGGTATCGTTAGAGTTGGGCCAGATTGCGCGGCGTACGCTACGTACAGTCGAGTAGATTCTCCGCATAATATAGTGTGCTTGCACTGTAGGTGAAATTTGCGCGTAAAAAGTTAGCCACACCAATACTGCCGGTATTCTGCGGCAACCGGAAGGCGTCACAGGCGTACAGTGCGTGTCAATCACGTGCTCCCTTTTCCGTAAATGCAGTGAGCTTCGCGCCATGTTCGCGCGCGTATTACTCGGGCATTTAAGTGGGCCTTATCGATTGAAGGTCTGCATGCGGGACCCTTGCGTTGCGCATGCGTAGTTCCCATGCAAAGGGAGTACGTAAGGCTCCCGCCAGAGTGCCGAAGCCATGCCAGCGCTACGCCAGCGCCGAGCCAGAGTTTCGATCGATACACGTGTATTTCGTTGGAGCGGGGCCAGCTGACCTAGTTCTCAGCAGGTAGATGTCCCCAACGAAATACACGTGTATCGATCGAAACGCTGGCTCGGCGCTGGCGTAGCGCTGGCATGGCTTCGGCACTCTGGCGGGAGCCTAATTGACATCGACTGCAGCTATTTTTTCACGCGCAAATTTTACCGCAATTCACCTACATTGCAAGCACATTATATTAAGCAAAAATTCTACTCTACTGTACCCTTTGATTCATCGAAAGTGGTGGCTGGTGGGCGGGGCTGCTTAGACCCTGCACTGATCACTTTCCTATGATAAGCGTGGGAAAGGCGGAATCAGTAGGGGGCAAGATCACGAGAGAGGTGAAGAGCTAGAAGTGAACGATCAAATTGCACTAAAGACGCTTCCTATTCTTCTATCTCAAAATCCCCCTAATTGTCCTAGCTTCCATCTCATAAAGAAGCGCTTAGTGACAACAGAAAATTACTTTGACTTTGTGATACAAATGCAGTGATATGGCGCACTTAGTACTCGTGTATAAGCATTGCCAATATCCTAATCAAGGCCACAGAAACTCTGAGCTAAGCTCAAAAAAGAGTACTCTGAGTCAACGCAAGATACCCTTTGCTTCAACCAGATCGGCGGCTGGAAGGAGGGCTCCGTGACCTAATTAAGGCTAGAAAATGATCAGAGCATGTTCGCGAGGGAAGCGCAGACTGCGTCGCGGACGCGAGCGGTCGCCTCCTAGGTCATGAACACCGCCTTCCAGCAGCCAAGCTAATTGAAGCAAAGGGTAGGGCTAAAGACAAATAAGACGGTTCTCCCACTTTTCTTCATCTGCTGAGAGGCTTATTGTTGCGTAGTGTTAGTGCAATTACTGATTCGAAATCAAAGCATCTGCCAGTGCTAGCTGATGATTACTAATTCGAGTGATTCCCACACTTATAAGAAACATAAAACAATCTCTCAAGTCAATATAAATTAAGCCCGACCCTTTCGCTTTGAGTTTACAAAGCCTCAGGTCCGAGCATATTGAACGCCATTCAGTCAGGCGCTTTGACAATTCCAACTGTCTTGTAATCTCGAAAGCACATTTTGAATGTACAAAGGTTAAGTTAGCGTCCAGCAAGGAAAATGTGGATTACCATGGAGCGCCTGATAAAGCTCGCGCCGAAATGCCATTGCATGGTTTCTGAATCAAGAAAACCACTTCAGAAGTGCCGGAACGCCTCGGTGACTGGAACGCCCTCGATAGGTGAGAGTGCGCATTATTGCGCATATCGCACACAGTCAAGACGTGGGGTTCCACAACGACACTGCGTCTCAAACTTGGCGGCGGGCGCCGATTTCAAGATCAGGGCTTCTGGATTGGCTCGTTGTCTCCAATTTCGCGCGCTTTAAGCTGTAGTGTTGAGCGGGAAGGAACCCAGTTAAAGGCACCGTCCATCCAGATTCTCGACTTCCAATTTTATGTCGTTCTAGGGCCTTCTCATGTCGCTGATTCCGAATATGAAGTTGAGAGTCCGCGAAAACTCCGACAATCCCCGTTCCGGAGAACCCACAGGCCGGCTTTCTGGAACGGTGATTGGATGGGCGCGCACAAATGGGGGGCATGGATGGGGGTCCTCGTGCATCTTCGTTATTCAAAAGCGATTTTCTCGCTTCCGAAGCGACATTTTGCGCCGCGAATTGGGCACTGGCTTAGTAGGAGGCCCAACTATCATATGCTGCCAAAAACTCAGAACCCCCAATTTAGGGTGGACGGTGCCTTTAAAGCGAAAAAAGCTTCATCCGAAATTTCGTCCGGGCGCTGCCCCTCAACATATTATGCATTTAAAGTCCGTCAATGTTGGATCTGAGGATATCTAGCGAATTGCCAAAGATGGCGTGGCGAATGAAATGGCTTGAAGATGCCTGAGGCCTAAGGCTAATGCCATATTTCCCGCAACGGTGGAGCTCGGATGCTCTAGCGCATTCTGAATGTCAGTGAGCCCTAGTTAGCAGCTTACAAAGGTCATGCGCCATGCACTCGAAGTCTGTGCACGGTTTATTTGAAAACTTAGCAAGACACCAAATTGCGCGGAAGATTAATAATTCGCTAGGCATGCCCAAGGACAACGACTTCTTACCGAGATACAAATCTCTGGAAACCCCTTTGCCAAACAAAACATTCCCTTGTCAGCACAAGATTTGTGGGCATCATTTATCAGATACGGATCGATGCTCAATAGGAATCAAGCAAACAGAATCACTCACACAAAATTTTTAGTTCCATCTTATGGTACGCAAGCGCTAATACTTGTAAAACTTCATAACAGAAACTTTACCTCACACGTGGTGCTGGCGCTGCCTTAGGTGAAGATACTGTCGCTCTTACCATCCCGTAAGATCGGAAATCCCTTAACCAAAAAAAGAACTTGTTGAAAGTGATGGAACACGCGCAGTTAGAAGAGAGGAAACACGCAACTATTGTAAGCTTTCTTTCGGCACGGTTGTCTGAACCCATGGTGGGTCCTGACACGCGATATGCGAGTTCTCTGAACTACGCATGATGAATCGATGTGATGTGATGTCTGCTTGTCGACGGTTTCGGGAGCGGCCATACCATTCCTGTAATTCATGCAATTTCTGCGGTTTTTGTGATTTTGCGGGTCCCACAACAACGTATATTGCGAAAAAGCAACATATGTTGCAAAAAAGCAATGTATACTAAAGTTTGCAAAGCGCTCCGTAGTGCGGCACATCGGAAGTGGGGGATTCACAGGAGATGCAGGAGTTACAGGAATCGGAGAAATCACCTGGAATAGTATTCACCTGGAATAGTATGGCCGGTCTCGAAAGCGCAGAGTAGATGGAACGCTTGGTTTTTTGTTGTTTTCATTTTGCACGGTTTTTGGGTCTGTGGGGTCACCGGGATTAGACAATGGTGTCGTTATTCTCGTTGCAATGGCGTGCAAGCTTTATACCTAATCATGATTTCCTCCTCGGGAAGAAATTATCTTGATACAAGTTTGTCAACATTTCTATGGTAATTTCCAGAGAAAGCGCGAGTCTAAATCAAATGGAAGTTAATTGGCAAGAAGGAAGACATCATAAGGTTCTAAAAACCGGAGATTAATCGTTTTTTGATCATTTGATGGGTGTTAGTAACAGTATTATGTTGTCCTTACGTGAAAATTAGTAGTAGCTTCTCCCGATCCAGGCTTGTTGCCCCTGTACTAGTATCATTTGTGGACGTGCACCCTGAGGTGTTGGAGCTTCGAGTTGTGGAAGACGGCTTGTAACCTACTACATAGTATTGTTGTCAGTTGTTCCTTGTTAGTGCCAACCTTCTGGACCAGCTAAGATTAGGTTAATCTCACTAATTTTCACAGAAGGCATGAGCTTTGAAATGCTATATAGATGAAACAAAAAGTAACAGTTGGGGAGAGAGCTTCTGCGAGCGTAGTATGTCGTATTTTTCAAGGCGATTTGTTGAAGTCCTGTCTTAGGAGTTTCTAGTCAACATATGCATTCTTTGCTGCTTGGATTCCTCCCTTCTGCCCATCAACATGAATTAACAAATGTTAAATAATTAAGCTATGTCATCAGCTAATTCACCAATGGTGGAAGCTTCTTCTAATTTGCAGTGCTAACCTGCAATTAGAAGAAGCTAGAACTTAGAATTCTGTCTAAATAACGATTATTTTCGCTCATTTTTGGCTGAGTAATGTCGAAAAATAACTAGAAAGGCAAAAGGCTCAAAAATCAACTATCACAATGCGTGGGTATTCGAAATGAATGACCAACACCCAGCTTGAACTCAGCGCCATGCATGCAAACACTTTTGCGTAGGGGCACGTTTTGTGTCGGTTGAGTTGCACATATTTCCGAGTTTTGCAAGTAAAAAAAGCATTCGCGAGCTCCCCTTTCTTAGTTAGAGCAACTTTTTACTGTGCCAAAAACAATACAAAGATTATCTGAAACTAGATGGCTTACCCGGTTCCGCCCGGCCCTGTCATTATTTTATTCGTAATCAGCATGCTCGATTACCCCCCCCCCGTACCTACTCCCAGCCCCGTAGCTCAAATTTTGCAAAAAATCGATAAAATCGATATCGAACGACGACGAAAAGTAGTCTATGACACCCGCCGGGCCCGAAATGCATGTGTGCCAAGTTTGGTTCGGATCGGTTCAGAAATGGAATTTTTATTCGGAACATACGTACACACAGACAGACAGACAGACAGACAGACAAACAGACAAACAGACATTCAGCTTTATATATAAGACTAGCGACCCTACGGGTCGCTAGTAGGTGGGTGGGGGCAATTACATTGATTTCTGCCATTAATAAACTAATAATCCCAAGAAAGAGAATTTCCATCTTTCCAGCGACCTTTCGCGTGTTGTGAGTAGTAGAAACAAAACACTGTGCTCTTAGGAAAAGAAGCAACTATCAGTGACTATCCGCAAAGCATCTCTGCTATTCGTCTTGCGGATGCCTTCGCCCAGATACCAAAGCTCAAGGAAGCTACCTCCAAGACCTGTTTAGAACAGCCGATTCAGCCCAAAACTCAGATTGATTTCCAGGAAAGTGCCATGTAAAGAGAGCGTCAAGTTATGTCTTCCAGCAGCCGAAAACTCGAATATGTAGGTAAAAGCGAAGCAGTATTTTCTTCGACGATGTCTTGTCAGTGAACGGACTCATTTCTTAAAACAGACAAAAGCTGGCCCAACGTCTTCTTTTGAAGGACAATCTTCCTGTCGCATAAAACCCTAAGTCTTTCCTTCTCTCGGAACCAAGCTCCTTATGCTTCCGCTTTTAGGGGCAGAAGTATGGTTGAGAAGAAGGGGCTGTAATTTTTCTAGCAAGTTTCTTTATAATTGAATATTGAGACCTAAAAACCTTTAGGGAACGGCCATAGGTTGTCGGTGTTGTCGATGTTGTCGGTGTTGTCGGTGTTGTCGGTTGCCGAGATTGCCGGTCGTTGTAGGACCTCATGATAGACTTCACGTTTCGCGCTCTCTAAACCGTCTCTGACCCCGACAACACCGACAACACCGACAACCTATGGCCGTTCCCTTAGCGCGAATATCTTGCTGTCTGAGCCCTGAGTCTTTTCTTCCCTCGAGACCAAGCTCCCTGTTTTTTTGCTTCTAGGGACAGAAGTGTGGTTTTGGCGAAGTTCAAAAGGCCAAAATTTCCAGAGAAGATAATTTCCTGTCGCAAGAAGCTCATAGGTCTGTCTTTCCCTCGGGACAACTTTTCTGCCTTCAGAGGCAGAAGTCTGGTTTTTGCACAGTAGAATGACCACAGGTGAATTTCAAACAAGTTTCTGTAGAATAAACATTGACACCCAGAAATTCTCAGCGAAAGTATCTTGCTGGCTGAGCTCATGAGTCTTTTCCCCTCGAGACCTAGAGCTATCCGTGCTGTTTTGCTTTTAGAGGTAGAAGTACGGGTTTTGCAGAGTAGAATGGCCACGAATTTCAAGCAAGTTTCTGTATAATAAAACATGAACACCCAGAAACTTCTGGCGAAAATATCTTGCTGCCTGAGGCCATAATTCGTTCTTCCCTTGAGACCAAGCTCCTTGTGCTTATTTGCTTTTAGGGCCAGAAGTGTGGTTTTTGATTTTTGTGGTTTTTGCGAAGTTTTGGAGTCCAAGGTCATAGCGAAAATGTCCTGTCGGATGAAACTCATGGGCTGTCTTTCCCTAGAGACTGAATTCCCTGTGCTTTTCTGCTTTTAGGGGCAGAAGTACTGGTTTTTGAAGTCTAGGGGTCAAACCCCTTGGCGAAAATGTTTGTGGCATAAAGCTCATGGTTCTGTCTTTTCCTCGAAACCAAGCTATCTGTGCTGTTTCGCTTTTAGAGAAAGAAGTGTGGTTTTTGCAAATCTTTGCAAATTTTTGCAAATCCCAGTTCCGTGGCTTAAATTTTGCAAAAAATCGATAAAGCAAGTGAAGGTAATTGATAACTTGTAAAATAAGAACGTGTTCGTGAGCAGCATACTCAATTACCAGCCTGTACCAACCCCCAGCGCCGTGGTTTAAACATTAAAAAATTGATTAAACCAATAGAAGTGATGGGTATTTTCTAAATTGGTTATCATATTCGTAATCGGCATGCTCGCTTGCTCCCATGTGCCAACTCTCAGCGCCGTAGCCCGAACTTTGCAAAAAATCGATAAAATGATGAAAGTAATGGGCATTTTTGAAAATGGTTATCATATTCGTAATCAGCATGTTCGCTTACCCCCTGTGCCAACTCTCAGCCCCGTAGCTTGAACTTTGCAAAAAAATCGACAAAATGATAAAAGTAATTGATAATTAAAAACTAATATTGTAGTCGTAATCAGCATACTCGATTACCCCCTTTGCCAAAACCCAGCCCCTTAGTTCAAAATTTGCAAAAAAATCGATAACATGATAAAAGTGATGGGTATTTTTGAAAGTGGTTATCATATTCGTAATCAGCATGCTCGATTACCCCCCTGTGCCAACTCCCAGCCCCGTAGCTTGAACTTTGCAAAAAAATCGACAAAATGATAAAAGTAATTGATAATTCTAAAAACTAATATTGTATTCGTACTCAGCATGTTCGCTTACCCCCCCCCCCTCTGTGCCAACTCCGACCCTCGTAGTTCAAAATTTGCAAATAATCGATAAATTTGGTGGAAGTAGTAACAAGTATCCATACTGGAAAACGACAGACACGAAAACACCATCGACCACAAAAACACCATCGAGGATGTACAGACAGCATCCACCAGCGTACAGACAAGTACACCATTCGGTTTTATTTATAGAAGGATGTAAGAAGGCTGATGAGGGAAAAATTGTACGGGCATGTTGGTGAATTGCTTGAATTTTTGCCTTGCGAGTTGGTGTCAAAATTTTAGATTTGGCTGGAATTTGGTCAAGGGGGGGGGGGTGTTGGACGCGCTGATTACGAATATCACATCCGTTTCTCAAGATAGCGCCATATGGTGGGGTTACGGTAGGTATACGGTGCGAGTGAAGATGCCAAAATTTGGTTTAACTTTGCCTAGGGGGAAGTGATCGACAGCTGAACAAATTCATCACATTAATTGGTAAAATTGCGTTGATTAGCCTTGTATACCAAAGGTGGCCCTAAAGAGGGCCGTTGGGACAGGGCTATTCTAGCTGGAACTAAGTCAGGCACGCTTGCCGAAATTCTGTCTCGGAAATTCTTTGAGGTAGTCGGCATCGGCTGTTGTTGATGCCGTACTTTTGCTTTGCCATCCGCTTAAATTTCTGCCAGTGGCTTTCGATATGTTGCCTGTGGGTGCCTGTGTTGGGGTCAGCAAAATTTATCTGGTGGTTTACTGTCAGGTGACGGTATCCCTGCGGCAGAGACGCATTTAAATTGTAGCCACGCCAGCAGTCGCTGACGATGGTAGCCCCAAATTCAATTGGAAAGGGGGGGGGCAAATCACTCAAAGTTGCAGTTAAAAAGAGGCGAGACTTCGGGCGGTGCCAAAAACTTGGTCACGTCGAAGCGGCTAGCTTTCTTAATTCCTCCATTCCCACGACGTAATGGACATATTTCTGGCTCATATGACATTGTGAGACGAAATGGATGTGATATCCATGACCACTGCCCCCCCCCCCGACCAAATTTCCCCGACTAAACTTCAGCCAAATCTACGATGTTGACCCCACTCAGTATGCCTACCGTAACCCGACAGGATTAGCCTTTTCGTGATCAGCGTGTTGAATAACCCCTGTATGCAAAGTTTTAGCAAATCGAGATTCTGGTTACGGAAGGAAGAGGGCGAGTCATTCTTTTAGGGTCCAGGTATGGCGCTCATCAGGAAGCTAAATGGTTATCTTACCTTGTACCGCCTCAGCCCCAACGAAAAATTGTAAGTGGTTTTTCCTTGAGCTTTCCAAGGCATGTATTGTGGCATCATATCAATTGCCTTTGGAGATTCGATCAAATAACAAAGCTTATGTCGCCGGTGGAACTAACGAAAGCTCTAGATGCTATCGGCAACTCGAAAACTTATGCAGATTTCATTGCCTTCGGAGAGACTTACAAAATGTTGGCAGATTTTATCGCTTCGGGTAAGACTATTTTGTGAATATCCTCCAATTTTCGTTTTGCAGTGCATGCGGGTTACATCTTTAGATTCGAGAGCAATACAGATTTTTGATTTGATGTTAGGCCCTAGGCATACCTCAAGTGATTTCATCGCGACTTGGTTTGGCAATACTTCCCAATTGTTCAGAACTCCTCGTAAGGGGTTTCTGAATGTACGGAAGATAGGGCATTTTATCAATCTACAAAAGTTACACATGCGGTGCATTTCGCGTCTGTCAGTATTAAATTTGAAGGCATTTGGCAAATGGCCAGATCGCGTGGAGATTGAAATCGCGTGAGCTATGCCCACGGCCCTATGCCTAAGGCATACCTCGCGCGATTCGGCACAACAGCGACTCTTCGTAATTCGTCGTTAATGCGCTGCCTTTGGTCAGAACTTGCTCCGTTTGCAACAGCTTACACAAGCTACCCAAATATGCATCCGAGAAGCGCGCACGATAAATTTGTAGAATTCTGGCAAATCGCCAAGTAGCGTGAAAGTGGCAATTCGGCCGAATCGCTTGAGGTATGCCTTAGGCCTTAGGCCTAAGGCTGTGGGCATAGCTCACGCGATCTGGCAATTTGCCAAATTTCCTCATAACCAATCCTGGCAGACTCCAAATGCACAGCATGTATAACTTCTGTAGGTTGATAAAATGCCCGATATTCGTACATTTAAAAACTTCTTACTATGAGTTATGCACAATTGGAGTATGCCAAATCGCGTCGCGACTGAAATCGCGTGGGGTATGCCCAGGGCCTAAGGCTAAGGCCTAAGGCATACCTCACGCGATTTAGTCAAATCGTTACATCCACGCGACTTGGCGATTTGCCAGATGTTTACAAATCAACCGTGCGCGGGTCTAAAATTAATAGGCGCGTAGCTTCCGTAAGTTACAGTAAAAGCTTCAACTCTGGCTCGTACAAAGCGCGCTTACGACCAGTATGAAGAGTCGCTGCAATGTCAGATCGCGCAGCGACTGGAATCGCTTGAGGTATGCCTTGGGCCTAAGGCCTAAGGCATACCTCACGCGATTTTAGTCGCCGCGCGATTTGGCACTGCAACGACTCTCCATGGCTGGTCGTACAGTCGAGTAGATTTAGCGGTAAATATAGTGTGCGTGCACAGAAGGTGGAATGCGGTGAAATTTGCGCGCGAACAAGTAGCCACGTCAGTAGCGCGGGTATCTTGCGCGCGCAATTGGCCGGCGTCACAGTCGAAACTATTTCTTCACGCGCCAATTTTACCGCATTTCACCTTCTGTGCAAGCACACTATATTTACCGCTAAATCTACTCGACTGTAAACGCACTTTGCTTGGGGCAGACTTGCTGTGTTTGTTACAATCAACGAAATCTACGCACCCATGCATCTGAGAGCCTCGCATGCTTAATCTCTAGATATCTGGCAAATCGCCAAGTCGCGTGAAAGTGGCGATTTTGCGAAATCGCGAGAGGTATGCCTTAGGCGTAAGGGCATACCTCACGCGATAGTCGCGCCGCGATTTGGCAATACTCCAATTGTGCATAATTCATCGTAAGGGGTTTCTGAAAGTACGAAATATAGGGCATTTCATCAACTTACCAAAAAAATAGGTGTGCATTTGAGCTGCCAGTATTGAATTTGAGCATACATGTGAAAAGGCGATAATGTGTTCCTACCCCCTTCACCCCAAGGCCGGAACCCAGCTGACCCCCCTTCACCCACGGCCGATGAGGAAATGTAAAAAAAGAGACTAAGACATTAACATTTTAAGCAAAATTATAAAACTATCCACATTATTAAAATCAAATTTAGTAATATTTTAATTCCTAACATCATTAATATGATCATCAAAAACCTACATGCAGGCTCACTGAGAAGTAGATCGGAAATTTGCCGCCTATTGTTCACTTCTAGAGAACGATGAAAAAGCCTGGAGAAAAATTTACGTGTGAAGCCTTTGTCTATATACGTCAGTGGAGTTATTACTCACGTATTTGCTGAAATAATAAGTGAAATAATAAATGAACTTTGATGATCGGTGCGCAGTTAAATTGCATTCTTTTTAAGAGGTATAAATTTTTTAAGCAGATGGCGGAATCCGTGTAAAGTCATTGAATGATTCCTTAAAGAGTCATTGTTCCAATTTTTAATATTATTTCTAAACTCCGAAAGAGATCGTAACATTTGCTAGAGAAGCAGGTGCAACAGAGGCACCTATTACGTCGAAGAGTTGGTGTAATCAGGGTTAAACTTACTGTCAAAATGTTATAGCTACGAGGATCGTGGAGTTCTACAATCCGCCTACTTGGACGATGATAGGGATGAAGCAGGAAATCTTCCTTTCTGTACTCAAAAAGCGTCCATTATACCATGTTCCCTCCCCTTTCACCACGTACTTTTAGCATCCCTCTCCCTGCAACCTATATATCTTCTGAAAGCGAACGACGAGAGGAATTCAATAAACACCTAATCACTCTCCTAGCTTCTCATATAAATTTGTTATGATTTTTTCAAGTTAAAAATTGGCTTAATTCCGGAAAATAGACTGCGACCCCTTTCACCCGATAGGAAAATCCTCTTTTTTCCTAACAAACTGCATATTCCCTGAAAGCGGACGACGAGGGGATTCCAATAAAGTGCAAAGCACTCTTCTAGCTTTTCGTATAGTAAAGTTATGAATCTTTATGAAATAAAATTTCCTTAATTTTAGAAAAACAATTGCGACCACCTTCATAATACAGGAAAATCCTTTCTTCCTTGGTAAGCTATATATTTTCTGAAAGCTTTCAACAAGAGTAATTCATTGTATGGCTAGAGACTCTCTTATCTTCTCATATCAAAAATCTACGATTTTTATAGAAAAATTCTACAGTTTTGAAAAAATGACTAAAACTATTTCTAATTAGCAGGAAAAACCCTCTTTTTCCTGGCAAGCTGTATGTTTTCTGAAAGCTGATGGAGGTAGACTTCTAAACTAGAGTAGGCGCTAATTATGATTGAGTTCTCCTTTTAAGATCTTTTATATTTCTTAATCTTCTTCGATGGAAAACAAAATTTTTTTCAGAATAATCACGCAGTGATCATATACGATTGTCCTTCTCCTCTAGTATAGTGCTCCAAGGTGGAAAAATGCATCTCTGGCTGCTTCATCCCTATCATCGTCCAAGTAGGCGGATTGTAGAACTCCACGATCCTCGTAGCTATAACATTTTGACAGTAAGTTAAACCCTAATTACACCAACTCTTCGACGTAATAGATGCCTCTGTTGCACCTGCTTCTCTAGCAAATGTTACGATCTCTTTCGGAGTTTAGAAATAATATTAAAAGTTGGAACAATGACTCTTTAAGGAATCATTCAATGACTTTACACGGATTCCGACATCTGCTTAGAAAATTTATACCTCTTAAAAAGAATGCAATTTAACCGCGCACCGATCATCAAAGTTCATTTATTATTTCACTTATTATTTCAGCAAATACGTGAGTAATAACTTCATTGACGTATATACACAAAGGCTTCACACGTAAATTTTTCTCCAGGCTTTTTTATCCTCCTCTAGAAGTGAACAATAGGCGGCAAATTCCGATTACTTCTTAGTGAGCCTGCATAAATCAATGATATTAGGAATTAAAATATTATAAATTTAATTTTAATAATGTGGATGGTTTTATAATTTTGCTTAAAATGTTGATTTCTTGATCTCACTTATTCCAGTTTTTCTTCTTCGAATTTCAGCGGATAAAACCCAATACTCGACTTTAACCCGGTTTGGCTACAATTTCACTTGATGCATGTGAATGAAAAGAACATGAGAAGCAATGATGACGAACATTGCCCCCCCCCGGTCGATGCACCTCCACAGCCGCGGCCGCTCCCCCCCCCCAGCGGCCCTCATACCCCCTTCACCCTGGAGAGGCGGGACCCCTATGATCCCCTTCACCCTGGAAAGGCCATGTTCCCCCTTTGCACACGTATGAATTTGAGCGTATCTGGCAAATTGCCAGATCGCGTGGCGACTGAAATCGCGTGAGGTATGCCCTTAGCCTAAGGCAGAGTTCACGCGATTTCATCGCCGCGATTCGTCGCGACAAGGCAACAACGATATCATTGCATGGCGATCTTTCTGCGTTTCGGTTGTGATAGTTTTCCAACACGACTGATCGTGACTAATTATCACAACCGAAATACAAGAAGATATGCAGTGAATTCGTAATACTTGTTCTTCGTGATCAATCGCGACGATGAAATCGCGTGAACTCTGCCTAAGGCTCTAGGCCTTGGCCATACCTCGTGCGATTTCAGTCGCTACGCGATTTGGAGATCTCCAGATGTTTTTATAGGGCATTCGAAAAATCGTGACGATGGTGCGATGCGCGCGACACGCACGCACTTCCGGCATCTGCATTTTCTTGGTTTCATCACTTTGGAATAATTTTTGTGCTTGCGTATGATAGTATTTAGACGCTGGAAGTGACTGAGCTGAGCGTTGAAGTAGTGCCTTTTCGTATGAGTGTTTTACGCTCCTGTGGGCGCAAACACCGCGGTCGAATCCGTCGTCACGAGGGGACGGGGGGGGGAGTTTCTCACCCAAGCCATTTTCTCGCACTTAAGTGATGTGCCTGCCAGGCACATCCGGGCTCGCTATTATTACTTGCTCCTCAGAAGACCAAGACTTCGCAAGCCACGCCCCTTATCCACTGTCCTCCAGATGCTGAAAACAAAATCTCAGAGAAATTTTCAAAAACATAGTTTAAAAGTGAATTTGCTCCAGTCAAGACCAAATTTTCAGTTTACGGGTTTTGGAGGTTGTTCATTTCAGTAGTGAGATTTGTTTGTTGCAAAGTCAACATTCAGCACCACTAATGCTCAAGAGATCAAAATTCGGATTCGAAGGTTTTCGAATATTCCTTTCGAAATCAAGACCAAAGTTCGGATTTACGATTCTCGAAATCGCTTTTTTCATAACGATATATGTTTGTGCAATATGAATAACGATTTGATTTTTTGAACAGTTTGAAGACAAAAATGTTTTTCTCACAGAAACCGCATTACTTCCATAAGTTTGAAATGCCAGAAGCAGCAGTATATGTGATTCCGTAGTGGCTCTCATGTCTGTGATTTCGAATATGAAGTGGAGAATGTGCGAAAATCTCGACAATCGTTCTAGGGAACCCGCAGGCCGGATTTCCAGAACGATGATTGGATAAGCGCGCACAAATGGCGGGCATGGATGGGGGGAGGGCGGGCATGTGTGAGGGTCCTCGGGCATCTTCGCTATTCCGAAGCGGTTTTCTCGCTTGCGAAGCGGGATTTTGCGGCGCGACTTGGGCATTGGATTGATAAGGCGCCCTACTACTATATGCCGCCAAAAGCTCAACACCCTCAGCTTAGGGTGGACGGTGCCTTTGAGAATCGGTGCTGAACGTTGACTTAGCAACAAACAAATCTCGCCACAGAAAAGAGCAATTTCGAAAAACCCTGAATCCGAGATTTGCTCTTGATTGGAGCAAATTCGTTTCTGAACTTCGATTGAAGGTCTCTTTGAAATTCCGGTTTCAGCATCTAAAGCGATACTGGAGGGGCGGGGCTTGCGATGTCTTGGTCTCCTGCGAAGCTCGTAATTGTAGCGAGCACAGATGTGCCTGAAAGGCACATCACTTAGGTGCAAGAATATGGCTCGGGCACTGGCGTACCGAGGGGGAGGGGGGGGGGGGAGCCCCGAGAATGGGTCGCGAAATTTTTGAAAGTTACCTACATGAGTTATCGTTTGTTCGCTTGCGATAGAGTAGGCGGAGCACTGCTGACGTACACGCGCGGCGGTTTTTGATAGCGAGAGGGTACAAAAACAATGCTCTAGAATAGAGGTTTATCGATAGATCAATTGTCTTTAGTGGTCCGTCTACTCTAGAGCAAGCGAGCACCATATATGAAAATGACTTGATAATTTTTGGAAATTTTCAAGGATTTAGATTAACCTTGTAAAAAAAATTTTTCTGGATTTTTTTTCAAGATTGTAGAGGTTATGGACCTGCAAAAAACTTGAGAAGCACCCAAGAATTTTTTCGGAGTGCGTGGCTAACGCACGCACCTTCTTCAGAAAAAATTTTCGTCGCCCCCTCCCCCTCTCCCCCAAGCGGAAATCCTGGGTACGCCACTGGGCTCGGGTGAGAAATTTCTCGCACCCGACCTAGACTCATCACTCTGGGCCAACAGAATTCGAGTCACTTTGAATCATTTTATCAGCTCACAAATTTCGCGGCCCATACGTTTTGGGGGAGGGCGGATCTGAATGCACCTGGTACATCGCCAAACCACTTGCTCCCATCGCCGAAGTATGGCTAAGGCCCCGGGCAGGCTTCACGCGATTTGATCGTCGCGACTGAATCGCCGACTGACAACTACTACAACATCATTCCATGCCGATCAACTTGCATTCGGTTGTGATACTTTTCCAGCCCGAAATTTTTGAATGTGAAATGAAAATGAATGGAAATCTTGGCGATCAGATCGCGACGGTTAAGTCGCGTGAAGTCTGCCCGGGGCCTAAGGCATACAGCCCCGGATACTCAGATGAAAATTGTCACATGTGGGATAAATATGTGGATTCTTGTCTAGAAATCTGGTTATTTTTAGGGAAATTGGAATCTAAATTACTGGACTCTGTAAAAATATATCTGAGAAGACAGTGGTCGCTTCTAGAAATTTTCTGCCAATCAATGTCCGACCAAGACATTAAAGTATTTGGTGCTCACATTTGGTTGGCTCTATCTCAAGTGTTTATTGCCAGTGCCCAGTTCAAGGTATACAAAATATAATTTTGATTTTTGTTTTATGCGAGAACGGTTTTTTAGCTTTCAAGTCAAGAGTGGGGCCAAATTTTTCTTCCTATCGAGAAATGGTTTGGCGATGCTGGCTGCGAGGCGGTAGAGGTTTGCCTAGAAAAGTGGAGAGCGCTGATTGCTTTCATTTCATCAAAGTCTCCAAAAGGTATGCGAAGAGAGCGATGCGCATACTAAATAATGTAATGTTAATGTTCAGAAATACGAAAGAGCGGGAAATATATCCGATTAATCCAAATATTCTCTAAGCCTTTACGATCCCGAACAACAATCAATAAGTTCCCAAACAACATGTTGCCAATTATTAGAACTTACGCATTTCTCATCAATACGTTCAAAGATGTCTTGGACGAACGTTTCGAAGAGGTGACCTGTTGTCCAATCATACTGTCGTCTAGAAATGCAATTTAGCTCATCATCTGCTTTTTACGCTTTCTTGCTGGCAGAAAAGCCCAAGTGCTCACCACAAGTGCAGAAATCGAGAATGAACTAAAGAAATCTATCGACTCCTTGGAGCTCATTCTCAATTGCGCTATCCCTTCACATTTAGGGTAAGGAAATGTTTTGCAGATTCTCTGCTCTGCTCTTAGACTTAGACATTAAATCTGATGTGATGAGATATAATCTTTAGATATCTAACTGACGACAGAACCAACTCATCCGATTCACTAACCTTGTACATACTTCCTACCGTTAGCTCTGTTCTCGGAGTTGCTTACAATGGTCATCCCACAGGTGAGCTCTGAACGTTTTTTTTTTCGCTCACTTACAGTTTTTTCGAGCTTCAGATATCCCTCTGCAAATCCCCTCCTGTGGCAACAAACCGGATATGACGCAGAAATATGCAGTATTTTTCCAAATGCTGCGCTTAGCCGGTCGCAAATGCAGTCATGGCAAGTTGAAGTCATTCCAAGATACTACTTTCATATATTTTTAGCGTATTTTTCAGAAGACGATGTAGCAGTGATAGGTTCATGTTTCGCTGCTTTGTCGCAGCGTATCAGCTCCATTGAAGAGGTCGCAGTGGAAATGAGCGAATCTCGCTTACTTTTTAAGCAAGTGCAGGCTTGGGTTGAAGAGAATAACTACGGCGTGGAGATTTTGGAGGTAATCACACCATCATTCGCTTATCAGTTACACTAAATCTTTTTTAGCCGGTTCTTTGCGATCTTTTTACTACCAAAAACCTGTTCATGTATGCTAATACTCCCACTGAATGGTCAGCGAGAGTTTTGCTAAACTCGCTTTTAGAAAAATACAGAGGAGGCAGAATCAGGTACTGTCGCTTACGCAAGCTGTCATTCCATTTTTAGTTATGTTTTAGCCATCTTCTGGAAGCTACAGCTGGAACACTCTTAGATGTCTTCGAAAATCATGTTCTCAAAGGCGTGGGTGAATTGTCGGGTTTAATGGAAAAACATCTTCAACGGTTTGAACCTATATCGCTTATGAAGTCATGGACTCAACTAGCGGAAATTACAAAGGTTTTTATTAGTGATGTAAGGTTTTTTATATAAATTCAGCTCGGTTTTTATATTACTTGAGCATTTTTGATTCTAGAGTGGCGACATAAACGAAGTTGGCCTTTTTCGACCGGATTTTCGTACTTCCTCTCGTTTTTTACGATTGATTTATAAAATTGCAAACGTAGCTGAGGAGGTGCTTTTTTTCTCTTTTTGAAGATGCTTGCAAAGTAGTCTTTAATTTCAGGAAGTTGATGCAAAAGTCCTGCAAAAATGCACCACCTCTTTTGGAGAGCTTTATTCTGAGACTCAGACTGGTGTACGACATGAGAATGGATGTGGCGCTGGAACTATTCTAAACGGCCTTTATGACGACCTGATATTACCAGAGACTGTGAGTGGTTCCTATTGCGGATACCATCGCTGACACGAAGCTTTTGCAGTTTTGCTGCATTAATGTTTACACTTCCGCTTTCGTTTCTTTGGTGGAAGTATATCCCTTCAATTTCATTAACGAAGACGATGTGTTTTGTGGTAGGTGTCATGATCATCAGCTTACCTTTGGCTGGTTGATTCTCTGCTATTTTAGCAGCTTCCTTGGAGTTCAGCGCATTAGGAGAAATCACTCCCTTGATCAAAGCCGTGACCACAGTGGGTAGAAAGCTTATCGAGATGATCAATACGATAGAGGTAGTTCTTTTAACAGTTTGGTACTCCCGTTAGATTTGTACGAATATTTGCTAAAGTCTTTGAAACTTTACGTTTCATCAGTTTTACTAGCCGTAGGAGACAATTGTTAACAAGATTCGGACTCCAGTAATGATCCGCGATAACTTTGCACACCATGTATTGACTTTTCTGATTGAATGCACATGAGTGTATGAATTATTGAAGCGCTTCACAAACCAGCTTTGCAGAAGGTCAGTAAACTTTCGAACTCAATCTTGGAGGACGTGTTAAGCATTATCAGCGTCGTCGTGAAGCTGTTTCAGAGCATAAAAAAGCCTAGCATAGTGAGTGATAAAATGGAATCTCGTTCTCTTGTATGCTTATTTCTTCAATTCAGATTCGTAATATGTTCCTGTCCATGTCCGGCTTGTTGAAGGAAATGTACTCTCTTATCTTCACTGGAGATGTGCGTTTCAAAACGATTGCGCGTTCTGTGCTTGAGGCTTATCTTACTGTAAGTTTTGTGTTCGCATTAATTTTTCGTCTTTTGCAGATACTTTTAGGTTCTCAAACTTGTGAAAACGAAGGCTTCTGGTCCTTATGATGAAAGTATGCTTGAGGATTGTGCACCGCTTTTTATCCAGTTGCTTGGTGGCAAGCACGGAAAACGTGCCAAACTTCGAGCCGCAGCTGCAGAGCTTTGGAACAATACATTTGCGAAGGCGGTGTTCAACTATCCGATAGAATTGAGGTTCTATAATCTATTTCGCGGGGCGTATCGTTATGTGCGGGCTGCCTGGAAAACGTCGCGCGCGACAGGCTGCCAGTGACCAGACTCGGGAAATTCAACCAGCATGATCCGTAGCACATAGTTTTTTTCAGTTTCTCATTCTCTGTTGATGTTGACAGACTATTCTCATATCAGTTTTGCTTAATTATTTGAAGTTCTGCCAAAAAGTTGTAAAATGAGCTCTTTAAAGGGCAAAAAAGACACAAATCGAAGAAGGTAAAAAACTAACAACATAAAAGAAGCATTGGTAATCTAGTGGTATAAATCTGACAACTTTTCTGCACTGCTGCTCCCCACGCGCGGTCACGGTAACGCCGCGCGACGTTTTCCATTTGGCAGCCCGCACGTAAGGCGCCGAACAGACTTCACGCGATTTGATCGTCGCGACTAAATCGCGACGAGACAACTGTTACAACATCATTCCATGCCGATCAACTTGCATTTCGGTTGTGATACTTTTCCAGCCCGAAATTTTTGAATGTGAAATGAAAATGAATGGAAATGTCGGCGATTGAGTCGCGACGATCAAATCGCGTGAAGTCTGTCCAGGCCTAACGGGCTCGACGTCAGGAGTCACGCCGCGCTTGGTCGACGCTTCGCCGACGTTGCGCGCGAATTCTTACCAGCGCGGCGGACGAGCATGCCGAACAACTCTTCGCGAACCCTTGCCAAGCTTGCCGCACAACTAATTGAATCAAGTAATAGTTAGTTATTACTGGTTACAGATAGTGGATCTTCCTCTGCTTATATAGATAAAGACGGTTTCGTGGAACATTTTCTCTTGACGAGCAAGCTTCTAGCAGGCGCCCTTCCAATCCTCGAAGTTAAACTTCGAAAAATTTTGAAACCATCTATTAGTTTGCCTATTGAAGGCCTATCGAACCTTTGTTCACTACTGATGCTTCTTCACGATAAAGATAAGATAAGAGCCTTTGTTGCGGAACGGAACTTACATACACAAGAAGATTGCCGCCGCCTAGTTAACGGAGTTCATGAGAGGTCATGAACTGGCAGCAACGCTAATTTGCCTCAATTTGCACCGAAGATGAGCTGATTCTGCTTACGGTAACTCCGATCATCATCCGCAGCCTATGAAACCGGAATTTCTTTGAAATTTGAATTCAAAGTTCAGTAGTAAAATCAGTCCAATTAGGGCAAAACTTGTATTTAGGGGTATTCTAACAAGCTGATCCCGAATATATTAATCGTTTTGCTTGAAACCTAGGATTTTTCTTCTTTGAATTGAAACTGGTTTTCACAAGTGAAAATTTCAAAAATTCTACGTAGGGTTTTCTGACATGCTGTTTCCTAAAAAGCTGATGGTTTCGCTCAAAACTTTAATTTTTTCCTTCGAAATCTTGTTAATTTTTCCACAGATTCTCTGCAAATTTGGCAAATTTCACAATTAGGGTTTTTTGACATGCTGTTTCCAAAAGTTTCCATTTTTTCTTAAACATGGCAGATTTTTCCGTTTGTTTTCCAGGTTTATCAAATTTGCAGTGAAATTTCCGAAAAAGAGTTTGAAATTCAAAATAGAAAAATTTTGAGGTTTCAAGCAAAACCATTAGCTTTTTGGGAAACAGCATGTCAGAACGCCCTTACACAGAATTTCCGAAATTTTTATTTGTGAAAACAAGTTTCAATTCAAAAAAGAAAAATATCCTAGGTTTCAAGCAAAACGATTAACATATTCGGAATCAGCGTGTTAGAATACCCCTAAATACAAGTTTTTGCCCCAATTGGACTGATTTTACTACTGAACTTTGAATTCAAATTTCGAAGAAATTCCAGTTTCATAGGCTGCAGGATGATGACGGAGTTACCGTAAGCAGAATCAGCTCATCTTCGGTGCAAATTGAGGCAAATTAGCGTTGCTGCCAGTTCATGACCATGAACTCCGTTAACTAGGCGGCGGCAACCTTATTGTGTATGTAAGTTCCCTCACCCCCCTTTGTTTTGTCTCTTTTATTTCAAATGAATGGTATGCCTGCGTGGTCATTTGAAACAACTTTGAAGATGTTTTTCTCTTCAAAAACTGACATACTCCATGCACAGTAGCTGTTTCTGATCATATCATCATAAAGAGCTGTTTTTGACTAGTGCAATCCAAAGTGTGGAACAAGAGGAGGATGAGAATGCAAACGGCAAGAGGGTGCTGGAACCTCGCATCTCTTGTGGACGCATCAAAATCTATGGTCTTAAAGATCTTTCGAATATGAGGTCAAAATGTAGGCTATTCAACGAAAAATACTATGCTCTGAGAAAATGTGAACAAAAATGATGTAATATGCGACGAGTAACTTAGATCGAACTCTAACTGAATTTACAATACTCCAGAAGCTGATACTTACCTTTAGGAACTCGAACCTGCAGCTTATCTACTTCCAACTATGGCTTCACAAATAGAAACACATTATTTTTGCTTTTTATGTGCTCAAATCACTACTTTTTTAGTCCTGCAGTTTCTGAGACAGGGCTTGACAAACCATTTACCGTTGCGACTAGAATGGCAGTTTGTCGCCCAAACAACATCATTTTCCTACATAACAGCCGTTTTGTTATAGGGCGTGCTTGCTACAGCAGGATTCCCGCGCGGAAGCGACAGTCCCTTTGCGTCCTTTAATAGGCCGCCATCCCTCTCGCACGAAGCGACGTCGCGTGAGGTTGCCAATCGCGGCGATTTCTCGCCGACCGTGACTCCTGACCGTCCCCCACGTAACGAGCGCCCCCCCCCCCTCATTTCGCTTAGGCTGCCAAACGGAATGTTTGTAGGGAGATTCTCATCAATCTTGTACAGAAACGAATAGTTTTCGCAACCGGACTACCTAGAAAGTCGATAAATAGCAGTGATTTCAATGAGTCAATAACCGAGAGTCATGTAAGGTTTGCTCTTAAGCTTGGCACTTGCGCTAATGCGATTCTTTTTCTAGTCCAATTCATCGATCACTTCACAGTCCAGTCAAAGAACTGTCAACCGTTGTGCAGCAGTAACTGGAGATCCCATCCATAAGAGAAGGTGAGGAAATCAATGTTGTACCGGTCTATTTCATCTCCTGTTGTAATCTGTTCGGTTGCTTGAAGAAGACTCTGTTGACTATGTTCCCATCGGCACGAGCGATTCCGCCAAGAAAATGAAGCTGGCCGAAAGGCAAACGAAAGTGTTTAGCGCAAAGTAAAGGAGCTCTTTTTGTTTTTGTTCATATCACGTAGTTTATCTCGGGGATCGCATGCCTTTTCTGGATGAAGAATCACAATCGGCAGTTATTGCTAATCATGGAAAAGAATTTTATCTGAAGTCTTTCCACTCTGCGTGAGTTCGATCATTTTGTGGACAGTATTCGAATTTTTGTGTTCATTTTAAAAGAGTGAAAATATTGCGCCATGTTGAAGAAAAGTCTCCACTATTTTTAAAATCGCTTTGGACAAGAAAGAACAGCCTCGCACTTTGCATTCGCTTCATAGTTGCACATCATTGCTTAAAACGCTATTACATATGTAGATTATATGTAACTTATCTGAAGCTGTTGCCAAGTCTTACTTTTTATTCATAACAGGTTTAGATGCGAATATCAGGCGTTTATTATTATGGTCATTGTTGTTATTGTCATTATTCATTTGTCATTAATTGTCGGGCATTTGTTTTTTTATAAATATTGTAAAACGCATGTGGAAACATTGTTCTCGTCTATGATACGTAAATGTGGTATGGCTCTTCCAACCAGACGCTATACAGGCTGCAGACAGTGCGGCGCGGTCCAATCGCGCATTGAGAGGTAGTGTCCGGAAAATACGTATGTGGGATTTGCTCCATTGGAAATAAACGCCTCGGACACATCCTTACAGAATGCGAAGTCAAAACGGTAGAGTGGAGTTTTGACTTCGCATTCTGCAAGGATGTGTCCGAGGCATCTATTTCCAATGGAGTTAAAGGCAGTGGCTCGGGAAAATCGCGACCGGGCGCTTTTCACAACTTGGTTTTCCGGACCAGCTGAGTCAGGTACTGTGCTCAAAATGTCAGAAAAAGATTTTTTTTAGAGTTTACCGGCCTTGCAGATTGCTGGAGAGGCGGGGCGAGGGATTTCCGCCGTAATTAGGAAGTGACCGCAGGACGCTGTAACTTTACCTATTTTGGCGGCAGTTGGTTGATTGGCCCATGCAATCAACACGATACAGCTGACGAGACCTCGCCCCGCCTCTCCAGCAATCTCCAAGGTCGGAAAACGCCCAAAAAGCACTTTTTCGACTTTTCAAGCACAGTTTTTGTCCCAGCTGCTCCAGAAGGCCATGTAGCTGTGAAAATCCCCCATTCGCGGTTTTCCCGAGCAACTGCCTTCGAAATCCACATACGTAACTTTGCCCGGAAGTTACCTCTGTCCAATTTGTGTCTAGCAACCCTAAATTTACAGGTATCGAAAATATTATTCAAGCATCATTTGTTCTCACCAGATTCTGAAGAAGCTCGCCTTTTGTTGCGATACACTTTCGTTTTGAAGGCGAAGAAGACCCGAATTATTCACGTTTTCCTCTGAGGTTTCCCAATGTTTTTTTTGTAAAATCACATAGAATTTAGACTAGAATATGGGTTCACCCTTCAGAAATACATGACACCTAATAAAGCATCGCTACCTGTATGCAATTAAGAAATGTTTTGAGTTAACATGAGTGCGGTATTTGATCTACTATCGTGTTGGCAGAGCTCTAGCCCACCACCACTCTCTTTATTGATTTGAATCCGTCGTTTACGATTTTTCCTTTGCTTCAGTTGTAGTTTCAAGCTCCTTCCACTTCAAACTTGTAACGAGTGCGGTATTTAATCTACTATTGTGATGTCATGGATCCTCGCAATTGGTAGAGCTCCAGCCCGCAACTACTCTATTGATTTGAATCCGTTGTTCACGTTTTTTCCTTTCCTTTAGTGGATTTTCAAGCTCCTTCCACTTCAAAATTACACTTGTGCAAGTGGTGATTTTTTTCCCTTGAAATCGTTCATCACCTTATGGCTAAATTCGCAATAAACCTTTGCGGCGGTTTGACGATTAACTCATGGTTACGATTTGGAACTCTTGCATCTCACTTGTAGGAAAAGAATGTTTTTCCCGCACTTCGGAAAAAATTCTGAGTTTTTTCTTTTTCAGCGATGCCCCCAATTAATCAGCGTGATTGTCTGCATCTGTTAGCATATCAGGACGAAAATTTTGATCTAACCCTCTCCTTTTTTGATTGAAAAGTAATTTGAAATTGAACGGTGATCATTTTGCTGCAGTGAAATCTTCGTATTCGCGACTAAGTCTGCCCTAGATTTATGCGGCATTGTTTAGGTATTGAAAAGGACTGCCTACGGCGAAATCTCTACATATTCTCTTATGATATCTTGGAGGAACAGAGGTGCGTCGAGATTTCACACTGAGATCATGTGTAACTGCTAATGAATTACTGGAAGAGAGCATTTTCAAATACGTCTCGATATTTTGAATTAGTCTCTACTGAACAAAATACTCACCCCCTCTCCTCTCTTTCACCTTTTGATTAACTCACAAAGAAAGTCATCTACATCATGCTAATGCTTTCTCTGGAATTTAATCATCGATGTCTCAGCCTAACTGCTGCTCCTTATATTCTTCCTTTGTTCTTTTTCTGTTCATGTCATCTAAGTTTATGCTTTTAATGAGGTTCGCCTCCCTACTAACACTGGGTAAATGAGTACGAAAATTTTGAAGCAAAAATTGACTGGTACATTTTTGCATAAGGCAAAATATCTTGCTCGAGCGCTCTGACTGTGAAAAAAAGCATTTAAGAATTTATGAGATGATTTCAACAGTTTGATATAATATCGTAGAAAACTCTAGAACGTCCACAAAGAGCTATGATGCAATGTTATCTTTATCCAGATGACTAGCTTCCACTTGGGAATGGTAGCTGAAAACGGTTGAGTTGTAAAGCTAAGCTATTTTGTCCCAGGATGTGCTTGGCAGAAAGTTAGCATTGGTGAGCCGTACTTGATCTTTACGTTCGTTTACCTCCTTCTAACAGAATATTTTTGGAGATAATGCTATAAATAATGAAATCAATAAAATCAAAGAAAATGCGTTACAGGCAACGAATGAATCTTGGCAAAGTAGCGATTACAGGTTGCCAAGGCTTCTGGTAGTAGAGAAATTTTCAAAGCTTTTTTGTTAACCACTAAACGTTGGCTTCCAGGCTTGATACATACCTGGCGTCGGGTGTCTATACGTAGGCGGTGGCAGCAACGTATTTAATGTGTATCGATTGCAGCGGAGTGACGCTGCTGCCTCACGCTGCAGCAGCTAACGCAAAAGGTACAGTCGAGTAGATTTCCTGCTTAATATAGTGTCCCTGCAGACGCGACAACGCTGGGACGTCAATAAATGCCTTGCGAGTTCCCGAGCTAGTGTTTTCCAGTGTTTTCCTTGCTTATTTCATGCTTTTTAGATGATTCGTTGCTAATAAAGAGGAAAAAGGTAAGTTAAAGAGTAGTTTCTGTTTTCTGAGAAGTTCTATCATCGCATATTCACAGATATCCACGTGGGAGCATTTCGCGTCAGCTTCTTGTCTATTTTTTTTTGTCATTTCCTTTTCTTTTGTCACTTCTTCTTTCAAACCTCCTCCTTCTTGTGAGGCGTTTCTTTGAACGCTACTTGGCTTGTCCTGCTGCAACTTCAACTTTCATCCACAAGAAATAGCATTCTAATTAAGTACTTCATGTGATAAAGACAATTAGTCATTCGTAGAAATCCACTAGCATTCAAAGAAGTACCTCACAAGAAGAAAGAGATGTGAAGTGACAAAAAAATAGGCAAGAAGCTGATGCGAACTGCTTCCATGTGGATATCTGGGAATATGCGATGATAGAACTTCTCAGAAAACAGAAACTACTCTCTAACTTACTCTTTTCTTCTTTATCAGCGACGAATCACCTAAAAAGCACAGAATAAGCAAAGAAAACACTGGAAAACACTAGCTCGGGAACTCGTCAGGCAATTATTGACGCCCCAGCGTTGTCGCGTCTGCAGGGACACTATATTAAGCAGGAAATCTACTCGACTGTAATGTTCATACCTAGCGACTCATTTTTGAGCAGCGCTGCTCGTGCTGATCAGCGCTGACCAGCGCTGCACTAGATTTTGTAGCTGAGTTACGCTCACTTTTTCTGAGCTTTCTCAGCTGCTTCGAACTGCAAATAGCTGCTTTTGTTTGAATCTATCTATTTTTACCGGTTTTCAAGCTGCAATTAGCGCTTTAAAAGCAAAGTCCGTCTTTCTTGCATGAGCAAGTCATGAATGCGACCTAAAACCACCAAATTAGGATTTTAGAGGCGGATATGGGAGAACATTGAGATGAACTGGGGAAACATACTCCATGACGATGAAGATATGAAGTAATAAGAGTCAACTACAGACTGGCAATAATATAAGAAGCTGATGGTGTAGTCATATAAGATTTCGCCTCCAGTGGACTCCGATCATGTCGTTGCCCGAGGGGAACTCTCATATTGCTGGGACAGCTCGATAAGAACCGAATGGAATCGGTACATTTATGCTCTCCTTCCCCCCCCCGCTTTGCTCGTATGAGGCTACTATCTATTATAAATTTAATTATGAAAAATGAAACATGAAGAACTCCTCATAAAAGTAGAATATAACTCCAGCTCCAGCTAAAAACATGCTAATTCTCTCGTTTTCGACATTATAAAACTTGGCGATAGCGCAGTTATTGTGGGTGATTTTGCACTCAACGAGCACTCAAGAAGCATTCAACTGCAGCGCTGATCAGCCTAAGCAGCGATGCCTTCGCTGCTCGCTGGTTTTGTCCATACCTAAGCAGCGAGGTATGTATCAAACCCCAATGGCCGATAAGCACACTTCTGACAGAGCAGTCAAACTTCACAAAGCAAGATAAACTTCATTACAATAAATGAAGCAAATTCCTGCACATTATTCATGATGATTCTCCACACTCCAAAAGGTGCTAAACATACGCACCTTCTTATTCCCTTCAGGAGTTGACTCGTAGGACTTCAAACGACCTTCGCAAAAAAAGGGGAAAATTTTGCAGATCAGTGCAAAATTTACTTTTTACAGCGCATAGAACTGCATGACAGCACAGTCGGTGAAATTTCATCTCACAATACAGCCAGTAATCACTAAGATCAGTGCAGAGCTAGCAGAGGTGATGGTAACAGAGACACTCAAAATGCTTGTAAATACATTAGTTCTTATTAGGATTCTGATGTAAAGTTGTCTTCTTGCTGATGCTAAGACCCGTATGCACGTACATCCCCGCGGGGAGGGGAGGGGATCTGAGAGGAGAAGCGCGTCATATCTCGCTAGTTTTTATATCTTTCTTCGTTTTTCTCCGTCTTGCTTTTGAAGGTTCTCATACACTGATACCTGCGCATAAAGGATGCCAGGTTACTGTCATACAAGATTAGATATTCAATATTACGTCTGATCCCCTGCGGATCCCCAGGGGATCACCTTACATTTTCAAAGTCCTTCATTCTGGGGAAATACTACAGCAGTGCTAAACATGCTTGTGGTAGAAATGAGTAAAATCTCAAGATATCAAAAATTTCGATGAACCGCTGCTCGCGAGCCAGGGATTATTGAAAAAATCAAAACCTTCAGATTCCATTTCTTCTGTCGAGAACATGCTCAGCAGTATTGTAGTATAGTCCTCAGTGCAATTTAGAGCATTTTCATTGGGTTTTCAGGAAGATAAATGACTTTGAAAATGTGAGGTGACCCCCTGGGATCCCCAGGGGATCAGACAAAATATTGAATATCAAATCTATAATGGTAGTAACCTATCATCCGTTGTGCGTAAGTATCAGTGTATGAGAAACTTCATAAGCAAGATAGAGAAAGAAGGAAAAGATATGTAGACTAGCGAGATATGACGCTTTCCCTCTCAGATCCCCTCCCCTCCACGCGGTGTACGTGCATACGAGCCTAAGAGAGGACGGTCATATCTCGCTACTATAGATATCTCTCTTCTTCTTTCTTAATCTTGGCTATGAAGGTTTTCGTACCGTTTGATCTACGTGCATATCACTTCCATCGCCATGCAGGAGTTGACCGGCAAAATGTTAACGAACCACATGTGCAATTTTTTGGGCACATGGAATGAAACTGAGGCAGTGGCTCGGTAAATTGCTGGATTTTTCAGCACTCCCTTTCCTTCTGGATGCGCTGACGAGGATTATTAAAATCCCTCCAAGTCATCAGAAAGTGACTTTATGGCGTTTTCCGGCCTTGAAGATTGCCGAAGGGGCTGAGAGCAGTTGGGGCCAATCGGCCAGTTGCCGCCAAGATGGGTGAAGTGGCTCCACTCATACATTCTGCAGCCAGTTGATGTGTTTTCGGCGGCAGTGTCCCAGAGCCTCCAACATTTCTTCAAGATAGGAAACGCCACAAAAACAACTTTTTGACAGACTTGGACCCAGCACATCCATAAGAGCAAGGAAAGACGAAAGCTCGCGTCCGCACTTTGCCGAGCCACTGCCTTCAAACACTTTCGAATGCCCTGCAGCACTGAAGGAACTCTATCACATTGATGATCACTCAGACATTGTCCGATGCAAAAAGCATCGAGCACACGGAGATGTGCACTAGACCCACTATAAAGTCTAACATAGGTTCCTAGCCATTGCACTACTGCCTGGAATACAACCGAGGAGTAAAACACATTGGGTAACAAAAATTGCCATACTGTTAACCAAGCTGTATTTGACAACAAGGCAGAACTGAGGAACAACACAAATGTTTGTGCTAATAATACCATTTACAGTCAAGTTGTATGTTACAGCAATGCATAGTGGGCGCTCGCAGCGGCTCTGATTGATAAGATCGTAAGATGCCGCGCATGGTGTGCCATTGCACATCGAGGAACATATTACCTGCCTTGCTAAATTCCACTAAATACAGCTGACAGCCAAAGCTGAAGCATACCACAAAACATGTATATGCACACAAAGCAATAGCGAACACAAGTATACGAACACAAAAGCATATATATACTAGTAAGCAAAGCGATACACAATAAAGCCAATACAAAACGAACCACAAACTATAGCACAGAAATTTTCACTCTATACTCACCGAGTCAGTGAAATCGATGAGCAAGTATGGAACCATCAAAGTGGAACATGACGGCTCTGAGATTTAACGCATATGCAGCATGTCTACCATCAGGGAAGGCAGAGTTGAATTGCTTGAAGCACTAGCCTAATCATCTTCTCTAAGCGGAATATCTGGAATTTTAGTTGATGTCATTATGGAAGTCACCTTGAACGTGCACCATGTGAATTCAGCTATGATGTCCAGGTAGATTCCGGACAAATGAATTTCTCATTAGGAGTTGATGAGAATGGGGAGGGAGAGGGGTTACTGAAGATAGTGTTTGAGCAAAATCTGGACCTACGGATTTTTGCTTACAATGTAGCAGACTTTCTGATTAATCTTGTGCTTGCGATGCAGTAAAAGCGAGTGAACACATAGCCGTGCAAGGGGTGGAGTACTGTATGTCGCCGAATGTGAGAGGGTACCGGGTGGATTTCTTCCAGGGCAGCGTGCGCGTACCTTCATCATTGTAAACCCTTCGCTTCATGCGCTCCGCGGCTGATAAAACCGCGCACGCGCTCCTAGATTCCGCGCCTTCGTCCTGATGTAGCCTATACATGGGCCTAAGCATCCCGCAAAAGTTTGGGTTTGGACTGAAGACGCAAAGCCTTCTAAGCCTCACGCCATATTGATCCGCTTCATACACTTCGCTATCGGTCAAATCAGCGATTGACCAATAGCAACGTGGATGAAGTGGATCAAGTGACTAAACTGCCGTAATCAAGGGCGTTCTTATTTTCATCATTGCCCTGGAAAACGTCGTCGCAAGCCGCAAATCATTCCTCTCGCTTTGTGGTAGGGAACTATATGTCCCCGATAAGGTCCACCCCGCGGGTAGCTGGCACAAATATGTATGCCTGTAATGTGTGGAACTGCGCGCTCTGTCGCAGATGTCCGCCTGGGACCACCCCCTTTTGGCCCCTTTCGGCGACATACAGTCCTACATCCCCTGCTTTCCTCAGACAAAAGCCGTCGCAGGGTGTTAAGAAACTTTGCGTAGTGGGGGGGGGGGGGAATGCTAATCACGAATGTACTAATTCCACGCAGTAGGATCTGTACTTACTATATACTGTATTTATTACCATTTCCGTTGAATGGTAGATCAAAGCGACACCCTAATACGATGCTAAATTACTACTGAGATTCGGATCCGAAGGGAATTTGAAAATCTACAGCGACGGTTTCCCAACAAGGACAATATTACCTCGGCTATGGATCTTCAAAACAACCATTCCTCCCCCCCCCCCTCTTGCATGCTGTTAACTGCTTTAAAGCGCAGACTTACTGTCCAGATCAAACTCGCTACCGGGCTGTGCATGTTCTCTCGCTTTGATCTCCAGCCACTGATTGAATGTGAGCTTTTGATCTGAAACTTCATATCAATGAAATGAATAAGAATTCAAAATCAGGAAGAACATACCTCCGTACTTTCCCGATGTCATATCGGAAAGGTAAAAGCAATAACGGTAGCGATCATCTTCCACATCAACTGTGATGTTCTGCGACAAAGCAGTATTGTATGAGGAGAAGCTTGTGTCCATTCCTGGGACATTGACATCGCCAAGCTTAAAGCACGTGATCACTTTTTGAAGAATAAAGGGATTGATAAAATTCTTATATTGAGTTGTTTGAAAAGTTCTACCCCTTGCTAGTTCTTGAGGCAATCTTATTGCTCAAATAATAAGTATGTATAACTTTACCAAAGACTTCCTATTCGTCATACAATTTGTTACGTATACAATGTACAATGTTAACTTCGAGAAAAGTTAGAGTAAACAAAGTAGAATTCAGAAAACGAGTAAAATTTTGCAAACAACCCGATACCTCCTCTTCGGCGGACATCCAGGGAGTGTTGCTGCTTCTGACTTCATCGGACCAGGTAATGTTGCTCCTGGCATCTTCTTCGATAGGCCAAAGAGTGTTACAGATCCTGTCGACCCTGTTTTCATCAACAGACCACGGATTGTTACTGGACCTCTCATCATCTTCATAGATAGGCCAGAGAGTGTTACTGGTCCTGATGCTTTCTTCATCTTCATCGAAAGGGTTACAGTCGTCACCGCTCTTGACGGCTTCATCGTCATGGGTAGGCCAGGCAGGGTTGCTGCTGTCCAAATCGGCATCGAGTAAGTTAACATCGTTGTTCAAATCGGCTTTTCTCTCCGAAGATGCAACCGGGTTTCCATCGTTTGCACTTTCTCCGGCAGCGTTGTCAATCCCATTTTTGTCGGATGGCTCATCAACGTTTTTGCGATTCTCGTTCTCAGCGGATTTCTCCATAGCGCTGTTGCTTTTGTTGCTTTTCTCGTTTTCGTCGGTTGCTCCGGAATGGCTGATGCTTCCCACTCCTTCATCAGTCAAATCGATGGTGCTATTCAATTCAATAGTGTCATTGTTTCTTGCATCGTCACACACTACAGCGGCCTCGCTTCGAGTGTCAAAATTCGAGTCTCTGATCCATTGTTCCACAAGATTAGGCGCACCTTCTTCGTCCCACGATGTACTACCTCCCTCCAAAATACTTTCCCTGAAGAAAACAAGATAGAATATCCTAAGCTTGCTTATTTATAACACTACGTCGCTCCTATCTCAGGCATTCGCGGTTATGTCCCGCAAGAGTCCGCTCACAAAATTAAAATCGCGGAACGGTAGTCTTGCTCAAAACCCGATTTTGTCCCGCCCTTACAACCGGGATGATGAAATAGCGTGATATGGCCCAAAGTTCGGGACAAAATCGGGCTTCGAGACTACTGATATTCGTAGCCACATCATATTCAAGAAGCCGATACTGGAGTAGGGGACAATATGCAGTTGCTGAGCTCCACTCGCTCGGGCAGCGACACAAGCCGCAATCACAAGGGTGCGTATTTGTTGCAGATGTTCTCGTCAGACCTCCATCTTTGGCGACATGATATCTGTTCTCTACGTCTGATACGTAGTGGCTTGGTTCCACTGGGCCATTGCATGAATTTTGTTTTTGAATGCCGTTTCCAACAGCAAATGATTAAATCCAGACCAAAATTATATTGATTGTCATGAGGCTGCGAGATCCAGATAAAGTAAGGAGGGTAAAGGATATGTTGCCATAAAAGGAGATCACGCAGATGTCTGCAACAGGTACGCACCACTTACAAAGTATGTAATTAGCTGCAGCTCGTGCCAGCTGTCTGCGAAAAGTGGAGCCTGTTGGCGGCATATCGTCCTTCACCCAAGGGGCAAACTCCAGTATGAAGCAAATTAATTCGAGGGTCGATGGCGTGAACCTCACGTTGATGCAAGATAAGCTTTTCTTGAGACATCAGACATTTCTGACACAGACTCATTTTTAGACATGTTTGCTGAGTAAAAAAGCTGAGAAGAGTAGTGTTTTTGCAACCACTGGTCAATAGTTTTGGAATGTGAATGTGTCTCCACACCGAAACATCGAAACAAAGCATTTGCCAATGTCCAGCTGGAGATTATCCTTTCAGCTGATCCTCACGGTTACATGAATCACAAAACAATTTCTCAAGTAAAGGTTGAACAAGCTCGACCTCTTTACCTTTTGGGTATACAAAGCATTGGCCCCGAGCATACACCGAAACTCCAATTATAAGTCATCGTGAACACATTATGAATCAGAAAATAGAGCATTTTATTGATACACGAAAGTTGAACACATTATGCACTTGAACTCTGTGAGTTTCGGGTTAGACATTTGGCAAATTGCCAGACGGCGTGACGATTGAAATCACCTGAAGTATGCCCGGGCCTTTAGGCGAAAGGTATCTCGCGCGAATTCCTTCGCAGTGATTGGTCGAAGCTCAAGCGCATTTCATAAGCTCAGGACATGGTCCGTGTTATAACCTTGCAAAAATCAAGCATATTATGTATATGAAGTTGTGCACGGATTTCCAAGAGCATCTGCCAATTCTCTAGATCGCGCGGGGACTGAAAACTCACAGAGGTATGCCCAATCCAATTGAATCATTCTCGAGAAACAAATCATACTCATGTCAAAAACGAAACCATTTCTTTGCCATCATCGAGATTCGTGGTCATCATTCATCCAAGATCTATGCTCGTGAGCAGGCTCAGGCTGCGCTCATGCTGATGCCGAAGTCCGGGAACAGTTCCAGCCCAGCGTTCATTTCAGGCGCTGGAACCGTTCTCGGACTTCCAGATCAGTATGAACGCACCCAAGGAAAAAGGAGGTGCGGAAGCGATAACCAGTGATCAACTGACAAAATCGTAAATTAGCTAGTTCCTAACAAGAAATATTACCTCAGACGTGGTGCCGGTGCTGCATTAGGCAAAGCCGCCGCTCTTACCATCCAATCAGGACGGAAATCCCTAAATCACGAATAATTCGTGATAACTGATAGGAAGCATGTACCTAGAAGAGAAGGGGAAAGTGCAATCGATCAAATGCTTTCTGTCGCCACAATTGCTGCTCTGAAACGCTGTGGGACCTAAAACGCGCGCGAGTGCTGTGATCTATGCAACATGCAGAACGCATATGATGAGATGTGAGGCTATCGATTTCAACTCATAGACGCAAAGCGCGGGATAATGAATTCGGATCGTCTGTTGTTTCACTTTTGACGCAGTTTTTCTTGGTGTGCACTATCACTTGGACTAGACAAGGGTGTTGTTGTTGTTTTCGTTGCAATGACATGCAAGCATCAATACTGATCACGGTCTTCTGTTAGGAGATTCTTACCTCGGTGCAGGTCTTTCGTATACATTTCTGTATTGAACTGCAGAGTAATTGCGAGTCTAAATCAAACGGAAATTGAAGGAAAGAAAGCACAGAATTGCGGGAAAGAAAGATCAGCAGTTATCTTGATTTGTATGATGGTGCTACTGTTAAGGATATGTTGTCCTCACGCGAAAATGTGTAGTGGCTGTTCCAGGCCTATTCATCTGTGATGGCATCGTTTGTGGATGGGTGTCCTGCGCTGTTGGAGCTTCAAGTTGTGGACGTCGGTCTGTAACTTCACCTAGTATTGTCGTCAGATGTCCAATATTGTTGCCAACCTTCTGGACCAGCCGAGGTTAAGTTATTATCATTCATTTTCAAGGGAGCTGTTAGCACTGAAAAGTCATATATATAACAAATAAGAGGTCAGAAGTTGCGATAGAGCTCCTGTCAGGGTAAGACGCCGTATCTTTTAGAGCGAGTTGATGAGTCCAGGAATCGTAAGACGTTCTATATAAGCTATGCATAGTTTTGCTGCTTGTTTTCCCCCATTTTGTCCATCAACATGAATTAACAAATGTTGAAGAATTAACTGTGTCATCAGGCAGTTCAACAATGCTGGAAGCTTTTTCTAACTTGCCATGCTAGCTTACAGATCTTTAGATTTTCTTCCACTTAATGATCACATTCGCTCATATTTGGCCGAGAGATGTTATAAAATAATTAAAAAGGCAAGGACTTACCAACTGACTGCGACCACAACGTGTCGAACTTCAAAACTGAATGGTGAAAATCCAGCTTGAACTCGGCGCCGTGCACCGCGCGCATTCGCCTTGGGGCACGTCAGTGCTTGATTGTCATATATTTCCGAGTTTGATCTAGCACAAGTATTCGTAACTCGCTAAATTTTTTGCAGTCATTGCGAGTACCTTGGGAAAGGTTAAAGACAGCTTCCAGACAAATCTGGATCTATGGGGATTTTACGTGCATAGTAATTTTGGGCCCTAACTAAGCCACTGCCCAACCGGCAGCTCAGGTAGTGCCATAACCGCCGAGATATTCCCCTCGAAACTGGACCTCACGATCGTGTTTCGCATGAATTCATGGCGCAACGTGTGGGTCCTCGCGCGAAATTGATGGATTGCGATATGAATCCATGCGAATACGATCCTGGGCTCCAGTTCGAGGGGAACATCTCAGCCATTATGGCACTACCTGAGCTGCCGGTTGGGCAGTGACTTAGTTAGGGCCCCAAAATTACTACGCACGTGAGCTCCCCATATGTCCAAGATTTGGTTAGACGTTGCCTTCAAGTACCCTCTGTCTCAGTGAGTGTCCCCGTCTCCCTTGGTTCCGGTCCCGCGCGTTCGCCTCCTGCTTGCGTCGCGTTTGCTGGCGCATTCTTTGAGAAATTTTCCTCGCACTCCTCAGTCGCTACGGGAGTGAGAAAATGCGCGTAAAATATGTCTGCGAGCGGGCGCAAGGCTCTGAGGCCTCCGCGTAAGACCGGAGCCGCACGAGCCGGAGACACTGTCAATGAGTCAGGATTTATTAGAGTTACAGCTGAAGAAAGCTTCATAAATGTGCCTGGATATCGTTCGTTTGAATTCTGTGACATTACTGCAGTTCAGCATCTAGTTGCAAAAGTTCCCTGAATGACCTCAGTTGCGTATTTGCATAGACCATAAATATCCTTGGATGTTTGACCAAGTTAAGCGTCCATTGCTGAGGCTGGTCTGCTTTTACAGGGTTTAAGTCTATGTCGCGGTCCTCACGGCGCAAGTCGTCGCGAGCATAGGTGCAATACGGGGAGCAGGGTCCCCTTCAGATTGGAGGGTGTTTTGGCTCTTCCCAACCTTGAAAAGTGAAGGAGTAACTGAGCCCCGAGGTGATCGCTAACGTTAGCTCGGGGTGGAAGGAAAAATACCAGTACAGAGTAATGTGCAGAATTTTTCAATGCTTTGGCTTTGAGAGGTCACAAACAGTCGTTTTTGATGTAGGAAGATTTATGCCTTTTTAATCGATATACCATTCGAAAGCTTCGAACGTATAGAATCAACGTAGACTAGACTGTCTCTTGTTTAGCTTTCCTGAGAGTTCACATACAAGATATTTAACTGCAACACCAGCTAAATTGTGCGATTCAATCTGCCTCCATTATTGAGAAAAAGAGGAAATCTAGAAAAAAGACTTTTTGCACTAGTCTGCTGGCAAAATTTTGATCTGCAACGCAGCGAGATAATTAGGCATCTTTTCCATTCTTTGTATAGAAATTTACTGCAAAAATAAGCATGTTTTTAGATAAGATGCCACGTACCTCTGAGTAGAGAGAGAGGACAAAAAATAGAACTGTCTATGTTCAATCCAATTTTCATGAGCTTTCTGACATTATATATCGTTTATTCGTTGACCGTAACGACTGCTGACCGCGCGGCGACCGCTGCGCGTGCATGATGTTTTCGTAGAAAAGATGAATAGAAAGAAAACAGAGGATTCTTCTCATCTTTATAATGTAGAAAAGAAACAAAGAATTCTTCTCATCTTAAGCCACGGTCCAACTTGTCACTTTTTCGCAAGTTTAGAAGGCACGCGTCGCAGTCGCCACGCGGTCGGCAGTCCGTACGGTCAACGAATGAACGATAGATTACTAAGTGGAGAAGCTTATAGCTCTTAATTATAAGTTGAAGATATCTACTACTAGCTTGCTTCACCCCACCCTCTCTAGTTTGGCTTTCATGGTTCGTCGGAACAAGACTTTTTGGAGCGGGAAAGCTTTGTGCACCAACACTTGATACACCCCTCGATAGCTGGGAATCGACGTAGACTCCTCTTTTTTCTAGCTCCATTTATCTGACTACATTTATCTGACTATGTTAAATAATTACAGTTTGAGCTAGTTTTGTGCAAATTGTTACTTTCAGAAACAAGGAATGTAACTAAAATTTAACAAGGAATGTCTCGGTGGTTCGTAGGCCCTATAGTGGCCTTAGGCGAAATAGCGCCTGGTAGAGTGTGTTGTATAGAACACATAGCTAGTAAGCTTTATTGAGACAGGCGACCTGCACACGTTGGTGCTGTGGTAGAATGCTGTAGATAATAGGCGTGGTATAGTAACATAACAGTTATCACAGCAGGTCATGCTTATGGCATGACCCGTACGGTACTTCAGTGAGGATAAAGATACGGTTATTAAGAAGGTGCCGACAATGGCGGCACACTCCGGCTATCGGGAGAATTGGGAACAGCGAAATAAATTACAAGTACAACATACATTTGTGCGATAATAAGAAGGGGTGCCGCTTATAGCGGCACACTCCGGCCGGGCATGAGAAGAAAAAGAAGAGAATAACCGAACAATTAAGTATTACTTCCTTATCGCATTTTTCATCTGTCAGGATCACGTAGTGGTCGATGTCGTAGTGGATCGATGGTGATTTTGAAGCGGCAATGGGCACAATCGGCGTTGCAGCATGGATGGAGCGATAGACAGAGAAGCAATTGTCTGTGATTATGACATCGTTTTTGGGAGTCCTTCCCCAGCGGCGGGTAGTATACAAGGTTTTGAGCTCCGGTGCTTCGTTTGACGTCTTTGCGTCCGAGATACTGCCACTCGTTTGCCTGCGGCAATCTCGGTATCATGACCTCCATCGTTGGGCGCTCGTTTGCAATGGTTGCTAAGGTACTATCGATGTCTTCTTCACTGTGATTTTTTCCGCTAACGTCATCTTTACTTTTTTCGTCGTTGTCGTTGTCGTGGGTTTTTGCACCGTTACTCATTTTGGGTAAAACGTCTAACTTGTCGTTGTTGTCCCCATCGTTTCTGTTGAGCGCACTTTGTATGTTTGAAATTCCCATGCAATTCATGATCCTTGCGATGGGAAACTTCCTTCCGCTTCCTACTAGCTCTAGCATATCATCTGCCATGCGGTCTTGCAAGAGCCATAAAAATCTTTTAGCATCGAAAATGGTTTCAAAAAATCTTATCTCTTCTTCCAAAGTGTCCCAATCCTCCGCCATTGACTTCTTCGCAGCTTCGGATTCAGCCTCCTCGCATCTTTCCATTAATATGTCATGATCCATTTGTAGCGATTCGATGGCATCTTCAACTTCCATTTTGCACCTCGCTAGTGAGTTCAGATGGTCATGGCATAGATTTTGGCGCATTTGATCATCATCTGGAAGGATAAACTTCTCACCGTGGCACGCGTACTTCTGCAGTAGCTCTGCAAGTTCCATGGTGTGCCGACATTGTCGGCACTTCCTTACAATCGTATCCTTACTCTCACCGAAGTACCGTAAAGGTCATGCCATAAGCATGACCTGCTGTGATACCATTGAGTTATCTTGCTCCGCCTGTTATCGTTAGCATTCTACCATTGCACCCACGTGTGCTAGTCGACTGTTCATAAAGCTTCAACAGCTAATGTGTTCTGTATAACACACATCAAGAGGCGCTATTTCGCCTCAGGCTACTGTAGCCTACTAACCACCGATACATTTGGTGCGTCGGCCAAATTCGAAGGCCGATAAAGTGCTTCGCTTCTGACAGCAGCACTCGACGAACGATGAGGATCTCGACTTTCCTCACAGAAGTAATCAGAACATCTACCAAAGAACTCGCGGAACTAATACAGAAGTACGCGGGCTACGGTGAGATAAAAATTCTTCCAGATGACGATCAAGAGAAGCAAGATCTATGCGCTCAGCATCTGGATTCGCTAGCGAAGTGCAAAATGGAAGTCGAAGAAGCCATTGAATTGCTGCAAATGGATTACGAGATATTGATGGAAAGGATTGAGGAGGTCGAATCCGAAGCTGCGAAGAAGTTAATGAAAGAGGAATGGATTGCATTCAAAAAAGAGATAAGATTTTTCACAACCTTTACTGACGCTAAGAAGTTTTTCTGTGTCCTGCAAGATCGCATGGCAGATGCTGAGATGGAGTTAGCACGACTGGAACGCCAAAGAAGGTTAACCAGCGCAGGGCCTAACAGGGAAGCATCAAAAGTCACCAAATCCCTACAAGATAGCGAAGAAATCCATGTAGGATTGGCCATGGATAAATCAGATGATTTACATGGAGAGATCGAGGAAAAGACAGCTAAAGTCACGTTTGAAGAAGAATTCACTAAATTGGAGCAAAATGCGATGAAGAGTACTATCAACAATGATCAATATCACTTGGAGCAAAAGTCCTTCCCCATTGCTGGTACTCTTTTGCGGGGGCAGGTCATGACACCTACGGTGCCTCGAGCAAAGTTTCCGACAGCTGTTTTTGAAGGCACGGACATAATAGAGGTACAATCAAATCCGACTGCCATACAATCCGAGGAGAATGAAAAGCTCTCCTCCAATTCGTGTTCTTACTACTTCGTATTCCGTTGTTTGTTGCTAGTTCCACTGTCTACAGCCTTTCGCCATCGCCTCCTGTCAAGAGCTCTGGACATCCACACTGCCGACGCGACTCGTTCAACTCACCAAATCCCGCTACGAGATCCAGACAAACGCCACCTCGACAACATCCATTGCAATATTCTGACAAAGGAAGCACTTCGATGTATCTAGTCGTTATATTTATGCTCCATTTCGCTGTTCATTTCCCTCGCTGGCCGGAGTGTGCCGACATTGTCGGCACTTCCTTACAGTCGTATCTTCGCTCTCACCGAAGTACCGTAAAGGTCATGCCATAAGCATGACCTGCTGTGATACCATTGAATTATCTTGCTCCGCCTGTTATCGTTAGCATTCTACCATTGCACTCACGAGTGCACGTCGTCTGTCTCAATAAAGCTAGTACAGCTAATGTGTTCTAATATAACACATCTACCAGGCGCTATTTCGCCTAAGGCTACTATAAAGCCTACCAACCACCGATACATTTTGGTGCATCGGCCAAATAAGACCGATAAGTGCCTGCTCAAGAGCAGCACAACAACAACAACAATGAGGATTTCGACTTTCCTCACAGATGTATTCAGAACCTCTACCATTGAACTCGCGGAACTACTGCAGAGGTACGCGTGCCATGGTGAGAAAATTATCCTTCCAGATGATGACCAAATGCGCCAAGATCTATGCTCTGACCATCTGGATACATTAGCGAGATGCAAAACGGATATTGAAGACCGCATCGAATCGCTACAAATGGACTTCGAGATATTGGAGGAACTACACAAAGAGGCCAAATCAAAAGCGGCAAAGGAAGTGATGGAGAAGGATTGGGACGCGTTGGAAGAAGAGATAAGACTTTTTGAAACCATTTTTGACGCCAGAAGGTTTCTATATCTCTTGCAAGATCGTATGGCAGATGATTTGCAAGAGTTAGCAGGGAGCGGAAGGAAGTTTCCCATTTCAAAGCTCATGAATCGCATGGAAACATACAGACGAACGCTGTTCAAACTAAAGGATGAGGACAACAATGACAGTGAATCTTCAGTCTTAGAGCACTCTGCAAAATTAATGGCAATAAATGCAGACCTGGACGTGTTGCCTAAAGGAATGAGCACTGATACAATAACCCACGATAATGACAACTCATTAAGTACTCCGGCTGGCCCAGCTCTGAGACAGATCACGACGTATGTGTCTCAGCCAACGGATTGGATTATCGATGAAGACTGGCGTTCACAGGATACGTATATCAGCACCACTGATATAGAAGAAACAAAGCTGGATCTCTTCTGTGTTTTAGTTCCAAGTAAAGACATGAATGTAGAATTTCTTCAGTATCACCAGACTGTTCCAACACCAAGTTCTCCGCTAGATGGCACTCATCACATCGCCTCTGATATGGGCCCTGCCGTCACCTGTCTGCCACCTCCACAACGTCCATTGCGATATCCTGACAAAGGAACCCTCGATATATCTAGACGTCATATTTGTGCTCCGTTTCGCTGTTCTCATTTCCCTCACTGGCCGGAGTGTGCCGACATTGTCGGCACTTCCTTACAATCGTATCCTTACTCTCACCGAAGTACCGTAAAGGTCATGCCATAAGCATGACCTGCTGTGATACCATTGAGTTATCTTGCTCCGCCTGTTATCGTTAGCATTCTACCATTGCACCCACGTGTGCTAGTCGACTGTTCATAAAGCTTCAACAGCTAATGTGTTCTGTATAACACACATCAAGAGGCGCTATTTCGCCTCAGGCTACTGTAGCCTGAGGCGAAATAGCGCCTCTTGATGTGTGTTATACAGAACACATTAGCTGTTGAAGCTTTATGAACAGTCGACTAGCACACGTGGGTGCAATGGTAGAATGCTAACGATAACAGGCGGAGCAAGATAACTCAATGGTATCACAGCAGGTCATGCTTATGGCATGACCTTTACGGTACTTCGGTGAGAGTAAGGATACGATTGTAAGGAAGTGCCGACAATGTCGGCACAAGGAATCTAGCATCTTATTTCGCATTATCCTTTTCAGTGAAAGGAGATATGGTTCGACCTTATCAGTGAACATGCATCCTTTACTGCTCAAACCAAACTCCCCATTCTTGCTTGATTCTTTCTCGCAGCAATGTGTATTCGTTGATACAATTTTACGAATAGTCGAAGAATCAGACATTTTCCCAGTTTTTGATTAAATTTCGTTGTCAAAACGCTACTTTGGTGACGCAGTGAGTCTCAGGCATGCGTTTTGCTCAGCAGATGCTCTTGCTACGATGCTTTCAAGAAATGCAGTTATGCACCACATGACAAGGGAAGGAAGGTTGGTCAAAGGCAGTGTCTCGGCAAGATTTCGTCTTCCAGATTTTCGCCTTTTCGGAGCCTTCTCGCCATGAAGAACTCATATCTGGGCTTTTCAGAGCATGAAAATTGCAAAAATGAGTTTTATTCGAAGCTTTCCAGGTCTCAGCGGAGAATGAGTGGAAGTGGGCGGAGCGCGGAAGACTCCCGGCGTATTTTCACTGAATGCAGATGTGGAAAGCTTCGGAGAAAGCTCATTTCCGCCATTCTCATGCGCTGAAAAGCCCAGATATGGACTCTCATGGTGAGAAGGGAAAAGGTGAAAAACTGGAAAAGAAATTTTACCTACATTGCCTTCAAAGTGGCCTTTTAAGATAAGATGTATAACTTGTAATATGTTACTTTGTGCCAGATCTAGGTTAGTACGGTGGTATCATTTATTGACCTAACGTTTCGGCAAAGTCGTTGTCTTCAGAGGTCTGAGGTAGCTTGCAGTTATTCATCTGAGAGATAAGACCGCCAAACGCCATCCCTAAACATCAGTCAGTTTGGATTCCGTCTCGAGGTCAACGTACTGAGCCACACGCTGATGTAGTAGAAACTGACCTGTGTTCCACCGCGGTGTTAGTCGCTTAGTCAGTAGCCGCACAAAGTGGACGGGCACACTGAGCGTTGCTCAGCGAAATGATCTTTATATATGTGCGCTGTAGCTCACATATCGACAAAAATGGCAGGAGTTCGGTCGTTGATAGGCCTTCATTTTTGTTATTCATACTTGGGTTTTTGTCAGAAATCCATGCTGCTTCCATGGTTTTTTGAGCTATAGTCTCTGCCTCGTAGGACAGAATTGTGCATTTTATATCAAAATCATCGCCATTATGTACTTCTATTCTATGTTTTCCTAACGGTACAACCCACTCGCTCGCCTTTTATCCGCTAAATGCTCCTTGATTCTAACTTTCAACATTCTAACCGTTTCACCAATAAACAGTGCGCCACAGCTTACACAATGCAGTTGGTAAACGACCCCTACCTTCGCGCAGCCAGTCTTCCCGCTACAGACAATGCAGTCTTCCGAAGTACACTCTACATTATACAATCTATTCCAAACTAGTTGCTTCTAAATGTTGTCATTCGAAATGTTTACGACTATGACTTTTTTGCAGTTGTGCTCGCACTACACATCGTTTAATTGCTGAGGTGACTGCATCGGAAACAAATGGTATGCATAGGGGTGTTTTATTATCATTCTTAAGTGGATGATGGTTACTCGCAAACTTCGAGGACTTATGGTAGGTGTGTTGCAAGTAACCATTACTGTGCGTTATCTGCGTAAATAGATATCGGCCCAAAATTGAAGAGGGACAGAGTCGTTGCTCTACCTGTCGCAACTATGAGGCGGATCGCGAGTCGCGAGAGGGCTCGATTGGGTCGTCGGCGCGATGAACGTGTCTCGGGGCATTTTTTCAAGCTCGTCAGCCACTGACGTTTATATATTTTCCGCGCCAGGCATGGGAAATAGCGTATAATGCCCCGAAAGTTCGCGAATGCGCCAAGTGGCCCAAGCGAAGCAGCTTGCGAGAGCTGGTGCCGCGCCAACCGCGAGACTCAGAAAGGAGTTCCATGCAGAGGTGGGGTAGGTGGAGCCGGGCCCCCCAAAAGTGAATGCGGGTCCAGTTACCACTGGCCGGCCAAAAGTGAAGGTGGGACAAGGGACACTCACATCTCAAAAACGTCGACGGGAGGGGGGGGGGACTTCGGATAATTGAAGAACTCTAACCCAACCCTTGAGGGCCAACAACTGTGATCTAATGGCTCTGTTTAGGGCCACAAATACGATGAGTACGGCGGCATAAGAATTAAAAAAAGAAATAAACGTGTTACTCAAATAGTCTATTTGTACGTAAAATCCAGCTAGACTACGTATTTCATTAAGTAAGTTTTATTATGAGGTACTGCGAATAAAGTAGGTCGATCTAGGCAGTAACCTCCGAGAACCAGAATTTTGAATGATAAAATAACGTAAAATCATGCAAAATTTGCAGTGTTATAAATCTGGTGGTCAAAGATGTCAGCAATTGCGACTTCATAGGTTTTGAAGGGCAAGTGTTGTTCTACCAGACAGTGAAAGAATTAGGTCGACTTGAGCAGTGGCAGCCGAGAACAAGAATTTCAAAAAATTAAGCGATTTTAGGCTACTTAGTGACAGCTGACTTAGACTCCTATAAATCTGGAATGTGAAGATGTGCAATGTTGCGACTCCATAGATTTTGTAGAGTGAGAATTTCTCCATCGGAATATGTCTTAGCCGTACCGATCCATTTACATACCGCCGAGATGTAGGCTCTTAAAAAAACAAGTAAAAACCCGCTTTTTGAAATTCAACAGCTCATAACTTCTTCAGAATTGCATAAATCATGTTACGACTTCATATGTTTGATTCTCCTCTTCAAGTGATTCCAGATGATATATAATATGTGGGGGTTCAATGATTTGTGCGGCTCTAGCCCAGGATGGAGACCTTTCACCCCAAAGTCTCCACCTCGCCCATGTTAATGTATTGGCTGGAGACCGCCAGTGGAGACTTTGGGGTGAAAAGTCTCCACCCCCGGGCATATGCCATGAGAGGCACGAAACCCCCACATATCATATATCATCTGAAAGCTCTTGAAGAGCGGAATTCAACCTATGAAGTCGCAACATGATTCATGCAATTCTGAAGGAGTTATGAGCTGCTGAATTTCAAAAAGCAGTTTTTTACCTGTTTCTTTAAAGGCACCGTCCACCCTAAGTTGAGGGTGTTGAGCTTTTGGCAGCATATAATAGTAGGGCCCTCTATCAATCCAATGCTTAAGTCGCGGCGCAGAATGCCGCTTCGGAAGCGAGAAAATCGCTTCGGAATAGCGAAGATGCACGAGGACCCCCATCCATGCCCGCCCTCCCCCATCCATGCCCGCCCATTTGTGCGCGCCCATCCAATCACCGTTCTAGAAAGCCGGCCTGTGGGTTCTCCGGAACGGGGATCGTCGGGGTTTTCGAGCATTCTCGACATCGTATTCGGAATCAGGGACATGAGAAGGCCCTGAAACGACAAAAACATGGAAGTCGAAAATCTGGATGGACGATGCTTTTAAGAGCCTGAATCTCGGTGGCTAAATGGATCGGTACGGCTAAGACATACCGATAGAGAAATTCTCACACTACAAAACCTGTGAAGTCGCAACATTGTACAACTTCACATTCTAGATTTATAGGAGTCTAAACGTCAGCTGTCACTAAGTAGCCTAAAATCGCTTAATTTTTTAAAATTTTCGTTCTCGGCGGCCACTGCTCAAATCGACCTAAGTCGTCCACTATCTGGTAGAACAACACTTGCCCTCAAAAATCTATGAAGTCGCAAATGCTGACATCTTCAACCACCAGATTTATAACAGTAAAAATTTCGCATGATTTTTCGCTATTTGATTTTTTAAAATTCTGGTTCTCGGCGGTTAATGCCTAGATCGACCTACTACATAGATATATGCTCTTCATACCTTCTTTTGCGTTCCTTTTGCTTATTTTACTTCTTTTAAGCTTCAGCAAAAAATTTTTTTTCAAACTCAAAAGTGAAGGTAGGCGGAGACTCGGCTCCGACTATCGCACCTCTGAGTTCCATGTATGAGCGTAGCAGTCGGGAATGCGGAACTATCACCATTAACATGACAGTCGTGATGTGTTAATGTGATAAGGATGATGGCAGCCGCTGTTGTGCCTTCGCACCCTCTCAACTCTTCTAACCAGCCGCTTTTAACCAGCTGAGGGATGAGGTGCAGTATCGGAATACTTTGTTGTTCTTTTATTCGTGCAGCAATCGGAGTACTCAAATAAAGTAAGGCGTTAAAGATCCACATAAATAATGGAAAGATGCTGTTTTCTTTTTTTTTTGAGGATTGTTGAGGAAAGATAAGAGGTAAGAGGTGGATTGTTTATGCTTCTCTCCTACAACTTCATTAGTTTTTACGTACCAAAGCTTTCTCTGCTAATCTCTGCAGGAAGTCTGAAACTCGCAATAAAATCGGAGAAGTTCCCATGATGAGTTGTTACCTGCTTTTACTAAGCGAGCAGTTCGTGCTGATCGATGTCCCTTTGAAAAGACTTTTGAGCAAGCAAAACATAACAGTAGAATTGATTTTTCGGCATTTTCGGCAATTTCAAACTTTCCAATGGCCAGTCACATTATCTTTGCTCTTCAAAAAGAGCAGGTAAGAACTCATGTTACCAACTACATCAATTTTTATCGCAGATTTTAGATTTTTCTACCAAACATAGAAAAATCGAATTAAAAAAATTTTTCTGCGGCGTCTACAATGTACACTCTACACAATGTATGCCCAACAAAAAGCCGCTAAAATACGATGATGAAGGCCATGATCTACCTTCAAATAAAATTGACTCAAATAAAATGCAAACAAACGGTCGATCTTTGTACGCATAGCCAGTGGAAATGCTCGCTCAGGCTCCCTTCCAACAAAGTTTGCATGCTTCGACTTGGGTAAGTTTTCATAAAATTCTCGTGGCTTCTTCCGGATAGTCGCCTGGCAGATAAAAAATCATTTATTTGAGATCAGCGTTTCAGGGCGATGCGTAGGTATACATACATATGTTTGGCAGGACCATGTTTGATCATCTTCTTGTCAGCAAAAATGCCAATGTGGTTCCACACACTGCGAGGAAGATCAAAGTATTCACAACACTTGTGATTCAGGCTTTGCTGAAGCTTTCTGTACAATTTCGACAAAGCAATTGTACTATCACAGAACTTGTGTAGGTTGTAGAAAGCGCTGGTTCCCTTTCCGAAGTTGGGTCCATACCAAGTTAGCTTAGCAAAAGCCAATTATCGCTCTGCACTGAAAATAACATCAAAGTTTCCCTTAAGCATCCTTTAGCTTTGACTTAGGCTTCGTTTGAAGCGTTCTAGAATTTCGGATTAACAATCGTGCTATTCTTCTGAAAACTGCTGAGTTTTCTCCTTCGAATCTTTGCAACAAGGAAAACGTGGTTTTATCGATTACACCACCATCTGTCCGAACATCCGCATTTTCGTTAGGCCATTATAGTGAATTCCCACATCAAGCGGTTATCTAGATTACGTTAGCGTTGCCTTTTCTTTTCCCTTGTAGTACTTTGCCCTGAATGGAGACATCACAGACGACCGGGAAGGGACGCAGGAGTTCCTAGCACCTCCATTCGCACCAGCATTCACACTCCAGAAGGCTCCTCGCACCTTCGCGCAACAGAGTCAAACCCCACCCCCGCTTCACTCCTTCACTGGTCTCATTCGAAGACTGCGAGTTGATTCGTAAAAAATTGTCATCTTCTAATTATCGCACTTTATAAGCAAAGACACTTTGGAACCCCAAAAAACCTTACAGTACTCTAGGTAAGCACTAAGTATTTTTGGTTCGAAACTGTTTTGTGAAGAAAATGCGTCGATAAGTTGATCTTTACTGCAAAGGATTTCTCACAGTTTTTGTTTCTGCATTACCATAGATTAAAGCTTGCCAAACGTGCGGAGCATTGCTATGAACGTTTCAAAGATTTTTTGAGGATAACTATCGCCATTTTGATAATACCACTTTGGCACTATTTACGACCAGAATACGAAATTTGCTGCAATTTTTAAAAACTTGTTTCTCTGAGGGGCCAACAGAAAGATGAATTGGACTATCTTGAAGCGCAAAACCCACTTCTTTTTCCTGAAGAAGCCATGAACTTAGGTTCAGATCTTAGTAAGTGATTGGATTCTCTCTGATTTAGGCGAGAACTTTTGCATCTTCTTATATATAAAGCTGAATGTCTGTTTGTCTGTACCATTTGATTCAACTGGCTTGGCATCGGCAAAGGCGCGGCTTCGTGACCTAATCAAGGCTAGGTAATGATCAGAGAGCACTTGCGCGAGAGAGACGCAGGTGCGTCGCGGACGCGAGCGGCCTCAGTTAGATCACAAAACCCGCCCTAATGGTGCCAAGCCAGTTGAATCAAATGTTATGTCTGTCTGTATGTCTGTCTGTCTGTCTGTCTGTGTGTGTGTACGTATGTTCCGAATAGAAAATTCCATTTCTGAACCGATCCGGACCAAACTTGGCACACATACGCTACGGGCCCCGGCGGGTGTCATAGGCTACTTTTCGTCATCGATCGATATCGATTTTATCGATTTTTATCGATTTTTTTGCTGAGTTCACCTACGGGGCTGGGAGTTGGCACAGGGGGGTAATCGAGCATGGGGATTCCGAATACAATATTGGTTTTCAGGATTATCGATTACTTTTATCGATTTTATCGATTTTTTTGCAAAGTTTGAGCTACGGGGCTGGGAGTTCGCACAGGGGGGTAATCGAGCATGCTGATCATCCCCAAGGGGTGATCAGCATGCTCGATTACACCCCTGTGCCAAATTCCAGCCCCCTAGCTCAAATTTTGCAAAATCGATAAAATCGATAGAAGTAATGGATAATTCCAAAAACTAATATTGTATTCGTAATCTGCATGCTCGATTACCCCCCTGTGCAAACTCCCAGCCCCGCAGGTCAAACTTTACAAAAAAATCGATAAATGTAATGGACGATCCTGAAAACTAATATTGTGTTCGTAATCAGCATGCTCGATTACCCCCCTGTGCAAAATCCCAGCCTCGCATGTCAAAATTTACAAAAAATCGATAAAATCAATAAAAGTAACCGATAATTCTGAAAACTAATATTGTATTCGGAATCCCCATGCTCACTTCCCCCCTGTGCCAACTCCTAGCCCTGTAGGTGAACTCTGCGAAAAAATCGATAAAAATCGGTAAGATCGACATCGATCGATAACGAAAAGTGGACTGTGACACGCGCCGGGGCCCGAAGTGTATGTGTGCCAAGTTTGGTCCGGATACGGCGGAGCCGGGTAAGCCAGCTAGTCGACCTATATAGTAGGTCAGAATCGTTTTGGCATGCTAACAGAAAATTTACAAAATTTCAGCGGATATTTAGCTACAATTAATTGCAAAAGTATCAACAAATGTTTCCAGAAAAACGGTCTTTTTTGTCATTCATTACCATGAAAAGCAGCAGAACATGAATTCAAAAAAAGGAAATTTTTTAGTATTAAAAACGCATACAAACTCTATGAAAAAGTTTTAAAATGATGAGAAGCTCAAATTATTCAGTTGATAAGTCAAGATCTAGCTTCGAAACTGTTCTAAACCGCAAGTCAGATTTCTCTTATTCTGGATAAATTCTGTGGTTTGAATTCGATAAAGCACAGCAAGCTCTACAAGGTAGTGTTCTGAAAAGTTGCATCAAATTTGATCTACGCGAATTTGTAACCAAAAAATAGAAAAATCTAACTGCCCGAAAAATTCGAAAAAGTTAGAAACTCCATTGAAAATTGCACTTGTGCAACTTGCTCAGTTGGATGTTTTCGCAACAGAGGTACCACATACCTATTCGCTGAAACTCGAGAAAACGGAATATTTGCTTCCGACAAAGCGATGCCCACAAATAGACTTCATAACTTCTCATCTGTCACCTTCCATCCGTCATTATTCATCCACTTAACATAACACATTGGGACTATTCTCCAAGTCTGCACAACTCGGAATAAGATTAGCTAGTGGGCGGAGCAAGTGGGCGGAGCCGTCTAAAAGGTGCGAAGGCCCCTTGGAGGGTGCTAACTACCCCTGCAAGGAAAGGCAGCGAGGCTTTGGGAACTCCTGGGCCGCCGCCCAAACGACCGTGTCTCCGTTGCAATTGAGAACGGCGTGGCGTTATGAAGCAAAGCTACGTCGCATTCGCCTGCGGTATATCCTGAGGGCCGTATGGGTTGCGTCGCTCCTAAATGCAGCCGCAGAGGAGCTAGCGCTACCCAACGGATTGAGCCATTCTTCATATTCTCCATACATAAAGAGATCAAAATGTAGAAGGTAAATTCCTTTGATTCATCACAAAATTCATCTTCAAACTTAATCTTTTTTTTTGATTTTTGGTTTCTTCATTGCAATTACACAGTTTGAACATCTCAGGGCGTAGCAATAGGGAAAAAGGCCCAGTCTGGCAGGAGCGCGTTACTCCTGCGGCTGCAATTAAAGGCGACGCAACGCAAATGTCCCTCAGGATATACCAAAGGGGAATGCGGCGCAGCTTTGCTCTATAACGCCTGCCCCCGCAATTGAGAGGCAATCTTGTGGTGTAAATTTATCTGTTCTTTTGTAGTTCTTCTTTTTTCAATTTCAGCTTATGATTTTGTTGCGTCTGAATGTATTCCAGCTTCGACCTAGCGTAATCGTTCAATTCATAGAAGAGAACAATTTTTGCTTGTAAATTTTGCTGGCATAATGGCTTGATCATCAGAGAAATTGAATAGCATAGTGATATAGGTGAAGATGGAAATTTTCGGCAGTGCATTCGGATTGTTTCTTATCTCACTAATCATTTACTGAGCACATTTCTGATGTTTCCCATACTGTTTTCTAGTAGTGTACCGCGACTTGAAGGTGCATGGCGTCAGCTATGCACCCCGGAAAAATTCTTGGTATGCTTCCTGAAATTTTTGCGGGCTCTTAACCCCGAAATTTCAGAAAAAGGGGGCGTGAAGTCAAGCACGCTCCTCGAAATTTTTTTAGACTGAAATGAATTTTTAAAAATTCAGAAACTATCAATTACAAGTACGAACCAGTCACTCGCACATTTTTGAAACTCATGTAATTTTCAAAAATTTCGTCCCACTCATAGAAGGGAGGGAGGCGCCCTCCCCCCCCCCCCCTCCCTACTCCGCTCCCTAGGTACCCTAGCTGTTTCCCTGTAAGGGCCGCCTGCACTAACATTTCCGCTGGGGAAGGGATCGCAGCTTCAGAAGAAAGCTTCACATCCTGAAGCTCCGGATATTCGGATTTCGCGCTGTCTACCTATCCGTAAGTACTCCCACCATCCTTCACTATGAACATATTGAGAAGCGAGAAGCTGTACAAGCCGCATTTTCCAGCTTTTTGTAGGATCCTCTGATGATCCCTGGGGGACGAACATCTATTCTTCAAAGTCATTTTTCTTTCTCCGAAGTTAACGAAAACCTTCCAAAGTTGTACTAAACATCTAACGCAACAGTGCTAAGCATGTTGCTGATGAGAACAAATAATTTTTTGAAAAATCGATTTTTCGGTAAACCCCAAATTTCGACCTGTGGAAGGTTTTCGTTAATTTCGGAGAAAGAAAAATCATCATCGAAAATTTCATGACTTCAAAACATCATTTGTTCTTATAAGCAACATGCTTAGCACTGTTGGGTTAGATAATCTGCACAACTTTGGAATTTCGTTAACTTCGGAGAAAGAAAAATGCCTTTAAAGAAAAGCGCCGGGGATCATCAGGGATCATTCAAAAGCTGGAAAATGCGGTTTGTACAGCTTCTCGCTCCCGTTCAACATGTTCATAGTGAAGGATAGTAGGAATACTTACGGATAAGTACACATTGTGAAATCCAGATATCTAAAGTTTCGAAATATGAAATTTTCTTTTAAGCTGCGATCCCCCCCCGGCGGCCATGTTAGTTCATGCGGCCCTAAGCTGCTTTGTAAACTTGAAATTCGACAATCTGTTGGTAGTATGTTACTTGAACTTGGGAGGGAGAGAAGAGGAGTGGAAAGAAAAGTAAAGCTGGTCTCGTATTCTTTGTTATCCATCGTCACTTCTTTCATCGATCATCGAAATTCTTTTCAGTTGATCAGTTCTTAACTCCGCGATGGTTGCTGGAATGTAGGCTCCAAAAACAGTTCTTTCCCTGAGTTTCACTGGTAAAAGATAACGGGCCTTCAACATCTGCAATATAAACTAAGACTAGGATTAACGTTAAACGTTATTCTTGATCCTGTCAAGTCAAGATGGGTCGAGCAGGGTCAAGCGTAGGGTATGGCACCGCCACATCTGGACGGTCGTAGAGGGGTCAGGAAGAGGGGGGGGGGTTGTTATCGAGGTGATAGTGATGTTAGCGACATTATGTCTTCAACAATGTCTGATAGGCCCATTGTACGAAATACCAGCACTGATGATTTGGCCTACCGTCGTACACGCACAGTAGGCATATTAAAAGAATCCTAAAAGAACAAGAGCTTATTTTGATAATCAGCATGTCAAATAACTCCTGTGGGCCATGTTTCAGCGAATTTTGAGGTGTCCAAATATTGGGACACTCGAGTGAGGTGATCATTTTCGACGTGCTAACTTTGTTTCAAAAGTGAGTAAACTACTTCTTTTGCACTCATTACAAAGTACCGCTACTTCTTTACTCGCATTACGAATCCCACTTCAACTAAACTCCAAACGTTGAAATTATGAGCAAGCCAAAATCTTGTTTTCCCATTCTCATAGTCAATTCTTCGGACTAAAAAGGCCAATCAGGCTCAAATTACTTTTGTGAAAGTTACGAGAATCAGGCTATCGAATATGATTGTCCTTGCTGCCCTCCCTCGCGATTCACGTAGTAGCGCAGAATTGCTTATTACGGTAGTCCAATATTTTTGCAGTGTTTTTCATTTGCTTAGCTAAGGAAAACGACTATATTTTTTCCTAGGAGAAACAGTTTTGGATGAAATTCCTGCTATGTGGAGAAAAAGGATTTAGCAGTAGCAACCATATGAAAAAGACAGAGATTTGAATGCTTTGAAGGTAAGCAAATGGAGTGTGGCACAACCCCTACACCCCCCCCCCCATTAACTTGCTTTCGAAAAAAAATTTTAGCGAACAAAATATATATACTTTGATAGCTTAAGTCTTTTAGTTTTCATAGGAGTAGTTTGGGCCCTATTCATTTTCTTCGCTCTGAACAGCTGGTGAAAACGAGCCACTAGAAGCGAAAAATGGGACAAACGAGATTTTGGCTTGCTTCTAGTTCCATAGTTTGATGGTTATTTGAAACGGGATCCATGACATGGGTAAATAGGGAGTAGTGCTTTGTATAGAGTACAAAAAGAGTTAGATAATTTACTTCTGAAACATAGTTAATCATGCTTGAAAATGACCGCTTCACTTGAGTGGTCCAATATTGTGAACCCTGAGAATTTGCTAAAACTTTGCCTATGATGGTTATTTGACATGATAATTACGAATATGTGTATGTTATGCCTACGGAAGGCAAACTATAATGGTCGTGGTGGTGATGGGGGGGGGGTCCTATCCGGAGCTTGTGTGCCGCACCTCTTGCTCGACCCTGATCGCGAACAGGGTTAGTTGTATCACGACTCTGAATTTTTTGAACTTGACAAATGCGAATTGCATTTATTCAAATAAATTATGCCAAGTACAAGACTTACAGTACTACTCTGTTCCATAGAGTGTCGAAAACCTCTCAAAGCATAATGAGTCTTTTGAACATATGTCTTGATTTTTTGAGTAAGCAGCTCGATGTCGCAAATTTGTGAAAGCAGTCAACTACAAACTTTGTCAATCTCTTTGTGTTAGCTTTGAAAAAAATTTTTAAGAACAAAGATTATGCAATTTTTTTGTTTGAGGGGCGGGGATACGATTATTGATGATTTAGCGTGCGCTTATAGTTTTGTTGGGCTGGATCCGTTCTGGGTTCGGTTCGCATGGTGGCACCCGCGCGCATGCTTCTGAGTAATGGACTTTCAATTTCAAAAATTTCCAAGATAAAAGTCCTCCAATTAGCGCAAATGACCGGGAGGCCTCGCCAAATGGGGATGTAGTTAAACGTAAAGAAAAGTGGATTCTAGCCTTGAGTGTGCTTAATTTAAATTCTCTGCTTAGCCCGTTCCTCATACGACGGAAGGAAGCATGCTTGAAATTCAGTCACTTGCTTCTGGTTCAGTGCAGCCGAGATTATCTCAAAGTGATGCGGAATCTATCTTCTTTTGCCCAGTATAAATTTCTTTCCTATATTCATTGTTATAGGCAGCCTGGACCTCTGCATCGAACGCCGACTGTAAGGCTGCGTCTGTCTACATCCTTCCAGAACGATGACGGTTGTGATGCGATAGTGCGTCTTAATTTGTTCTTGTTTTTTCACTGGCTGGTGTCAGAAGTATTTGGAGTGTCGTAAATGTATTCGATTTGGACATCACCACAGGATACCACCTTAGAACGCGTGCTACTTTATTAAGAAATGTTTCACAAATACCTGGTTTGATCGAGCCACACAGCTTCGGAGAGGTGGGACCACAAAACTATTGTTAGTAACATCTCATCTCATCAAAGCCTGGTAGTATACTTCGTCATTACTGAGTTGTTAAACATGTGTGTTATGAAAACAGTCGTGTTTCCTCGATACTGTGTTCTATAGCGGTATCAGGTTGAAGTCGTCTGGAGTCATTCAGTAGGAACTCCAGACCCTTCACAGATAGACACGACCTCGGCCTAACTCTGTTTCGGTGGGTTAGCAGTGAATGAAAATTTGCGATGATTTTGTAGATCAGTTATAATTTCTTTGCATATTAATAGTGGATGAGAAAAGGTTTAGGTGAAAGAAAGAGTTTTTACTCTGTGAACGGAACCGAGGCCGATTACAGCATGCTAGCTAAATGCGTTTGTGGGTCAGTTTTGAGTGTGGCTGAGCATTAGCATCACGATTGTGTACCAAGTTGAATCATAAGTAATTAAAGAGATTGTTCGCTTATGTTCCACAGTTAGAATTTCTAGTGAATCTAATATTTGATGCTCACTTGTTCATTGAAATTTGAAGAGTGCGTAAGGGTTTGCAAATCACGGAATGTAGTCAGTTACAATAGATTTCGAATCTACACTACTTGGTATAACGGTCATAAGTGATCAAGCAATACTTTGCTTTTACGAACGCTTCTAACATGACATTCATGAATCGATCACGGATGCATACATACATTGGAGAATATTTATGTGCGAAGAACACACAAACGTAGAATTCGTGGAGGCCATTTCTTGTCTTATCCAAAGTGTCGGCTGAGTTGTATATTTTCGAGCAGTCATGATCCTCTCATTGGTTAGCATTAGCGTTCTAACTGCGAACACAGCTATATAAGTTCAAAGGAACAAAGGATTCAGCCAAGAAGCAATACACAGCAATAGCACCCTCGAAGCTGAGTTTGCTGAGTAATGCTGGAGAATTTGGTGGAATTCTAAAACGTTGATGTCGAAATGTAGGCGACGCAAACGTTCTTGTGTACTTTCTGACCTTATTTATCTAATCCAGCATAATGGGATTATGTTAGCTTATTATCGATGCATACTCTTACATATAGGATCACCGACACAACTGATGTTGACGCCTACATGTGCGGATCACGAAAAACAAATGAAACCTTTTCCCTTTTCATATGTAGAAAAGCAATAAGTTCCAAATAACTGAATAGGCGCACTTAGGAGTTGCAGGGTATCCTCGATTGCGCTAGTCAAACAGGCAGTACAAAATTAGGTAGCGGCTACTGAAGTAGAAGCCAATGTTTTCATTAACATCGCCTTGCGCATGGCAGCCTTCGCTATCCTGGGATAGGCGCAAAGTCTTTGTTTACACATTTGAGCCTATGAAAAGTGGTGCATGGCAATGTCATATTCATCCAATGCGCGCCCCAACGCTACTCACGGCTGCCGCGCGCGAACCGCCGCCCGCGCAGCCAGCCCGGTAGGAATAGATGGCGCCAAAAAAGAGAATTCAAATGACTTTCTGGACATCAAAAAATCAGGTTATCTTTAATGTGTTTTCATCCTTCTTGTTTCTTCCATTGTCAGCGTTTTTTCGTCTTTGTTACGATCTCTCTTTTAGTAAATGATTTGTCAACGTTTTTTCTTCTTACTCGTTACGATCTCTCTTTCAGCAATTGATGAGGAAGTTGCTGCAAACAGCATCTTGGAAACTTCATCGAATTTCTTGAATTCCGTCATATCGGGTAGGAATTTTGACAAGCGATGGGTCATTGATACTGTATCCATCATCATATATGTGAGTTCTTACGATCTTCGTAGAGGTTAATTCTCAACTTGTCTCAATAGGCGCGCAATCGGGCCTCTTCTATACTTTTCGAAGGGCTTTCCAATATACTTACTGCCGCTCATGAGATTGATCGTGCTGTTATTCTGTCATCATTCTAGTTTATCTCAAAGGTCAGTACTAATCCTTCTTGTGCTTTTTTTTACTTCTTATTATGTGTTTTCTTTTGATTCCTTTTGTGTTTTGTTTTTCCCCTTTTTCTTCTAATCTTTCCCTACTTTTCTAAAATGATTCAAATAGTGGCGGTCGGGCAGGAGGCAGCAAAGGCAAGCCGCTTCTGCTCGTGGAAGTACCTGGAGAACTTCAGACTTTCTCGCGCCTCTAATTACTTCTTCGCACTTCTAATTACTTGATATGACCTATGCCAAATTGATCGTTGATTTCAAGCGTGGCAAGTTTTAGATAGCTTTTTTGTTTTGAATTTATAGCAAATAAGATAACAAGTTCAAAAAGGACTCATAGATAGCCATTCAACGTCAAATGATTTGAAGAATTATGAATTGGTCTATTCAATCTTCAAACCAGAATCTCAATTATGAATCTCAATCCCAACAATAGATCTTTCTCAGTTATTCCGATCGAAGACAGGGACTTTGAAGACTAATTGTACTCGTCCTTTATTTTGCGGCAGAATCATTTCCTTCTGTTAAGAATTTTGGAGTAAAATGTCCTGAACCTATCATTTAAATAGGCTGAAAACGATTATAGCTGAGATTGAAAGAAATTGCAAGATTTTCAAATTGATCCAGACTGAGATACTCTTCAAAAAGATTTCCGTTCAATCCTCTAGCTTGTAAAGTAATCAGAGGTGCGAAAAGTGATTAGAGGCGCGAGGAATCTGGAGCTCCCCAGGTACTTCCAGAAGCAAATGCGGTAAGCCTTTGCTGCCTCCTGCATGAAGTCCTCAAATAGTAGAGCTTATTGAGCGTACATCATCTTGGACTGGAACTTTTAGGTTGTACTTCGCTGTCGCTCATCGGAATCTGCAAAGCCTTTGCCGATAATCTGTCATCTCATTGAGCTGGTAATGAGCAGTTTAATTATTATATGTCTTGATCACTCACCGTTTTGAGGCTGGATGTAGCGCGGCTGAGAAAATTCGAGCACGTTGGTCTTTTGCTTCAGTGTATGCTTTATGCTGACGCGGAATTGAAAGAAAAGGAAAGAATGGAAGTTGCTGAGGGTGGGAACATAGCATTGTCACGCTTTAACAACTTTTCTGCATGACTTCCAGTTCCAACTGACGTAAATGTATGAATTGCAGAGGACATAACAGTGCAGAATCAAGGGCTTGATGATTGTCATAAATTGGGGAACTGTTCTTGCAGAGAGGCGTATAGAGGTGATTTTTCTTACCTAAATTATGCAAAATTCTTAGTGAATTGCATTATTTGAATGAAATCAAGTATGCATCAGTACACGCAACAGCAATTCGTGCTTTGTGTCAATTACCAATGAGTGATGAACCTCATGTTGACAAAGACAACAAAGAGTTCTTTCCTAGTGACTGTAAGTTTGCAGCTGTTTCGCAGTCGTGGATTTATTGTAGCAATGGCTAGCATCCTTGATTGAAACCCAGAGTGAGACGTCTGCCTTCCAGTGATATTCGACTCATTGCGCGATTATGCTGCTGAAGTTCGAGAAGCGCTGCAGTCATTTGTCTTTCGCATCGAGCTTGAAATTGATCGTTTCATAGAATTTCTTGAAAAGAAGGATGACTGCGAGGTGAAAATCTCTTACATCTTGTAAACTATCCTATGTTAAAACTGCGTGGCCGTGACTTTTTCTTTTCAGTTACTCAAAGCTCTCGTCCAACATTTGATCACATCGACCTTTATACGCTCGTTCAGTGATGACTCTCGGTTGCGGTTTCTGCGTTCACTAATGACTGAACGGAGCTGTGAGTTGTGATTATACTTCTTGAGTTTCGACGGTCTTGCCCCAATACATGCTTGACATTTCTTAGGCACCCGCCATACTTGATCCGCTTGATCCGCTTAATCCACTTGATCCGCTTAATCCGCTTGATCCGCTTCGTGCAAAACGCGCGCATAAGCAGTTTGTCGTTTGGCGTCGCGTAGGTGAAAAGTAATTTCGTATGGTTACGCACTTTGGCTGTACGCGACGCCAAATGACAAACTGCTTATGCGCACGTTTTGCACGAAGCGGATCAAGTGGATCAAGTGGATTAAGCGGATCAAGCGGATCAAGTATGGCGGGCGCCTTAGCTCACTGTTTTCTCCCGCTCTCCACTGGAATTTTGCTTTAGAGCGAGCTCACCTAGCGAGTAGGAATGAAGCCCGTATGAATAAACATCTCTGCGGCGATGGAAGCGGTCCCCCAATGATGAAAGTGTGGCAGAGGCATTCGCCCGCGCCTCATTAACAAGGACGCCGCTTCTCTCGCCGCAGGGATGTTGATGCATATGGGCCTAAAATGATGCCTTTCGTCTACTTGTCATGTGATTTGAATTTTTTATCACGATTTCTGCAGAGTTTATACACATTCTCCCATGACGGTCATTGAAAGTTTCTGTACCATGCGCTTGCCTTTTTTAGGCCCTGCATGTGTCTGCGACGTATCCTGCGGCCATATACCCACGTCTACGCGGCGACTGAGCTGGAGAGCGTGAAGACATGCCGAAAGTCTACGTTACGCAAACGGCGCATAATACAGTCGGATTATGCATCTCCAAGTTGACTTCCAAACTTCTGTCCTTCCCTTTCCATTTTTTCTAATAAGGCGGCCGACTACGGCCCTAACCAGCCGTAAGTGGACAGAGCAGATCCTGTTACGCGTGCCTCAATGCTGCCCCTTGCGTTAAAACGGAAAGGCGCTTTGCAAAGTATAAGAGACCTCGGTTTTGATTTATACAAATAACATATTTTGGATGATATTAATAACCATGTTTGCCAAAGTATACATGCAACTAACGGTATTCATACCAGTGCTGGACTATAGACTGCACAGGTTACGAATGCCACTAATCCTTCGTCCTTATTTGGCTGACATAATCTTTCAATTAGTAGGTCGTCCCGAAAATTTGTCGGTTTTTTCTCACTATAAGACTACGCACAACGAAGATTTGAAAGAGCTTCAGCATGCATTCGATGCAGCTTTTCCTTTTCTTTTTTTTGGTTACATTTTCAAACCACAATCCTGTAAGCTTTCTTTGATAATTGCTGAAATTCTTTACCCGTCATTTTTGTCTGCCCAAAGTTCGGCTAATTTTGAAAATTTCATTCCAGAGTTTCAGAAAGGGTTAAGTAAAAATTATAAGAGCAATTCTCGGACTACAAAATGATATTTTTAGATTCCACTAATCTGCTATTTTCGCTTCAAAAATGATTTCTTCGTAGGTCTCGATTTTTGGCAAAGTCATGAAACACGCAACTGCAGCAAAAACATAAAAACTTCTGAAGTTTCTGCAAATTACAACATGATTCTTATTGAATACTGTTTATGTAACATTACCCAGTTCGACTTGCTTTGAAAAAGCAGCTTTTTTGGGATTTTCGGTACTTTTACGTGGCAAACGTAATCAAAAGGCCGCGGTTTTTATTCAATAAATAATTATAACGGACTTGGTATAAATGTGACCCAGTAATCTAAAACGGGTAACAATATAGCCAAAGCTTTGCTCTACATAAAAGTTACCAGCGCTCCTTAAAAGTGTCGGGATAGAAGTTTTTAAAATTCAGGAAAGGTTTGGCGTTCTGTTGAGCTGCTCAAAATGCTATGGCGATAACATCGCAAAGACAGGGCAAGTTAGAGAGCAAATATAGCTGTAAGAAAGAAGATGAAAATCTAAATCAAATGGTACCTAGAACGTTTATGGACTGGTGTTCTGTAAGTTTCAGTGAACGATGAATAATACCGACAAACCTTTCGGGACAACCTAATATTTCATCGTACTTCTCCTGAAAAGCGCTAGCAGTACTTATGAAAATGTTATACTCTATTTCAATCCCAGAAAACCACCAGTTTTGTCAAAAAACATCTCTACGGCATCGGGACCTGCTCAGGGATAAGCTAGCAAGGCCTTCTTGAAACTGCTTACCTTGTAGACGAAATGAGTTCCGCGAAAGCGAGCCAAGAAAATATTCACAGGCAATTTTTCTGCCGAAAACTTATCGGGCATTGGGAAAAGCCCATCACGATCGAAAGAGTAGATTGCATTGCGGTCCATACATGAGCAGCGTACTTTTGTATTTATATGAATCTGAGAAGGAATATGTGTGTAATGCACATAACTTTGAACTTTCTTACGTCAGCTTCGAGAACCACTATGCGCAGGAACGTGTCGCCACGCAGTCCGAACCAGTGCGACACCAGGGCGCACATCAGTGGGTTCATTTTCTCGGTTAGGGAACTTAGAATAAAAGGCCCTGAAAATGCAAAGGTTTTTGCGCAAGACATTGCTGGAAACAAGCAAAACTCAAAGTGGAATCATGCAAAGACCATGAAAATGCATAGATTTCCATGCAGGTATCTTATATATAAAGCTGAATGTCTGTTTGTCTGTCTGTCTGTCTGTCTGTATGTCTGTCTGTACGTATGTTCCGAATAGAAAATTCCATTTCTGAACCGATCCGGACCAAACTTGGCACACATACACTTCGGGCCCCGGCGGGTGTCATAGGCTACTTTTCGTCATCGATCGATATCGATTTTATCGAATTTTTGCAAAATTTGAGCTACGGGGCTGGGAGTTGGTACAGGGGGGTAATCGAGCATGCTGATTACGAATAAAATAATGACAGGGCCGGGCGGAGCCGGGTAAGCCATCTAGTAGCTTATAACCTACTCCTCACCCACGGAAACCTAACAAAAAAATGTTTATATTCTTAGCTGATGAATTGAAAAGGCATTAACAATATAAAAAGCACATAAATCAAGAGATTGTTGACAGCAGGCCTGCCACACTGTCATCTGCCAGCTGCAATCCGTTAAAAGTTCCGTTTCTGTTTTTGCGTATCAAAACTTTTTCCAAGTACCTTAGGTCATCACCAGGGTAAAGCGGGGGGTGCGGCACTCGACCGTCGGATACGACCCCCCCCCCTGATTGCTGTCTTAATAAGCCCCCTCCTAAACTATACACTTAAGATAGTATTACCTGAAGGCTCTGTCAAACATAATGGACAACATATCCATAATTAGCATGTCAAATACCCCCTGTAGACAAAGTGTGAGCGAATTCTGAAGATTCAAGATACGAGGCTACCTAAGTGAAATGGCCAAATTCCAACATGGTTAACTTTGTTTTAAAGGTGAATTAGCTATCCGTTTTTGCACTCAAGACAAAGCACTACTCCTTCTTTGTCCACCTCAGGAATCCCGCTTCAGAAGACCTCCAAACTGTGGAATTAGAAGCCAACCAAAATCTCATTTTTCCCATTTTTCGCTTTTGATGGCTGTGCTTTCACCAAATATTACTCAGAGCTAAGAAGACGAATCAGGCTCAAAACATCCCTATGGAATCTACGAGGTTTAGGCTATCGATTCATATAAATATTGTCCGCTAAAAATGTTTTTTTGATATAGTTAATGGCCTGCGGCACCCCTGCGGCACCCCTGCGGCAGCCGCAGGTTTTGAGGGGGGGTGCCGCAGGCCATTAACTATATCAAAAAAACATTTTTAGCGGACAATATTTATATGAATCGATAGCCTAAACCTCGTAGATTCCATAGGGATGTTTTGAGCCTGATTCGTCTTCTTAGCTCTGAGTAATATTTGGTGAAAGCACAGCCATCAAAAGCGAAAAATGGGAAAAATGAGATTTTGGTTGGCTTCTAATTCCACAGTTTGGAGGTCTTCTGAAGCGGGATTCCTGAGGTGGACAAAGAAGGAGTAGTGCTTTGTCTTGAGTGCAAAAACGGATAGCTAATTCACCTTTAAAACAAAGTTAACCATGTTGGAATTTGACCATTTCACTTAGGTAGCCTAGTATCTTGAATCTTCAGAATTCGCTCACACTTTGTCTACAGGGGTTAATTGACGTGCTAATTATGGATATGATACGAAATATCATGTTATCGCTATAATCAGATCACCTAACTACGACCCCCTCCCCTTTTGACTCCTCAATACGACCCCCCCTCTGCGGCGTGCCGCACCCCCCGCTTTACCCTGGTCATCACTAATAGCATCCAAAGCGTTCTTCACCTCCTGCCGACCTCATCGCAAATTATGAAACAACGTGGAGGTTTGAACGCCATAATGGCACACTGGAAAATCGTTATTTCTTGTTGGAATCATCCTACATATATTGCTTGATCTGGTGATACACTGCCCAATATGTAAAGCAGCTGCGAGACGTTTTACTGCACCAGCTAAAAACGTATTTTTCGTGGCATACCTCTCGAAACCCGCACTTCTGGACATCGAACGTGAATTTCGCGTCTGGCAGCCATACGAAGTTCTCGTCAATAGCAGCACCAAACCAGCTTTGCTTCCTATGACGTCTACCTGCTCTGGATGTGGAGTTCTGATCATACCCGTGGTTCGACAAAGTCTTCAATGAAAAGTGTCAGTGACAGCAAATGACTTTGCAAACGGTGTTCACCTGGAAGATCTATGGACAACTGAAAAAACGCTGGATTGTAGTCAACCAGACGTTTTTCGAGTTTCTTTAGAGTGCTCCATCTCAGGTATCCCTCCCTTACCAAACGGTCGATAAAGATTTTGGAGGATTTTCCCTGCGTTGGCAAGCACAAAACAGTAAACGACCAAGGCCACGCACAAAGAATTGAAACGAATTTGCATGATGTCCCTACAACGTGTGCGTAAGTGACTCCTCTCAAGAATAGGACATTTCGAAGAAACATTGCTTCTTGCAACATTTGCAGAAACGAAAGGTGGACTTCTCACAGAGCCTGATTTTCTAGTAATGATCGCGTTAGCATATTCCTCCCGCGGACCTGTTAAAATTATATCATACAGTAAATTTCTTAACGGAAAACGCAGAGGCGGCCTCCTGCGACTGAAGCTTCAACGTTTTTAAAGGCAGTGGATCAGCAAAGTGGACCCTAGTTAGATTCTGGTAGCCCTAGATAGTAGTTCCCTAATAACGGCAGCCCTACCCTGGGTGGAGGACATTAGGTCGCCGAAAGTGAGGAGGTCCCACGTGGATAAGGCAGCAGATACTTAGCCTGTGCATGCACTGGAATGTGTATTTGTTGCAAATGTTCGGCGGGACCGGCGACCTAATATCCCCCACCCCCCTACCCTTCAGTTCATGCCATGAGCCTTGAAAAGGCGCTTCAAACTCCATCAGCTCCGCCCACTTATACGCCGGAAGACTTTCACACCCCGCCCCCTCGTTCCAGGGCCCTCCAGCCTCCACGTTTCCAAAGGATGTGAACCTTGACCTGAAAAGCTTCGGAAAAAGCTCATTTCGTCATTTCCAAGCGCTGAAAAGCTCAGATCTGGATCCCTCATAGCGAAAGGGCTCCGGAAAGGTGAAAAACTGGGAAATGGAATATTGCCAGGACACGGCCTTTGTGTCCAGGAACTCACGATACCCAGCGGGTAGTATTCGAATGCTTTGCTGTTACCAGCTTTCATTCCACAAGTGATGAAAATTTGGAAGGCATACATGTTAAGATATTTTAGTGGATTGGAACTCCAAAACATTTGCCAATTTTCTGCAAAAAACGTAAGGCATGTTTCTGCTACTGAAGGGTACGTTTGGTGACAGATGGCTTACACTAAATTATAGAGACTCACCACTCCTCTAGGCGTGGTGAGTGTCTTCACTAACATTTGGCTCGTTCTCTTCGTCAGTTTTATCAAGGCGGAGATTGTACGCCTGGAAACGTCACTGGTAGAAGGGAGAATAGTCAACAAGAAACATACCTGATGAGGATTGGTGACAGAAAAACGAATTCGTGAGGAATGCATACTTGAACTTACAGCTCTGTATCTACTATTGGAATCAAAGCATGCTCAAGCAAAGATAAAATTAAAAAAATTCCTCTAACCTATATCTGCACGTTCGTGTTCTGCGAGAGTGTTTCTTCACAGCGAGCGAGCTTATATTTTCACTGCGACAGCAGCGGTGAGCGGCGTGCTGCGGCGTGCTGCCGCGTGTTGCGGCAGGCTGCTGCGTCCTACGGCGTAGTATAAAGGAATCCAAAGTCATAAGATCAAGTTCCTTCTCTCATAAGTAGGGAGGCTACCCCAGGGACGGTCGAAATCACTCTTCCATGCATGTGCAGCGGAAGCACTTGTTACGCTAAGTCTCAATCAAGCTTGTCATCCCATTTGACGCCGTGATCGCAGTTTCTTGTTGAGGAGAACAACGGTAGCAAAAAACCTTGCGATTTTTCACACTTAGGATGATGCAAAACCCATGCATGTTCCTCATGTTGTCACGGCAGAGGCAGAGTAACAATGTAAAAATACATTCTACAGTTGCATTTTTTTCGTGACTACAAAATTTAATCTTCTTCCCTTGCGCAAAATCATTAAACGGGCAAGGTTAATTTTCGCATGTACCAGGTTTCTTGCGCCAAAGAAACCGAAATGGTCGGTTTTTTGGACCGTGAAAAAATTTTTGCTAATCTTCAATTGATTGGTTTAAAAAAACAAAACAAACTTGAATTATCGATAAACGCAGAAAACCTAACGTCACAGAACAAAACTTATATTATTCGTAGAACATATGCACAGAGATAAATTTACAAGACGTGAGTACGTAAAACGTCTAGTTGCTGTTGCACGTAATCGCTTTTTGAGAAGTGACTTCGATCGGGAGCGACGCACCGAAGGCTCCCTGGCAGACATCTTTTTCATGTCCGATTTTAACTGTTGGTCCATCTTTGTAACATTTTCTCCTTTTCAGGCGGTTTCTGCGGAACGTTTTCAGTAAATACCTCTCCACCTGCGTTCTTCACAGCGCCAGGGTTTTTGTCTTTGCAAGAATCCGTGCTTTCCAAATCACTAACTTCAAATTCCAAAAGAAATTTCGGTGTAACAATATCGGTATCCGAAATTTTCTCTACCCAAGTGATTTTTGTAGCCAGCCGCCGCTAAGAAAACCACCTCAGGGAACTTGACATATCTATTGCCATATTGATCGAAACAATACTCTCGTCGTGTTTCCCTTCGCGGACTTTTCAACAAATCGACGCTCTAAGACCGGTAACTGCATCTATGACAATCACTCGCAATGTCGATAGTCTTGTTTACCTTCTTACAAAGTTGCCCGTCAGCACTCTGGTTTCTACCCATCATTGGTTCTGAGTGCGACCTTTTTACACGATTGCCTTCTCCACCCTGCGACGAACAAATCTTTGAACTTTTGTGCAGGGTTTTGGCAAGCTTCATACTAGAACTTGGCGAGACAATCCTCAAACTTGGGTAATCAGACCACACCAGTTTAGACACCGGTTCTATTGCTCTGGCGCTTTGGTAGTAATTGTGCATTGGCGCTTTTGGTAGTAATTGTGAACCTTCTTGGAGAATTTGCGCTCATGCCGCAAGGGCTTCCTTTGGCGTTCCCTTCCTTTCTCATACAGTGTTGTTGTTGCTACTGTTCAAAGTTCGCACGCATTGCGTTGAACTTTCGACTCCCAGGTGCATTCGTGCAAGATAGAAAGCTTCAAATCACCCTTTTAATGCCCAACCAGGCTTCTTCTACGAGGCATTAAGTAGATAGCGAGCATGCATAGAAAGACGAATAATTATTGACCCGAACTTACTTCCAACGCGTTTCATGTAAGACTGACCTAATAGCAAAACACGACGAAATGGTGGAGCCTGTCGAGTATAATCTTTCGAGCTGTAAGTGTTGCCTTTTTAATCCAAAAAGCACTAGATTCGGGAAATTCGATGTGGTAGTATAATCATGAATCGTATTTTATACATAGTTGTTTCTGGAGTTCTGTTTCATGCTGACTTTATAAATGTGTTTGGATCTAAAATGTATTTGGATTGTTACTTACAGTCTGAATGCGCTTGCCTTTCAACCCAGGACATTCCACCAGACTATGCTGTTGCTTGAAATCATGCTCGCTACATCCGATTATCCCTGGGACATAACGACGATCTAAATCCTTTCAACTGAGCTCGTTTTGTGAACAAGAAATGGTAAAAAAAAATCTTTATAGAATTATAGGTCACTGATAGGGGACGGGTTACAGGAGTCCCTGTTACCTTTCCTCACACCATAGCACCAACATTCGCACCTATGAGGGTTCTAGCGCCTCCAGTTTCAGAGGACAGACTCCACCCATTGACTCGTCTCAGTGTAAGGTATGCAAGTAAGAGAGACAAATGGAGAAAAATGAAGAAAATGTTATAGTTGTCATTTCTCAAGTGAGGCTTCGTTGACTACGCCGTTCATTTTGAACTTATCTGAACATTCCTAGAAAAATCGCACAGAATTTCTTCAATAAGAGATTTGGTCATTCGAAGTACACAAACATCTACATTACCAACTGTAAGATACCGGTTATTTGATTGAACTGATTTAGCATTAAGAACTCTGAATAAGTGCTTATGTTTTGTATCTGGGAGACTTGCATAACTTCTGCTCAACTCGAATTAATGCGACATAGCTTCGTAAACTTTTTCAAACGCGAACAACTACAGAAGGAAGTGTTTGAAGGAAGCGTCTATTTTCTATCCTGAAACGAAAGTAAAACGAGAAATGCTGAATTCAGGTGTGTTATCCAATGACTCAAACCGTCAAAACACACCTAGAAAATGTTTCAAATCCTCGTTTTCAGTTCTACTATCCCTGATTATAATGAAAGACGTCTTCTTGTGCGTGTGCAAGTCAAAATGGCGTATAGAGGAAGGAGTGACGGACAGATCCGCCACCTGACCTCAACAAGATGTGATGTCTCTTTGAGGTGGAGATGCTAAGTACCCCCGCGAGGAAAGGCGTCTGGGCTTGAACTCCTGCTACGCCGCACACTAACAGGCCCTTCGCCAAAAACTCCAAAAATGGTCTTATAAAGCTGAAATTAGGCTCAAATGAAAGAGAAAAACGCGCTCATCAGAAAGTAGCTCATACTTTTCAAATCTCAAATCATTTCTATTTTTGATCAGCAAGTATAAATAGGAGAAAAGATTACTAAATGAAGATATAATTCTGCGAGTAAACGCGTAGTTCACAATAAGATAGAACCTAGTTTCCAATTTTCCACTTTTGCACTGAGTGGAGAATTGAAAACTAGGTTCTATCTTATTGTGAACTGCGTTCGCTCGCAGAATTATATCTTCATTTAATAATCTTTTCTCCTATTTATACTTGCTGATCAAAAATAGAAATGATTTGAAATTTGAAAACTATGAGCTACTTTCTGATGAGCGCGTTTTTCTCTTTCATTTGAGCATAATTTCAGCTTCATAAGACCATTTTTGGAGTTTTTGGCGAAGGGCCTGTTAGTGGGCGGCGTAGCAGGAGCTCCTCAAGTCCAGCCGCCTTTCCTCGCGGGGGTACTTAGTATCTCCAAAAATCCTCAAGGAGACATCACATCTTGTTGAGGTCAGAGGGCGGATCTGTCCGTCAGTCCTTCCTCTATACGCCATTTTGACTTGCACACGCACAAGAAGACGTCTTTCATTATAATCAGGGATAGTAGAACTAAAATCGAGTATTTGAAACATTAGGTGTGTTTTGACGGTTTGAGTCATTGAATAACACACCTGAATTCAGCATTTCTCGTTTTACTTTCGTTTCAGGATAGAAAATAGACGCCTCCTCCAGACACTTCCTTTTGTAGTTGTTCGCGTTTGAAAAAGTTTGTGAAGCCATGTCGCATTAATTCGAGTTGAGCAGAAGTTATGCAAGTCTCCCAGATACAAAACATAAGCACTTATTCAGAGTTCTTAATGCTAAATCAGTTCAAATAACCGGTATCTTACAGTTGGTAATGTAGATGTTTCCGTACTTCGAATGACCAAATTTCTCATTGAAGAAATTCTGTGCGATTTTTCTAGGAATGTTCAGATAAGTTCAAAATGAACGGCGTAGCAGTAGTCAACGAAGCCTCACTTGAGAAATGACAACTATAACATTTTCTTCATTTTTCTCCATTTGTCTCTCTTATCAACCCAAAAATTTTGTTCTCGCTGCTTGCATACCTTACACTGAGACGAGTCAATGGGTGGGGTCTGTCCTCTGAGACTGGAGGCGCTAGAACCCTCCTAGGTGCGAATATTGGTGCTGTGGTGCGAGGAAAGGTAATAGGGACTCCTGTAACCCGTCCCCTATCAGTGACCTATAATTAGGGATTTTTGGACCATTTCTTGGTCACAGAACGGGCTCAGTTGAAAGGAGTTAGATCGTCATTATGTCCCAGGGATAATCGGAGGTAGCGAGCATGATTTCAAGCAACAGCATAGTCTGGTGGAATGTCCTGGGTTGAAAGGCAAGTGCGCATTCAGACTATAAGTAACAATCTAAATACATTCTAGATCCAAACACATTTATAAGGTCAGCATGGAACAGCACTCCAGAAACAACTATGTATAAAATACGATTCATGATTATGCTACCACATCAAATTTCCCGAATCTAGTGTTTTTTGGATTGAAAAGGCAACACTTACATCTCGAAAGATTATACTCGACAGGCTCCACCATTTCGTCGTGTTTTGCTATTAGGTCAGTCTTACATGAAACGCGTTGGAAGTAAGTTCGGGTCAATAATTATTCGTCTTTCTATGCATGCTCGCTATCTACTTAATGCCTCGTAGAAGAAGCCTGGTTGGGCATTAAAAGGGTGATTTGAAGCTTTCTATCTTGCACGAATGCACCTGGGAGTCGAAAGTTCAACGCAATGCGTGCGAACTTTGAACAGTAGCAACAACAACACTGTATGAGAAAGGAAGGGAACGCCAAAGGAAGCCCTTGCGGCATGAGCGCAAATTCTCCAAGAAGGTTCACAATTACTACCAAAAGCGCCAATGATAAGATCAAGAATTAGAACCGGTGTCTAAACCAGTGTGGTTTAATTACCCAAGTTTGAGGATTGTCTCACCAAGTTCTAGTTATGAAGCTTGCCAAAACCCTGCACAAAAGCTCAAAGATTTGTTCGTCCAAGCGGGGTGGCGAAGACAATCGTGTAAAAAGGTCGCACTCAGAACCAATGATGGGTAGAAACCAGAGTGCTGACGGGCAACTTTGTAAGAAGGTAAACAAGACTATCGACATTGCGAGTGATTGTCATAGATGCAGTTACCGGTCTTAGAGCGTCGATTTGTTGAAAAGTCCGCGAAGGGAAACACGACGAGAGTATTGTTTCGATCAATATGGCAATAGATATGTCAAGTACCCTGAGGTGGTTTTCTTAGCGGCGGCTGGCTACAAAAATCACTTGGGTAGAGAAAATTTCGGATACCGATATTGTTACACCGAAATTTCTTTTGGAATTTGAAGATAGTGATTTGGAAAGCACGGATTCTTGCAACGACAAAACCCTGGCGCTGTGAAGAACGCAGGTGGAGAGGTATTTACTGAAAACGTTCCGCAGAAACCGCCTGAAAAGGAGAAAATGTTACAAAGATGGACCAACAGTTAAAATCGGACATGAAAAAGATGTCTGCCAGGGAGCCTTCGGTGCGTCGCTCCCGATCGAAGTCACTTCTCAAAAAGCGATTACGTGCAACAGCAACTAGACGTTTTACATACTCACGTCTTGTAAATTTATCTCTGTGCATATGTTCTACGAATAATATAAGTTTTGTTCTGTGACGTTAGGTTTTCTGCGTTTATCCATAATTCAGGTTTGTTTTTTTTAAACCAATCAATTGAAGAATTAGCAAAAATTTTTTCACGGTCCAAAAAACCGACCATCTCGGTTTCTTTGGCGCAAGAAACCTGGTACATGCGAAAATTAACCTTGCCCGTCTAATGATTTTGCGCAAGGGAAGAAGATTAAATTTTGTAGTCACGAAAAAAATGCAACTGTAGAATGTATTTTTACATTGTTACTCTGCCTCTGCCGTGACAACATGAGGAACATGCATGGGTTTTGCATCATCCTAAGTGTGAAAAATCGCAAGGTTTTTTGCTACCGTTATTCTTCTCAACAAGAAACCGCGATCACGGCGTCAAATGGGATGACAAGCTTGATTGAGACTTAGCGTAACAAGTGCTTCCGCTGCACATGCATGGAAGAGTGATTTCGACCGTCCCTGGGGTAGCCTCCCTACTTATGAGAGAAGGAACTTGATCTTATGACTTTGGATTCCTTTATACTACGCCGTAGGACGCAGCAGCCTGCCGCAACACGCGGCAGCACGCCGCAGCACGCCGCTCACCGCTGCAGTCGCAGTGAAAATATAAGCTCGCTCGCTGTGAAGAAACACTCTCGCAGAACACGAACGTGCAGATATAGGTTAGAGGAATTTTTTTAATTTTATCTTTGCTTGAGCATGCTTTGATTCCAATAGTAGATACAGAGCTGTAAGTTCAAGTATGCATTCCTCACGAATTCGTTTTTCTGTCACCAATCCTCATCAGGTATGTTTCTTGTTGACTATTCTCCCTTCTACCAGTGACGTTTCCAGGCGTACATCTCCGCCTTGATAAAACTGACGAAGAGAACGAGCCAAATGTTAGTGAAGACACTCACCACGCCTAGAGGAGTGGTGAGTCTCTATAATTTAGTGTAAGCCATCTGTCACCAAACGTACCCTTCAGTAGCAGAAACATGCCTTACGTTTTTTGCAGAAAATTGGCAAATGTTTTGGAGTTCCAATCCACTAAAATATCTTAACATGTATGCCTTCCAAATTTTCATCACTTGTGGAATGAAAGCTGGTAACAGCAAAGCATTCAAATACTACCCGCTGGGTATCGTGAGTTCCTGGACACAAAGGCCGTGTCCTGGCAATATTCCATTTCCCAGTTTTTCACCTTTCCGGAGCCCTTTCGCTATGAGGGATCCAGATCTGAGCTTTTCAGCGCTTGGAAATGACGAAATGAGCTTTTTCCGAAGCTTTTCAGGTCAAGGTTCACATCCTTTGGAAACGTGGAGGCTGGAGGGCCCCGGAACGAGGGGGCGGGGTGTGAAAGTCTTCCGGCGTATAAGTGGGCGGAGCTGATGGAGTTTGAAGCGCCTTTTCAAGGCTCATGGCATGAACTGAAGGGTAGGGGGGTGGGGGATATTAGGTCGCCGGTCCCGCCGAACATTTGCAACAAATACACATTCCAGTGCATGCACAGGCTAAGTATCTGCTGCCTTATCCACGTGGGACCTCCTCACTTTCGGCGACCTAATGTCCTCCACCCAGGGTAGGGCTGCCGTTATTAGGGAACTACTATCTAGGGCTACCAGAATCTAACTAGGGTCCACTTTGCTGATCCACTGCCTTTAAAAACGTTGAAGCTTCAGTCGCAGGAGGCCGCCTCTGCGTTTTCCGTTAAGAAATTTACTGTATGATATAATTTTAACAGGTCCGCGGGAGGAATATGCTAACGCGATCATTACTAGAAAATCAGGCTCTGTGAGAAGTCCACCTTTCGTTTCTGCAAATGCTGCAAGAAGCAATGTTTCTTCGAAATGTCCTATTCTTGAGAGGAGTCACTTACGCACACGTTGTAGGGACATCATGCAAATTCGTTTCAATTCTTTGTGCGTGGCCTTGGTCGTTTACTGTTTTGTGCTTGCCAACGCAGGAAAAATCCTCCAAAATCTTTATCGACCGTTTGGTAAGGGAGGGATACCTGAGATGGAGCACTCTAAAGAAACTCGAAAAACGTCTGGTTGACTACAATCCAGCGTTTTTTCAGTTGTCCATAGATCTTCCAGGTGAACACCGTTTGCAAAGTCATTTGCTGTCACTGACACTTTTCATTGAAGACTTTGTCGAACCACGGGTATGATCAGAACTCCACATCCAGAGCAGGTAGACGTCATAGGAAGCAAAGCTGGTTTGGTGCTGCTATTGACGAGAACTTCGTATGGCTGCCAGACGCGAAATTCACGTTCGATGTCCAGAAGTGCGGGTTTCGAGAGGTATGCCCCGAAAAATACGTTTTTAGCTGGTGCAGTAAAACGTCTCGCAGCTGCTTTACATATTGGGCAGTGTATCACCAGATCAAGCAATATATGTAGGATGATTCCAACAAGAAATAACGATTTTCCAGTGTGCCATTATGGCGTTCAAACCTCCACATTGTTTCATAATTTGCGATGAGGTCGGCAGGAGGTGAAGAACGCTTTGGATGCTATTAGTGATGACCTAAGGTACTTGGAAAAAGTTTTGATACGCAAAAACAGAAACGGAACTTTTAACGGATTGCAGCTGGCAGATGACAGTGTGGCAGGCCTGCTGTCAACAATCTCTTGATTTATGTGCTTTTTATATTGTTAATGCCTTTTCAATTCATCAGCTAAGAATATAAACATTTTTTTGTTAGGTTTCCGTGGGTGAGGAGTAGGTTATAAGCTATACCTGCATGGAAATCTATGCATTTTCATGGTCTTTGCATGATTCCACTTTGAGTTTTGCTTGTTTCCAGCAATGGCTTGCGCAAAAACCTTTGCATTTTCAGGGCCTTTTATTCTAAGTTCCCTAACCGAGAAAATGAACCCACTGATGTGCGCCCTGGTGTCGCACTGGTTCGGACTGCGTGGCGACACGTTCCTGCGCATAGTGGTTCTCGAAGCTGACGTAAGAAAGTTTAAAGTTATGTGCATTACACACATATTCCTTCTCAGATTCATATAAATACAAAAGTACGCTGCTCATGTATGGACCGCAATGCAATCTACTCTTTCGATCGTGATGGGCTTTTCCCAATGCCCGATAAGTTTTCGGCAGAAAAATTGCCTGTGAATATTTTCTTGGCTCGCTTTCGCGGAACTCATTTCGTCTACAAGGTAAGCAGTTTCAAGAAGGCCTTGCTAGCTTATCCCTGAGCAGGTCCCGATGCCGTAGAGATGTTTTTTGACAAAACTGGTGGTTTTCTGGGATTGAAATAGAGTATAACATTTTCATAAGTACTGCTAGCGCTTTTCAGGAGAAGTACGATGAAATATTAGGTTGTCCCGAAAGGTTTGTCGGTATTATTCATCGTTCACTGAAACTTACAGAACACCAGTCCATAAACGTTCTAGGTACCATTTGATTTAGATTTTCATCTTCTTTCTTACAGCTATATTTGCTCTCTAACTTGCCCTGTCTTTGCGATGTTATCGCCATAGCTTTTTAGCTCAACAGAACGCCAAACCTTTCCTGAATTTTAAAAACTTCTATCCCGACACTTTTAGGGAGCGCTGGTAACTTTTATGTAGAGCAAAGCTTTGGCTATATTGTAACCGTTTTAGGCCCGTATGCACGTACGTCCCCGCTGGGGAGGGGAGGGGAGCTGGATCCCCAGGGGAACGATCCCCTCCGCCGAACCCCGCCATGACAGAGGGGAGGGGAGCGATCCCGTCCCCTGCACCTAAGCGGGGATGGTGTGAATGATTTCAGAGGTATTGATCGAGCGAACCCCACTGCATACGGGGTTCGAGTGGGGGAGGGGATCCCTTCCCTTCCCCCACTCGAACCCCGTATGCGCGAATTCAACTCAATAACGCGGGGGAGGGGATCGACATCCCCTGCAACGAAGTAGGGGTTCGATGGTGTAGATCATGCCAGAGACGCGGAGACTCTGGTTCTGCTCAGTCATTATCAAGCATTTCGTTCATTTTGATGGAGGATTTTCTTTGAAAGCCGGGTTCTTCTCTCAGCGACCTTTGGCTTGCAATTTGTCTTTCTTTTCTATATTCGCCTATTGAGAAGAAATCCGAGCAACAATAGCTGCCAATTTCGATTATTTGTAGGAGTTCTTGATCATTCAGGAAATTTGCGCATTTTTCATATAACATAATAGTTTTAACTATATAGGCTGAATGAATATAAACACTGTAACTTTCATATTTCATGACATGTTGCCATTATCTTGTATTTTAACATAAGTAGCCTCGAAAAAATCTAGAAAGTAGCATATTTGCCTATTTCTGAGTAGAAATCCCCTGGGGAGTGATCCCCTCCCCAGCGTTCCCCTTGTGCATAGCAGGGATGGCTGCTGGGGATCATTCCCCTGGGATAAACGACGATATGCGGCTGATAGTTACAGCGTTTATGGAGAGCTGGCACAATTTGCAGCTTCTGTTATGTGTTAGAATACTGCTTTGAGCGTCCGCGCGGCACCTCCCCCCCCCTTTTTCGGCAGCATAACGTCTTCTACTCATTCCCTTGCAGAGACACATCAACTTCTATAGTTCAACATTTTGACGCTGAAATGGAGCAGCATGAACGAAAGTGGGCAGCATCCAAGAAAGCAGGAACATAATGGGAGTAGAAAAAAATCATTTTTAGCGCCCCGAGCGCAGTCACTACATACGCACATTCCGCAACCCTAAATTAATTGAAGTGAGGAGATGAAGATGAGTTGCAGTCAAAATATGAAATAAGAAAGAGTTTTTCATAGAAAATTTGAAAGCAAGGTGATTTCCCCGCTTGATCCCCTCTTGTGCATAAGAGGGTTCACTTCCCCTCCCCACAGGGGATCCCTTGTACGATATTGTCTTTGTGCATACGGGGGTTCGCGCGGGGAGGGGAGGGGATCCCCAGCGGGGATCATTTCAATGGTTAAGCGCACATCCCCTCCCCGCGGGGATATACGTGCATACGGGCCTTAGATTACGTGGGTCACATTTATACCAAGTCCGTTATAATTATTTATTGAATAAAAACCGCGGTTTTTTGATTACGTTTGCCACGTAAAAGTACCGAAAACTCCAAAAAAGCTGCTTTTTCAAAGCAAGTCGAACTGGATAATTTTACATAAATAGTGTTCAATAAGAATCATGTTGTAATTTGCAGAAACTTCAGAAGTTTTTATGTTTTTGCTGCAGTTCGTTCATGACTTTGCCAAAAATCGAGACCTACGAAGAAATAATTTTTTGAAGCGAAAATAGTAGATTAGTGGAATCCAAAAATATCATTTTGTAGTCCGAGAATTGCTCTTATAACTTTTACTCAACCCTTTCTGAAACTCTGGAATGAAACTTTCAAAATTAGCCCAACTTAGGGCAGGCAAAAATGACGGGTAAAGAATTTCAGCAATTATCAAAGAAAGCATACAGGTTTGTGGTTTGAAAATATGACCAAAAAAAAGAAAAGGAAAAGCTGCATCGAATGCATGCTGAAGCTCGTTCAAATCCTCATTGTGCGTAGTCTTATAGTGAGGAAAAACCGACAAACTTTCGGGACGACCTAATAATTGAAAGATTATGTCAGCCAAATAAGGACGAAGGATTAGTGGCATTCGTAACCTGTGCCTTCTATGGTCCAGCACTGGTATGAATACCGTTAGTTGCATGTATACTTTGGCAAACATGGTTATTAATATCATCCAAAATATGTTATTTGTATAAATCAAAACCGAGGTCTCTTATACTTTGCAAAGCGCCTTTCCGTTTTAACGCAAGGAGCAGCATTGAGGCACGCGTAACAGGATCTGCTCTGTCCACTTACGGCTGGTTAGGGCCGTAGTCGGCCGCCTTATTAGAAAAAATGGAAAGGGAAGGACAGAAGTTTGGAAGTCAACTTGGAGATGCATAATCAACATCGTTTTATCCTTTCAGAACAGAACCATGACATTTTACTTTTTTATGATTATCAATTTTGGTTTCATTCTCTGTACTTTTTTGGCAATGTTCGTTTATAATTAATAAAATTTTTTAAAGGACTTTTTTACATATTATGTGTTATTGACCCCGTAGTACATGAAAGTTCCAGTTCTTGCAATTAACCTTGTTGTCTCCTGTTTAAAGAAATCCATGAGCTTCTCCGTCCGTAATAATTTTTGAGCATCCCTTCCTTAAACAACGCAGAGCTCGTACTCAGTCCAACACACTTTGCTGTATTGTTTACAACATCGCAGAACGTGTACTAAAAAATGCGTTTTCATGCAGTTCTTCCATAGAAAATTTTAGAGCTCACTCATCTTTTGCTTTTCCGAACTTTTGTTTAGATTCATTAGGAAATCACAGTATCTGCCTCTCACCATTACACTTTCAACATTGTCTGCCAAAAATCAATCTCATATCCCATTCAAACTACGAAACATTTTGCGGAGATGGAAAATTGGTATTCCAGCAGTTCTATAGAAAGCTTAGCTCTTATGTACATTTTTTTGTTGGCTCGGTATTTATCTTTAGCGCCTGGAAAGATCAATGCTACAGTTTTGTCGCAGCAATAGTATTTGACTTAGGCGAGTCAGATTTGTTGATACGAAAGTACGGGACCATATGTAGGTATTGTACGCTTCCTCCCACGCCAACGATCATAAGAAAACAAGCTGAACAGTTTTGTGTACAGCACAAAACCCAGGAAGTTTTCCTTAGGACTTCTGGAAAAATTACTCCGTTTCGAATTTAGTGGTCTCATGCAATGTCAGCCTAACTGACCTCAGCTGCTTCGTTTAGATTAGCACGTTTTTTTGGCCATCGATCAGCAGTTTCGGACCAGCCTTCTTGAAATTAATTACTTAAGTATTAGAAAACGGACTCTGCTGGAATACCACAGTCACCTGTAAATCTTTCTCGGTTTCTCGGATGTGTGTTGCCGGTGTCTGTCGCTAACGAAAGTATTTTTTGCTCAATTAAGTAAAGGGAAAGGCAGTTTGCTCCAAAGTGAGAAGGTTATGAGATTTGGCTCCGATCAGACTATCACACCTGTGCCTCTGCTTTACAACACTAAATTACGACTTCATCAAATCTAACCTTTGATTCAACTGGCTTGGCACCATTAGGGCGGGGTTTTGTGATCTAATTGAGGCCGCTCACGCCCGCGACGCACCTGCGTCTCTCTCGCGCGAGTGCTCTCTGATCATTACAATAAGTGGGTATATAGTTGATCTCTAAATTATGTCCATTATTCAAGTCCTGTACAGAACCTGCAAATTTCATTATAGTGTACAACCGGAGTGACTTGATCCGACTACTCTACTGGTACTTCTCATAAGCCTCTGTGCCCAGGATTCAAAGCGCTAATGGTTTTACTGCTTGACGAGGAAGAGCTTTTGGCTCATGTGCGCAGGCATGTTATAGGTTTTTCGAGACACAATAATCTTGGTATGTTCATGTATGATCTTGACTTACATGTACAGGCTCTGCGGCTGCTTCTCCACCGTAGCTTGCACAACTTTTGGAGAAGAGATGTCATGATGTGCTCTGCTCAATCCACTGGATCTCCGACAAATCTCACGAAAAGTATAATTGAGTGCGACATGCTCCATAGCGAGCGGTCGAGGATGGAAAAGAAATGCAGACACTCGCAAGTAAGTTAGAAATCAGTCATCTTCATAAAATCGAGGACGTTTGATCTGAGCCTGTCTAATCTACATTTAATAGCTAGGTGAAGGGTCCTACGACACTGTAGAATGTTACATGCTAATATACAAGTGACCTCTGAAAAAAATAGGATTTATGTCTGTTGATGTCCTCCGCTGATGTGAACTATGAAAGTTCAATTGATTTCACATTTAGAGCCTTTTTTATATGCCGCTTCAGACTTGAAATTGTCACATAACTAATGCACGTTCTTCTAACCCCTTCTTAAGAAAGCTGCTTCTCAAAAAAAACTTCTTTTCCAAAACCCCTTATTAGGTCTGAAAGCCCATTCTTCTAGTTTCTGATATGTGTTTTCGTTTTCGCAAATCTATGTTCAAACTGGAGCTCTATGCCTTCAAAGGCAAGTGACGAAATATAAGATTCTTTGCATTCACGCTCCTTGTTCTAAATCCAAGAAAAGTGATCGAATTTTCTTCAAATATATGCATAATGATTGCGAATTTTATGCTACAAAAAGCTTATCCACTGGATTTCTGGCAGATCTTGAACAGAAAAATTTTGGCTCAAACTTGGTTGGTCGCTAAGGCCCATCTTCGCCACATAAAAATCTCAGGCAAAAAGCCTGAGATTTTTATGTGGCAACTATGATTTACAACTTTCGCTCTGCACCTAGAGTTGGTCTAGTACAACTAATCATAGGAAAACAGTATTTCCTCGTCATTAGAGAAGAGAAATTGAAATACCAACAAGGCAATTTTTTGGATCGAAAAACCAAAATCCAAAATGCTGAAAAAAAACTGGGTGTTTCCAATTTTGTGTATTTTTTGCAGAATTTTCTCACAGAATGTTGTGAGATCCAAATTTTATTCCATTGCACAACCGAATCGGCTATGTAATGAGCAAAGTTTGCGCTATCTTAGTACGTTTGAGAGTAAGTTAAAGGCACCGTCCACCCAGATTTTCGACTTTCACGTTTTTTGTCGTTTCAGGGACTTCACCATGTCCCTGATTCCGAATATAAAGTCGAGAATCCGCGAAAATTCTACAATCCCGGTCTCAGAGAACCCACAAGTCGGTTCTCTGGAACGGTGATTGGATGGGCGCGCACGGATGGGTGGGCGTTACTGGAGGGGCGGAGGGTCCTCATGCTCCTTCACTGTTCCGAAGCGATTTTCTCGCTTCCGAGGCGACGTTTTGAGTCGCGACTTGGGCACTGGCTTGATAGGGGATCCTGTCGTAATCTGCCAAAAGCTCAAGATTCCCAACTTAGGGACGGACGATGCCCCTGAAGTCTTTTGGCTTAAGGGTTCTAGAAAAATGTTTTGGGGTTTTTGGGGAGAAAATCTTCTCAGAGTGGTTGCGATTCAACAGTAGCATGCGTTATAAAGCCAAAAGGTTTGCTGTTCGCAACAGTTTTCAATGCGTTCAAAAAGGTTGTTTTGGAAAAGATTTATCTTAATCAGAAATTATGATTCAAAAAACGTGCATTGATTTTGTTAATTTTTTGAGAAGATAGAAGGAATTCCAATAGCTAGCTTGCTTGCTTTTTGTAAGGATGACTGAAAATGTACCAACTAATCTGGTTTTTTTCACTTCTGCTCCAAGAAACGTGCTAATACCGAAAGTTGATACCTTCGGCATGCGCGCTTACGGACTCTCCGAGACATCCAGGTCCTATAGAGTGACATCCTAATCGATACGAGACATTCTGATTTTTCCTTTTTTATCGAGTTCTAGTGCTTCTGCTCGTCTCTCTAGTCGCTGATTTGCCTATTTCCATGTATAACAGCATATTCTCTTTCTTCAAACTCCAAGCACTCCTTCTATTAGGTTGGAAGCTAAGATTTGCAACTTTCTCAGTTACTTCTCTGTTAATCAACATGGCGCACTCAAATTTTGCCATCATGTAGGATATGGCATAAGCTACAAGGGCAGCTGCTATTCATTCTACCATATTCCGACGTCGCGGTGAGGGTGGTAGGTATGAGGGTAAGATTTATGAAATTTTACAGAGCTGAAACTTGGATTAGGGAGAGGTGGAGGGCGGGGGTGGGGGATATCCGACACGCTGATCACGAAACGATACTGACTTGCGTAGTAAGAGCTTTTCGTAGGGTTAATGTAAGTTTGTGGTACAGGGTCTTACCCTAAAGAAAAAGCAAGCGTTGATTTGACAAACGAATATGATATTCGTGTTTGGTAGGCCAAATAACCTCACTATGCGAAGTCTCGGCGAATTTTGAGGTTTTGACTCCTTAGTAGTCATTGAATGTTGCCCCCAACCCCGTACAGCGACTCGTTTGACTTTGTTAGATCACAAATTCTCGAGTTGCCCCTAAACTTTATATCTTTCTTGCTGAGCCGAATAACTCCAGCTTTATTTTGGCTTATAACCTCAAAAGTTTTCGATCACTGGGTTTTTTCTGATTTAAAATTCAGCAGTTTGTGCGCAGCTGTAGCATACATTACGCTCTACTTGTCCCCAAAGTTTGAGTGCGCCACCTAACAGAGTAAAGTTATGAAAGAAACTGCAAAAATAGTCTTCAGCCCTCTTCATTCTGCTTCTTTCAAGCGTGCAGTTTACAGTGTTATGTTAACACTAACAATGAGAAAGAGATAATCTCAGTGCGAAACTGTATTATGGGACGCATGTCCAATGAACTGACTAAATGGCACTCGTGTGCAAGCGGAGATCTGAGTCCTTTTCACGAATATTTAGAAAAGTTCATTCCAAAAATGATGGTGTCCTTATGTTGTACAGTTGAAGATCTCTTCACTTCTATAGCATGATCTAATCTAGGTTTGCTCTGTGAATGGCTCAGAAAAATCTAGAAAACTGACACTGCTTTGGAATTTTGAAGCTTCAGAGGAGTTGAAATTTCCAAAACTGGAAATGAAACTCCGAATTTGCACTACTAATTCGGAGAAGGCGGTCGCACACCACCATCGGTGCGGTAGCGGTAGAGCTACGGCCTCTGAAGACGAGGATTGCTCGAAACATCAGGCCGCTCTACTAATAAAGCTTCGCCGAAACCTCCTGCTGGCACAACCAACTAGCAAATAGAACTACATCATTATAATGCCGAGGTTCAAAGAAAAGAGGACAATCAAGCTACTTCAGAGGAGTTTCATTGACAAGTTGTCTGATGGAGATCACTCCTTTGTAAATACTAAGACGACAAAACCTTGCGTTTGCGTCAGTCTAATCATAAAAAAGGGGGCCAAGCTTGAGTGAGACTCGCAGCCAGTTTGATTGCTTGTCTCTTAACTTATATTTGACAGTCCAAGAGATAATAATCTGAAAAATGCTTATATATGATCAATGTTTTGATTTTTGCTCTTTAGATAGATAGAGGAAGTTTGCTATTATTTATGCTGATTTTGTTTGTGAACAAGTAGAAATTTTCTTCCAATGAGTTTGGTTATCGTTATGCTTATCTTAGCTTTTCATTTTCCAACACTAGGACTCAAAATGCCTTGCCTTTGTGAGACCTCTTCAACATCGAATTGTTCGAGAGGTTTCCGATGGAATTAAGATTGAGAAAAGTAATAATCCTCATATGCATTGCACTTTATTTTGTTACTAGCCAAGAGAGCGCTTTTGTAAATTCTGCGTAATCGCTGATATGGACGGACAGATTCCAATCTCAAGAGATTCTCGTCCCGCTTTGAAACCACAAAACCCAGTTTGCAATGTTTAAGAAGCGCTGGGCTTGATTTATTACGTTGCCTACATGGTGATGCAACTTTCGCAACAACTTTCAGATTCTTTCTAGTGATACAGTCGCTATTTAGACCAGAATATTCTCTGAGCAGTAGAATCGTCATATTTCATCACAGTTTTCCTCTGTTTCATGCCACATTTTACTCAATGAATGAGACTAGCTAAAATTTTTGATTGAGCGTCTTCTGTTCTAACTCGTGATCTGAGTTGGCTATGATTATGCGGTGCACCACTTAACGTTCAGTGGGTGACAACTACAGCTGGACCATAATGCCAACTTCAAAACTTTCCTAACTATGCACTTTCTGTTGCTCAAAAAGTTGAGTTTTTTGGTTTAAAAGCATGGCAAATCTATGCTGAGGTTGAAGTCTGTCCGTCCATACCAGCGATTACGCAGAGTTCACAAAAGCGCTCTTCAACTCATTTATCACAAAGGCTCAGTGAATTCCATGACTCTCATCTGAAATGAACAAGAGTTTGAAAACTCCTCAAACACTTGTGTGTTGGAAGGCACCGTCCACTCAGATTTTCGACTACCACGTTTTTGTCGTTTCAGGGACTTCTCATGTCCCGATTCGGAATATGAAGTCGAAAATGCGCGAAACCCCGATAATCCCCGTTCCAGAAAACACACAAGCCGGCTTTCCTCAACGGTGATTGAATGGGCGCGCACGGATGGGCGGGCATTACTGGAGGAGGCAGATCCGACTTCTGGTCCTCACCTCTTCACTCTTCGGAAGCGATTTTCACGCTGAGGCGATTGGGCACTGGCTTGATAGGGGATCCTACTGTCGTATACGAAAAGCTCAAGACTCTCAACTTCAAGTGGACAGTGCCAATAAGCATATTCACTTTTTATGCATTTGAAAGCAAAAAATGCAGTGATCATTTTTCTTTAAAAAGGATGACACGTCGAAGATATTGCAAATATTTCATATTTTTATGTAACTGTACAAAAAAAATTGTAGAGTCAAGGGATGCGATAGTCTTCAAAACTATGTGGCTCCATAATTTTGTCCACCTTTCGGCAAGGGCCTACTCAAATTTTTCTTTTTTTTTTTGTTCGAATCCAGCAAGATTAGAAGCCGTTCAGGGGTCATGGTAGGCTAACTTGCGCACTATAAGCAAAGTTTCAGACAGATTCAGCAACAAGAACGCAAATTACGACGGTTTTTAGGGTGTATTATATCCAGCCAAAAGATATGAAGTTTGTCTAGTGCAGCGGATAGCATCTATATGCAATTAGTTGTCAGAACATACTCCTCGGCTGAGAAAGGAACTTCTAAGGTTTATCTTTCCGTGGACTTGAAAACACGCTTTGTTTCTGTATCAACATCGGCACTACACGAATGCACCATACGCTTTGATGGGTTGAGATCCAACAAGGAAGGATGTATGATCGAAGTGGCCTTTTGAGGTGAGACGATACCATTTCGGAGGGCATAAAGCACTAATTCCAAATTCGCCTTCCATATCTGCGGAGCAACACTGAGCGAGTCGATATGAGAAATGTAGGTGCAAAAAATCGAATGTGCGTGTAGGATACAGTTGTTAGAATTGTTCTTATTCAAACAGCGATGAGTACGGCTACATTTGAGCCAAGAGTACGTATTGCGGAGTATCCTGACAATCATCACTGCTGCACTTGAGGTCTAAGCAGGATATTATAAGCAACTTTATCCATGAGGCACATTCAATGTTTTGCTCTTATAACGCTCATAACTCCTCGTTCAAAACTCCCCAGATAAGTGAGGCAGACTTGAAGTCAGCGTTATTTGCTCTTCAAGAAGATATACATCTCATTTTAACGGCCACTCGAATAACCATCCTTTCCTTATAAGTGAGCAGTAAGCGAATTGACAAAGCAGAAAGTTTCTCTTGCATCTTGGCTAGAGAGTTTTTTTCTTTCGAAGTGGAAAATAGAATAATTACGTAAACCAATTGATTCCATTTCATTGAAAAGAGGGAAATTTGAAAGCTGTGTCAATCAGCTGGACGAGTAGAGCCGCCTACACTTGCATGTCTTTCGTTACAATCAGTAAAGGATGCATCTAAGCTCAAAGTATCCAGTATTTAAAAAAGTCCCTGTTGGGAATTAGCAGCGTTGAAACTCTTCTGGTCCAAAAGGAGAACAAACTTGCTTTGATCACTACATATAAATCGTTAGCCATTTTGATCTTCGCGAAATAGCCAACCTCTTGTACACTGCTGTTTCTGTTTTATTTTGATCCTCGTTTTTGTACTTGCTCGTGATGTATCGTGGAATGGCATTTTTAAATTGAGCTGCAGTAATTTCCTGCCTTGTTCAGCTTCCCTTTTTCGTTTCGACAAGGGCCAATGGAATTTTAAGATACCATCCCTCATCACTGTGGTGGGGAAGTTACAAAACTTCCTGTGTTCTTTTGCATGCTTTGATTTCTAAAAGTGATACACCCAGTTCCCTGGAGCCTGATTTCCCTCTTCGTAAAAGAAATGGTCGCAGATGGTTTCCGGTCCCAGCAAAATTGACCATAACTGAAGATCAACGGAACGAGCGGGAAGGTGGGCGCAAAGGAGCCTTCTAGAACCTTATCGTCGATATCACAGCTGCTGAGCGTTGAGGAACACTTCACTATTGTTCATTCTTCGTACTCCCATCGACCCCGTTAAAGTAGGACTAATACTAACCTGATTCGAATCAACAATTGGTAAGTGCATTTCTGTGTAATCTGCGATTCGTTAACTGTACATTTTTATCTTTCAGGTACGGAGCAGTTAGCAGAAGTTTGATATCTTGAAGTCTTGTCGCTTTCCGGCTTCAGAAGGTTTTGTTCCGGTAACCCATAATAGCCAGCCATTGGGGTAGCGGTTCGAGTGCCAGTAGTGAGTTTCACCCCATTTTTGGAGTGATAAGCTTTTTATTTGACTAGCCATATGAATTGAAAGCGTTTGAGCGGGAGATTCGACATGGACCGTTTACTTATTCCACTCTCCTCGATCCGAAGATATTATATTTTTTCGAAAATGCTTGAATATCAGACCATCGACTTTTTTAGCTTCCAACATCGGCGCGAAAATGTAGCACAAATTTATCGTACTTGATGTCGCAAGCTGTCGTCAAATCGCCTCGCCTTTTCGTATTCAGTAGAGCTAGAAAAAAATTGAAGGTTTGATAAATCACTTCAGGAACCTTTCAACCCACTATGCCTCCTCCTTTCTTCCCCCTCTCCCTCAAACATAGCAGTTATCAGCAATTGCCAGCCAAGGCTACACATATCCCCTTCACCTTTCGAGGCCGGGAACATCTTTCACATGTAGGCAACTCGGCTCTCCCGGGTGCTCGAACTCAAGAACCCAGTACATGCAGGATGCAGTCATGCTCGCTGTCTCCGATTGTTCCCTGAGACAGGTTGACAATCTAAACTTCTGCTTGGAGTATGTTTTGGAACATGGCCAAAATGTGCTGAAATTTCCTGTGAACATCAAGACTGAAATCTCATGGCCAAAAACCTTGAGAATGGTCGCACAAAGCCGAGATTATGCGTAAATGAACGAGAACAGTGCCATAACCCGAAAATAATTCATAGTCTAAATGAAAGACCTATTTTGTTCCAGAACTTTTGAAACTGTGATCTAAATGGAACCGAATATATATCAAAAATGGAAATACACTTGTAAGAGTTATCCGTACTAAAAAAGAGATGTGAGGGGTTTTTTGGGGGTCGTCTTCCCAAAGATTTTAACGGATTTGCTTCGGCGGCGGTTGTTTCGCCTCCTTCCATTTTCCATTAAATTTATTTCGAGCAACTTCCAATGCTGAATCAAAGCATTTAGAAATTTAGCAGTTTTTTGGATGCAGTACAAAATAGACGGGATGTTGTTTTTAAATTTTAACCCTAAATATCGAACTTCTTTTTTTTGAGAAATTTTGTTTTTTTCTTCGTTGAGCTTAGTTACAAATTTTTGTAAAGTCTACTATTTATTTTCAAAACCTGGTTCACAGAACATGTTTGTAAAACTCGGAGTTTGTCGAACCACTTTTCATCTCATGATTTAGTTTAGTTTGAAGTTTACGTGACTTTTCAGTCAAACCTCTTTTGCACTGAGTGGAAAATTGAAAACTAGGTTCTATCTTATTGTGAACTACGCGTTTACTCGCAGAATTATATCTTCATCCAATAATCTTTCCCCCTATTTATGCTTGCTGTTCAAAAATAGAAATGATTTGAAATCTGAAAACTATGAGCTACTTTCTGATGAGTGCGTTTTTCTCTTTCATTTGAGCCTAATTTCAGCTTTATAAGACCATTTTTGGAGTTTTTGGCGAAGGGCCTGTTAGTGGGCGGCGTAGCAGGAGTTCCTCAAGCCCAGCCGCCTTTCCTCGCGGGGGTACTTAGCATCTCCAAAAATCCTCAAAGAGACATCACATCTTGTTGAGGTCGGGGGGCGGATCTGTCCGTCACTCCTTCCTCTATACGCCATTTTGACTTGCACACGCACAAGAAGACGTCTTTCATTATAATCAGGGATAGTAGAACTGAAATCGAGGATTTGAAACATTTTCTAGGTGTGTTTTGACGGTTTGAGTCATTGAACACACCTGAATTCAGCATTTCTCGTTTTACTTTCGTTTTAGGATAGAAAACAGACGCTTCCTTCAGACACTTCCTTCTGTAGTTGTTCGCGTTTGAAGAAGTTTGTGAAGCTATGTCGCATGCAAGTCTCCCAGATACAAAACATAAGCACTTATTCAGAGTTCTTAATGCTAAATCAGTTCAACCAAATAACCGGTATCTTACAGTTGGTAATGTAGATGTTTCTACACTTCGAATGACCAAATTTCTTATTGAGTCTTAAAGAGTCAATGGCTGGGGTCTGTCCTCTGAGACTGGAGAGGCGCTAGAACCCTCCTAGGTGAGAATGTTGGTGCTACGGTGCGAGGAAAGGTAATAGGGACTCCTGTAACCCGTCCCCTATCAGTGACCTATAATTCTATAGGGATTTTGACCTCCCTGGTCACAAATTGGGCTCTGTTGAAAGGAGTTTAGATTGTTATTATGTCCCAGGGAGTAATCGGAGGTAGCGAGCATGACTGTAGCTTGCAGGCACTGTCCGACCTCAAGGTAGTTAGGCTCGGGTTCCTAGGTTGCGTCCTCCAGCTCCCCCTATCGTATCTATGCATTGACTTAAGCGTATCAAATGTATGACATATACATGGTTATATACAATATCTAATAGTGATTAGAAGTATGAGAGAAGTGGCTATCCGAGGGTATCATTCAGGTGTAGTGTACAAAAGAACCAGCAATATAGATGGTTTAATTACCCAAATTTAGATGGAATCAACGAGCCTTCATCACGTGTTACTAGTGCATGCGAGGCGAATAACCGCGCTGAAACAAGAGATTACGGGACTCGAACATGAGATTGCTCACCTCCAAAGTCTCGTTGACGATAAGGAAGAAGTCATTGACTCTCTGCTAGAGTGGATAATCAAATCTCGACAAGACCGGCTTTCCAAGCGCGCATCTACTCTGAGAGATGAAGTGCTGCCCAGTAAAATAAGCTGCTGTCCATATCACTCTCGACGCATTGATCAATCGTCTTCATCAGAGGAGGCTCCTTCATCTAAGCGTTTACGCCTTTCGGATTATTTCAAACCTCCAACAACGACAGCCGAATCGTCTAGAAGAGCTACCAATGAGGAAGAGGTCGAGTTTCGTCAATCAAGGGTTACTACCAATAGCAACGACAGACCTTGATTGAAGCGTTTTTGACGGGAGTACAGAACAATCATTCATCTTGTCTGCATCTTCAAAGAATCTGCATATCATTATAAACTGTTATCTAACTTTCTGTACCCTTGAAATTGCATGTACCATTTGTTATCTTGTACTGAACACTGCAAGGATATTCCTTCATACTTCTTTGTGTTCTCATTATTTTGGTAACATTTATCTTAAAGTGAGAAATGCATACTTTTTTCTTTGCCCTGTCGCATGTAATCTCATTTTTATTTGATCAGATTACTGCAATTGATATCCCATGCTTGATCATGTGAATACATAAACGAAATCTACATAATCGGTCGAAACTTTAAAATTTCTTTAGGTATATTTTAGCAGACCTGTACCAGACACAGACTCGTCAAACACCAATAAATTCTCAAATTTTGATATTTTCAGTGGTATATGATTTACCACTAACTTTAAAATGCAAACGAATGTTCAGGGTTCCGGAATATCATACCTTGAGTTTTCTACAGCTTGGGGCGCCACTTGACTGTACGAATGGGAAACTAGAAACATCTTTTTGAAAGAAGAGAAAGTGCATCGGATAAAATCCGAGTCGACCATATATGGAAATGGCATCAAAAAAATATTCTCAAAAATTTTGGGAAGTGAGCTATGGAAGAGGAAGAATTGTTTTGCATCCTATGGGGTCTACCTCATTCATATACTACTTGACTTCTTCGAAAATCAGCACAAAAATTCGAAGAAAAAAAAACAGCGAAACCTGACCTTGGGACCATGGGTCGCAGTTAAGTACGGAAGCACATATGTATCTCTGCATCTGATAGGTTTTTTCAATAAAAACATTTTCTGCCTTCAAAAACCTTCGAAAAAATTACATCGCTTGTAATATTGCACAAAACATATCATTATTGTGAAGCTGAATATTGGTCTGGTTCGTAAAAAGCAACCTCGGAAACCCCCTAAATCCAGATTTTGGTCTCGCTGATATCGGCGCTGAAGCTCGACTTCGCAATAAACAACTACTGAAGAGAGACCCTCGAATACCCTTGAGTCCGATTTGGTCTCAATCGGAGCGGTTTCATTACTGAATTTTAGTTTCAAAACTCAATGGTTAGCACCTGAAGCGACATAAGAAGTGGGGCTTACTATGTCGTCATATCTTGAGAAGCTCGTAACCATGAAAAATCCTAATGTGCCTGGCAGACACAACGCTTACGTACGAGATTATGATAAGGATGGAAAACTTCTCGCATCCTATCTAAGGATCTTGCTGTAAATATTGTACGGACAAAGATTAGACTGTCGCAGAAATTTTTTGGTTTGAGAAAGGGAAACTCCCTTGGAGAAGAAGCAGGGCTTGAGTCACACGTTTACGAGGAAAGATTCTGGCAGGATTTAGTTCACTTTTTGTTGGGTTGACTTGTACTGCTCCAAGAATCCTCAGTCAATTGATTCAACGAAAGTAAACGTAGGTGGTCTTTGCAAAAGTAACGAGAATCTGTCCAGCGGCAGAATATTAATGCTTGTTCATAATAAAATTAACTTTAAAGAAATCCCTCAGGGTCATATGCAATTCATCCTTAAAGGCAGTGTCTCACCAAAGTTGAGGTCGCGCGAATCTTCACATATTATATTATAGGGACGTCTAAGCAGGCCATTGCAACAAGTTCCACTCAATTTGACCCCCTCCACGCTGAAAAAAATCCGCTCAAAGTGGTACGCGGAGAGCGAGTTGGTACGCGCGGACGACTCCTTCGGTCTCCCCCCTTACGCGTTTGAACATGTCCCTCCACTTGGCATCCACCTCCCCTCTGTTGCTGCCACTGTGGATGAGGCTGAAGTTGGAAGGTACAACTCGTCCACGTTGCTTCCACGGGGCCTCCAGAAAACGGGGTTTTTGGGAACTTCGTGCGATTTTAAGCCCATACAGTGCTAAACAGGGTCCGACAGGCATGCAAAATGCAAAAATCTCGACAACTAAATTTTGATGAGATACTGCCTTTAAGCATCACCTTGGTTAAACTCTAGCTTGCACAAGGGGATGTTACATTGTTAAATGCCTAATAATTCTATGATCAATCAGCAAGTAGCTGCTCAACTATTTGTTGACATCAGCTACAGAGATTCGCCTTTTTCCTCAGTTTTTGAGTTCTGATGGAGTAGCTCTTATTTGTATTGTTTTGACTTTGGTGAGGGTCTGATAAGTTTGACATTCTAGTTTTTAGCGTTTTGCGTTGGAAGGAACTCAGCTGGTATCACTTGGCAGGTCTGCATTTTGTAAGAATGTGTGGAAGATTGGGCGGTGAGTTTCTTGACGATTGTCACAGTGATGATGGGAATCGACCCGTTTTCAGGATATAGACTCACTCACGAAGAAGCAGCTTGCCACTCAGGAGATGCGGAGGAAGGGCAGTCGTCATCTGAGAGTGGAAGGTGGGAGTTATAGCGAGTTTCTCGATATATGGCGTGTTGTATAACAGCATTTACTTGAAATGTTCATTATTTCCTTTAAAGAGTTGTTGCGGTTACAACCGACAAGGACTAAGAAGAACATCAATGGATCCTAACGGAACGAGGTACAGGTAAGTCGGAGAGGAAGTGCTTGAGGTCTAAGCAGGATATCATAAGCAACTTTATCCATGAGGCACATTCAATGTTCTGCTCTGATAAACGCTCATAACTCCTCGTCCAAAAACGCTCCGCAGATAAGTGAGGCAGACTTGAAATCAGCTTTATATGCTCTCCAAGAAAATATACGTCTCATTTCAAACGGCCACTCGACTAACCATCCTTGCCTTATAAGTGAGCAGAAAGCAAATTTACAAAGCAGAAAGTTTCTCTTGCATCTTGGCTGGAGAGTTTTTTCTTTCGAAGTGGAAAATAGAATAATTACGTAAACCAATTGATTCCATTTCATTGAAAAGAGGGAAGTTTTGAAAGCTGTGTCAATCAGCTGGACGAGTAAAGCCGCCTACACTTGCATGTCTTTCGTTACGATCAGTAAAGGATGCATCTAAGCTCAAAGTATCCATTATTCAAAAACGCCCTGCTGGAAATTAGCAGCGTTGAAACTCTTCTGGTCCAAAAGGAAAACAAACTTGCTTTGATCACTACATATAAATCGTTAGCCATTTTGATCTTCGCGAAATAGCCAACCTCTTGTACACTGCTGTTTCTGTTTGATTTTGACCCTCGTTTCTGTACTTGCTCATGATGTGTCGTGGAATGGAATTTTTAAATTGAGCTGCAGTAATTTCCTACCTTGTTCAGCTTCCCTCTTTCGTTTCGACCAGGGACAATGGAATGAAGTATACCACCCCTCATCACTGTGGTGGGGAAGTTACAAAACTTTCTGTGTTCTTTTGCATCTTTGAATTCTAAAAGTGAAAGCTATTCTCACTTCAAAATATGAAGATTGAAGTTTACGGTGCAGCAATACGCTCTCGTAAAATTGAGAACGGCGTTTTCATCTACAAAATTCGTATTTGCCACATAGAAAGTACTACTGTCAGAAGAGGAAAAGTTGCATGGAATGGTAATGGTAATGAAATGCTTTAGTTGCCAAAATATAGATTTTTTTTCAATATGCGAAATGGGCGTGGTTGTGAGTTAGGCCTTGAATCAATCACTTATGGCGTCAACCGGCCAATCCCCCCTGAGATGGGCGGCTTCGGCCAGCACCAAAACGTAAGAAGCACCAGTTAATCGCTAATCAGGAGGCTAATTCAACCGTACCCATACTGCTTTTTCCCACTGCCTGAAACCACTTTGAGGCTACCACATCCGACAGAATTTTTCCCGGACATATATGCCAGCAATTTATTTTCCGGTGACAATTATATTAGGTTGAACACTAAGTTTTGCAACTGGTCTCATAACTTCCCTCTCACTCAACATGGTGCACTCAAATTCTGCCACTGTATTGGTTATTACGTAAGTTACAAGCGCAGCTGCTGCCCTACCAAATTCTGACGTCGCAGTGAGGGTTACGGTAGGTGTATGGTATGAAGGGGAAAAATTCAAAGTTTGACGGATTTGGCTGAAACTTGGCATAGGGGTTTTCTCCGACATGCTGATCATGAAAACGATAGTGAAATTCCGTGATAAGGGCTTTTTTATAAGATTGCTGTAGGTGTACGATATGAGGTCTCACCCTAAACAAGGAAAATGGCGCTGATTCAACAAATGAATGAGATATTCGCGTTCGGCAGGTCAAATAACTTACCATGTGAAGTTTCGGCGGAATTTGAGCTTCGGACTCTTTAGTCATTGACGGTCGTCCCCAGCAGCTCTTGCGTACATCGACTCGTTCGACTTTGTGAGGACGCCAAATCTCGACATGCCCCTGAATTTTGTTTCTTTCTTACTAGGCCAAAGGAGTCAACCTCCAGCAATAATTTGTAGGCGAATCCGGATTACTGCGCATGGTCTAGGCTGCTAAAGGCTTCATTTTAGCTTGAAACCCCAGAAATTCTCAAATTTGAAAATGCCTGAAACTTTTCTATTTCGTGTTCAAAATTCAGACAATTTGTGCCCACTTGTAGCTCACATTGAATTCTACATAATGCCAAAGTTTGAATGCGCCATGTTGAATGAGAGTGAAGTTATAAAACCAGTTGCAAAACTTAGTGTTCAACCCAATACTTTTGGAAAAGATTGCGTTGTTTTAGAGTTCTTTTCGTTTTTACATTTGCTGATTTTGGGGAGAAAACCACTTTTATAAACTTCCCTCCCCTCGCTCAGAAGCTCTTTTTTCTAGTTTGTCATGATCTTTCTTTTCACAGAAGTGTGTCCATTATGTAATTAGCAAACTGGAACATTTCTTTGCTTTTTATCGTGAAACAACGGGCAGAAAAGAAAATTCCTTGATAATTATGTATTGTTTGTGGGGACTTCTGCTACAAAATCTTTATTGAGTAGAGTTTTAGAAGAATTTTGACATAAATTTTTAACGTAAACATGAACTACGTTGTGTTCCGATAGGTCGCTTGAAAAGTATTACCTCAATACAGTCTCGCAGCAATTTTTATGAAAGATCCTTGTGAATTGAAGTTTAACTGAAAAAGGGTAGAACTTTTTCAACGACAACATTTCCATTTACTAAGTGAATCTATGGCACGTAGCAATTGATCTCACTGCTAAATAAGTGATCATAGTGATTGTGGTCATTCTTAATCGCCCTTTTATAATTATGTTTCAGTGCTCGATCTCGAAAAAGCTTTAGCGTTCGCATAGAGACACCATATTTGTACTTTTGAAGGACCACCCCTGTTTATTTGGTGATTTATCCCTAGTTCTTACAACTTTGTCATATTTTCTTGAACTGCGCTTACGTAAGTACCTCAGCCTGAACTACATCAGGTGATCCTTTGAATAACTTCTATATCAAATGAGAATTCCGAGTAAATATGCTATTACCCTGATCTCCTACTATTTCGTGCAACATGCAGGGATTAATTACAAAGAAGTGATAAAATTATTACATCATTACTTCAAAATTTTTTGTTGTTCACCATCCTCTTCGAGTGTACCAAAAAATCCTATTTGAAGCTACAGTCTCGTTTTCCTTGATGCTGTAAACATGTTAGGTTCTTGTAACTGATCCCTATGTGAGCCTATTTGCTTACAATAAAAAATACCAAAAAGAAATAATCTTCTGCATAATAATTACATTTCCGAAGCTCTTTGACAACAAGGAACACCGGAAATTTTCGAATAGGAGAACTATTCTAGCTCCCGATATTCCAAAATAATTCGTTAAAAATCTGAAACTGTAGAAAAACCTGAAAACATGTTTTTTACACACGTAAGTTGCCATAACAGTGCAAAGTTTGTGCTGATCGATGTTTTCTCTGTAAAGCTTTGATTTCCGAAATTACAAGAAACGGTAGTAATATCTTTTGCATTTTTATTTTTCTGAGGAATCATAATCATTCAGGGAATAGCTCGATCTGCACAAACATTGCTTATTAGGAAGAGCAGCTTACGTTGACTGTAAGAAACATTTTTTTTCAAATTTTTCCGCAGCTTTTCAGATTTTTGACAATCTATTTCAAAATATCGAGAGCTAGAGTGGTTCTCCTATTCGAATTTTTATTTTTGGAATGCCCTGTCGTCAAGGAGCCGCGAAGATTTATGGTTCATTTCTGGAGTCGTGACGACAGTTGACTGTGGTCTTTGCGCACGCAGAAGCATAAAGCACCCATACAAATAGGCAACACTTCAACGCTCAGTTCAGTCACTTCCAGTGTTTGAATACTATCATATGTACGCAGAAAAACTATTAGAGTAGAGATAGAAACTAAGAAATGGGAGTTGCGTGTGCGCGCGGTCGTGACATCGTCACGAATTTTCGAATGCGTTATAATTAGAAAGCAGATGATTATCTTCCTGATAAGATTTACATCAATCTAACACGTTCACATAGGGAGCAATCACGATTTTTTCAATTTTAAAGCAACAGAACTTTCGATTAAACATAATGCTATTATTTTGAACCGAAAGTAGTTAAAGGCACCATCTTTAAAAATTCATAACTTCATGCTTTCGAAGAGTTTGCACAATTATCATCTTTTCTAACACAGGAAATCAAGCGCTTTACCTCACAGCACTCAAAAGACTTGTTTACACATAAACTTTTCAGGGATAAAGCTGAAGAAGCAGAAAACTCAAAATTTGAGTAATTTTTTCTCACAAGTTCCGTCTCTGCAGTGCGTATTGGTCCTTCAAATGCTATTGTAGAGTACATGGTTTCCTCTTTTAGACAAAATGAAAGTTGTGCAAATCAAAAGTAAGAAGTTAATTTTCTGAACTTGGTGAACTTTTGGTCCAACCTGATATTTTGACTCTTTGTCTTTGTAGACTGACCTTAATTAATGGATTTTGGTTCGAAGTGTTATAATCTTCAGCTCATTCCATTTCGGGTATCAATAAAAAAACAGGTAGGGAGCTGTTTGCTCTGTCACTCGCGTAAGTTCTGGAGGCCGCTATAAGTTTTCCTTTTCTCTTGCCTTTCTGATAAGGCTGCACGTCGCTATTCGATTATCAGCTTACTTGCAAGCGTAAGATGAGATCAGGAAAGCAATCAATGGCAGAACTTATTGAGTACCTGAAAAAAGAATACTATCCGCCCGCTGCCATTGACATCTCCCTACATGTGCAAAATACGGAATGAACATGGATCAGCGATACGACTGGGTGACTTTGAAAACGCTTGTGGGAGAAAGGCGAACGTGCATATATACACAATCTACACTTCTGTTGGGACAGTATTGGTAGCTATAACCTACTGATTTAATATCAAATCATGTGAATACTATTCGTCTTTTGTCCACAAACACAAAGATTTACGAGCATTTTTCATGTGTGATAATCATTATAGACTAAATATTAGGTTGTCCCGAAAATTTAGTCGACTTTCTTAAACGCCTTTAAAACCACGCACAATGAAGACCTAAACGAGTTTCAACATGCATTCGATGCAGCATTTCTTTCTCTTTCTTGTGGTTACATTTGCGATCCACATTCCTGCATGCTTTTTTTTATGATTGCTAAAATTTTTCATTCGTCATTTTTATCTGCCCTAAGTTCGGCTAATTTTTATTTCGTTTTAAAGCTCCTGAAAGGGATAAGCAGGGCCCTAATAGAGCAAATCTCGGGCTATACGGCAAGATTTTTAGATTTTCCTAACCTGCTATTTTTAGCTCTGAAAAATCAATTATTCGAAGGTCTTGATTTTAGGCAAAGTCATGAATCACACAGCTGCAGGAAAAACATGAAAACTTTTGAAGTTTTTGCAAATTGAAACTTGTTTGTTATTAGACATCTATCCAAGTTTGATTTGCTTTGAAAAATCAGCTTTTCAGAATTTTCGGGACTTTTACGTGTTAAACGTAATCAAGAAGCCGCGGTTTTCCTTGAATAAATGATTATTACGGACTTGATAAAAAGGCCCCATGTAATCTAAAACAGATGCAATGTAGCCAAAGGTCTGCTCTAAACAACAGTTACCAGCTCTTTCCAGAAATTCCAGGATAAAATTCTTTAAAATTCAGGAAATGATTGGCGTTACTGTTGAGCTGCTCAAAAAGCAATGGCAATAGCATCGCAAAGACAGGGTAGATCAGCGAGCAGATATAGCTGTAAGAAAGAGGACGAAAATCTGAATCAAATGATACCTAGATCGTTTATGGATTGGTGTTCTATAAGTTTTAGTGAGCGATGAAAAAAACCGACAAAACTTTCGGGACAACCTAATAGATCTAACAAGGAATGCTTGTTTAGTCGAAGTGGCCGTTCCAAATGAGATGTATACCATATTAAAGCGCATAAAACGCTGATTCCAAAACTGTCTTCCTTATCTGCAGAACGTTTATGGACGAGAAGTTATGAGCGTTTTTGGAGTCAAAAATTGAGTGTGCAAGTGTGACAAAAATAACCGTAATACTTTTTCTAGCTCTTCAACGGAACAATGATAATCACCAGAACACTTCACATGAAAACTACTCTAGAATAAAAATTATACCACCCTGGTTACGTTATTTGAAGGGTAGTAAAATTTTAACAGCTCATTTTATTCAAAATGCACGTTCAATTTTTGGCTCCAAAAAACGCTCATAACTTGTCTTCCATAAACGTTCTGCAGATAAGTAAGACAGTTTTGGAATCAGCGTTTTATGCGCTTTAATATGGTATACATCTCATTTGGAAAGGCCACTTCGACTAAACAAGCTTCCCTTGTAAGTGATGCGAGAAAATTGAAATTTGTTCTTCTCTTTCTTTGGTATTTTTAGTTGAATTGTCATTTGAACGTAGAGCGTTTGCATCTGCGTTTTCTAGTATCTAGAACTCTTTATACTAGCCAACCACAGTGCTTACTCTAACTAGCTCTAAAGGTCAGTACTAAGCTCGATTTATGCGATATTTTCGAAGCATTGTATGCATCGCACCTTTTGTTTTACTAGCAAATTTCTCGGTTTGCACTGCAAAAAATTGGAGGGTGTAAGAAGTGAAAAAATGGAGAACAATTACACGACAAAGATATCAAAACCATTTACCGAATTGTTTCCAAACCCTTCCTTCCTCTTGTTTCATCTCCATCAGGTCCCCAAGATAATCTGATAATCGATCAAGATATTTAGCGGAAGCATGTGTTTTATAAAAATCATTCTTGTATCTTTCTGTGATACTTAAGCCATTTTCTTGTCTCTCGTTTCCAAGCATGCCCAACAAGTCCAGTTTGTTCGGTCTTTTTACTTCATTGTAAATCCATTGTAAATGAATCTACGTCAGTGTTGCAATACTTTACTGGATAAAAAAGTCATGATAACCTGAGGTGCCATTCTTAATCGTCCTCTTTTACTGGTCATGCTTCAGTGCCTAACCTCGAAGCTTCGGCGTTCGCGCAGAGGCACCTTTTATAACTTTGTACTATTCAAAAATGAGCAAACAGCAACATTTCGGACTTAATTACGAAAAAAACACAGCTTTCTCAGAAGTCTGAGTTGAGGTCCCCTGATAAGTAACGTAAATATCAGTTGGTGTTAGTGATTATCGGCTTTTCTCTTTGTCACAAAAAAACGCGGAAAACTTTGCTCTTGCTGATTCGAAGGTCCATTGGAGATCGTGTTGCAGAGATCCAAAAATCCATGATAATCCACAATCCACAGTTCCTGCCGCCATTCTATACATTTTTACACTGTTTTTTTTTGTTCCTATGCATGTGCTTCAGAGACTCTTTGCATATTTTGTGTTTATAAGTTATGAAACTTGGCCACTGCTGCAAAATATGCTTTCGCCATCAAATCTTATTGTGAAGCGCTCTATTTCAGCATAAATTACCATGGAAATTAAGAGCTCTAGCATCCTCGCTAAATTTTTCTGGATTTTGTTGAAAGTGAGGAGAATATAGAATAGAAGATGTACCGATCGATTTAACACATGAAAAATCGCATGCGCTTGGGTGTGGCAAGTAGATAGGTGAGTTGGCGAACATGAGAGTAAATCATCCAAGATATAGGCCTCTAAAATTATGCAAACAGCCGTAGGGAGGATTTTTTGTGCCGTGATTCTGAGATCCCGGAAAGTATCAGCATCGATCGTTAAAAAGAAAACAAAATTTTGATCATTGACTACAGTCGAATCGTTAAAGGACTTTGGACTTTTAATAACCGATATACGACAACTTAGTAATCGATATACGATAACCGCTTGTCTTCTATTAATTTCTTGTAAACCTTTTTTTGCTCGTTTTGCTCTAATCCTCATTTTTTACTCCCCCCACATCTGCACTACCCGCATATATGAACTGCTTATAGTAGCTAGCTACGGATGTTTACTTTAACTAGCTTTTGATCTGTGCTGAGCTCGCTCTATGAGGAATCTTTGAAGCACTGTATGCATCACGCCTTTTGTTTACTAGCAAGTTTCTCGGTCTGCACTGGGAAAACGTGGAGTGATAGATCTGTTAAAAATTGAAGAAAATAACAAGATGAAGATACCAATCTAGTTACCAAAGTCGTTTCCAAACCCCCTTCCTTCCTCTTCTTCCTTCTTCATCTTGTCCTATATGTAAGCTAATCTCTGATATCGATCACGATAATGAGCAGAAACATGTGTTCAATAAGTTTTTCTGTTTGTTCGGTCTTTCTACATACGAAACCTTCTAGATCCACAGCTGTGCTTTGGCTTACTAAAATAACTGGAGGTAATCTGCATCTTCACCCACACTGCCCTTTCCCACTTCTGAAACTAGAGGCTATCACATCCGACAGATTTTTACTCGGAAATATATGTTTGCAAATTCAATCTCTTTAGAAATCTTACTTCAAATTTTGGGTTGTTTCAAATGTTCCACCGTTCTTATACCTCTTTTTGAACTGTTGTTTTTGCGAAAGGAAACCGCTTTTCATAACTTCGCTTACATCGCTGAGAATCTTCTGTTCTAGTTTTTTATGATTACTTTCTTTTTCTCAAAGGTCTGCCCATTCTTTAGTTAGCAAATGTGGAAATTTTCGTTGCTCTTTTGTCGTGAATTCAACAGGCAGGAAAGAAAATTCCTTTGGAAATTTACGTTGTGTTTGTTGGGGACTTGTACTACAAATTTCTTATCGTATAGAACAATTTCGAACTCATATTTTTAGCGTAAACATGAACTGTCGCTGTGTTCTCAACAATCGCTTAAAAATTGAAAATTCGAAAAAATACGCATGTTTTGCTACCTCGGAAAGAGCGAAATAAGTGGAAATTTTTGGATTTTTCTGCAAGAATTTTTATATAAAGGTTTGATGAAATCCAGGTTAACGTACTGCTCAGCCGACTATTCTCTACATATAGGCAGTGCTTGGGCAATTCCACTATATTCCAGATCGAGTTATGGCTTTTCATAGTAGAGGCCTCCAAGAGGAGATGTTTGGCGATTTGCGCATACAGAATCTTCTTATTGTTGCTGCCTTATTTTTGTGTTTGAATTTCGAAGATTATGAAAACATTCATTGGATTCACAACGATTTCTAAAAAGAGTCATGGTGAAGTGAAAGTTGAACTCTGAAAACGGGTGGAACTTTTAAAACGATCTAATAGTTCCATTTACTCAGTGAACCTACGGCACGTGTTACAATGAATCTTAAAAACGCTTCGTTATATCTCACTGTTAAATAAATCATAGTAACCTGTGATCATTCTTAATCGCCCTTTTTCGTTAATTCTATTTAGGTGCTCAATCCTCCACACTTTAGCGTTCTCACAGGTACACCATATTTCAGCTTTTTCTTTTTAAAAACGAGCAAACGCAATAACTGGGACTTAAATGCATAAGAAGCAAATCAGCTTTTTCCAAAAGTCTGTACAAGAGACTGTAAAATTTGGTGTTTGTAGTGATCAGTTTCGCACAACAAAAAAAATTGCGAACTTTGCCACGAGTTGAGCCAAGATCCATTGGAGATCACATCGTAGGGATCCAATAATCAATCCTTAACACAGCTCAAAATTCTCGCCAATCTATTTCATTTCTGCATACTGTTTTTTCTTGTTTCTATTCACTTGCGTCAAGGACCTTTTGCTTTTTTGTGTATATATGTTTTGCACTTTAGCCTTTGGTGTAGATATGCCTACTTCTTGCAGAGGAGGTCTGAATCTAAACTGCCAAAAGAAGAGTCCAAAGTGAAGCAACTTGTTCTCCTGTCATACATGCTACGTAGTCATCCTTTTTTATATTACCATTGTTCAGCAGATGCTCAAAATAGAGTTTCAAAATATCAGACATTTAGGAATCCATTGTAATTCATAAAGCTGTAAAGAAAGTCTATGTGCAGTTTGGATTGTACGTATGTGATTCGCTTTTTTCGCAGCTATTCAAGATCTGAGGACGAATTGTTTACCAGATTTTGTAAAGAAAAATTTGAGTATAAGGACAGTTCCGGTTCTAAGGTGAAAGCTTGTTTAGTTCACACAGCAGAAGCATTCTTTTCAACTGTAAACATTTTCCTTTTCTGCTGTCAATTTTACTTAGTAAAAAAATGGTGTAACTTCTGAATAAAACTAATGAGAATTAGACCTTGCATATAAACATGACATTAGATGCAGCTTTTCCTACTCTGTGATGGATTTTTGAAATAATATCTTTCGAATGTTTTTTGATAGCCAGAAATCTTTACTCGTCATTTTTATCTTCTCAAGGTTCGGCTAATTTTTCAACAATTTTATTTCGGAGGTTCGGGAAAGAGTAAGTATGACGCGCATAGTGCAGACCTTGGATTCTATGGTGGCTCCCTTAGATTCTACTGATTTGCCCTCAAAGTTTTGAGCAATCATTTTTTGGAATCCTCGATTTTTGTGGGGTCATGAATTACGCAACTGCAGCGAAAGCAAAAGAACCTAATTCCTTTTGTAGTTTTTGTAATTCAAAGCTTGATTATTATCAAGCACGAAATCAATAATAAAGTTTGATTCGCTTTGAAGAAACAGTTTTCTTTAATTTCCGGTACGGTACTCCTATGCGTTACGCTTGCTTAATGGGTGGTTTTTCCCAATGGAACTATTACAGATTTCAGGAACTTGATCTGATCAGCTTAAAATGAATGTAATCAAAGATTTGACCTAAGATTAACAGCGCTTTTTCGAAGTATCAGGGTGAAAATCAAAAAAATAGGGAAATTCTGGCGTCATTGCTCTGCTGCTCAAAGAGCCCGGCTATAACATCGCGAGGACTGCACAGACAGAGAGAAAATGTAGCTGTCAGAAAGAGGATAGAAAGCTAATCAAACGATACCTAATGTTCGTTGATCGGTGTTCTGTGAGTTCCAGTGATAATAAAAACGAATTAAACGTCCGATTAATAACCGTTATTGACCTTCGATAACATTTCAATATTTTAACGACTTTGATACGTGTTTCTGAGTTTGTGATCTGACACGCCTCCTATACAGCACATGAGCGTATCTCTATCCAGGAATCTCAACGCCCTATGCCAAGTCTTACGAAATTGATTTTGTCACTTGACCGTATACCTACTGTAAGACATAGACTTCTCTGCGAATAGATCTTCTCATAGTTAGCATGTCACATGACACCCCTTGCGATTTGCTTCCGCATGAAAATCAAGAAAAAATTCATGCGCCTTGTAAAACCCACTTAAAAACTTTTTTTCAAAACATTTAATAATGTATCACTTTTCTGAATATTTTTGACCATTTTGGAATTTCTGCATGGCCAAAAAAGTTTATTCTGTAGGTTTCCGAGTAAACTATCTCACACCGATGCTGATAGTTATATGCATGTCTTGATCATGCTCTTTACACATTTCTCATAGGGTAGGGTACTAATTTTGATTCGGTGCACTTGTGAAGTTTCCCGTGTCTTTCGTTTCTACTGTATTATTTTGGCATTGTTTGCAGGATAGTGTGATTAGTACTTCGATGAGCCACCAATTGAAAGCATGTGACGCAAATGGAATTGCTGAGTCCATCCATGATGAAGACGAAAATATCAAAGAATGATAACCGCTTTACAACGAATTCGGCGCTGACGCTTCCAAAAGCTTTGTGGGGATAATCGAATGGCCGCCGGACTATCCTGACCTGTCTCAGGATCAACGTGGATGTTTTCTACAATACCCAGGGTTCGCGGCAAGGTGCTTAAAGTTGCAAAAAATTGGTTTCGTAAAAACATCAATTCTTACCATGATTTCACCGCATGCTTTGATGGGTTTGGATTCACCATAACAGAAGATCAATTTCGCATCTTGGCTCAACTTTTTGGACTTATTAAGAATGAATGGAAAATAGAATGTAAACGTTATCAATCGACTCAATACTTGAGGGTTTTTCGTTATAGGTTCTTGTGCGCGCCCTGTTCTGATGTTGGGAAGTATCAGCTTAGATCATTACAAAAACAATCATCGTTGATTACAATTGAACTGTGAACGGACTTTGAACCGAGCGATATACGACAACCGATGCTGCCTTTTACTGACCTTTTCTAATCTATTTTTCTTTGCTCATCATTGAGGTGCGGAAGCAAAAGTTTTTATTTTCCTATGTCTTTATTTTCAAAGAAGTGATACAGCTAGTACCATGAATCCTAATTTTTCTCTTGGTCGATTCTGAGGAATGGTTGCAGATGATCGCCAGACCACATCGATAAAGATCAAGGAATCGGGCGGGAGGACGGGCGCGTAGGAACCTTCTAGAACCTTACAGTCGGCGTCAACCGTGCTGGAGGGACATGATACATCTAGAACCGTATCTGTTGAGCAATTAGTGAGTGCAAGTTCCCGTACATTCTTCGTTTCCTTTGTTGCACTGTCTATGTTCTTTCTTTGATTTTTCCAGGTTAAGAGGATCGATTCTGTAATAGGGTGTTGACAAAAGTCTCCCGGAGGAGGGGGGGGGGGGGGTCATCAGTCCGGACAACAGTAACGAGTGCGACTACGGTGTGTCACGATATGACAGTAAGTACAGATCGTTAATTGCTGCAACAAGTACATAATCGATGTTACAGAAGGAGATGAAAGATGCCGTGCACGAAAAGGAAAGAGGGATTGAACTGGATTGTTCAGCCCACAAGAACTAACCAAAATGGGTCTTTCTCCTACAGCAACAAGGTACGACGAGTTGCCCTTGCTGCAAATTCTTCAGTCTTCGGGACGTTTTATCTGACCCCGCGAAAACTTATCTCTTGGTGGTTTCTACGTGACGTTGCATGAATTGCATTTCTCTGCGCTTATCAAGGAGAATCTAGTGACCCAAAAAAATCTGAAAAAGCATTGGCAGCAGAAGAGCTAATTCTTTAGGTGTAGGGTGGGCGGGGTAGCAGAATTTTCCAAAAGCTAACCGTCTTTCCTTGCAGACGTTATTAAAACTTATTGGGGTGCCTCGAAGTGACGTAACAGCCTAGCAGTATAAGTTGCTTTTATATCGAAATCGTCTTGAACTAATTTAGAGGAGTAGGTCGGCGGAATCAATTTCCGCACAAATTTGATATTTCACTGCATTCTAAAAAAAATGCCGCATAATATATTTTTTCCAAAGAGTTCAACTAGAAATAAGTAAAGCGTAAAATAGCTGGAAGAAAGGTCCTTGCGTTCATGTGGAAGTTACAACGCAAAATTAAAAAGTAAATCAACTAAAACTCGTTCAAATAAGTCTAGTTTGCATTTTCACTATTTAGAGAGAAAAGGGTAAATCTGCGCTAAAATTGCTGCACTTGAGTGGTAACACCATCATTTTTTTCTCAAGTATAATCACTGATTTCATCCTACAAGCTATCGCGTTTCGTTCCCGAATTTTTTAGTCCAGAAATGATAATTTTACTTACTTCTCACATCTCTAGTTAATATTTAGATGATATTGAAATAGTTTACTTCTGTCCAATTTTTCCAACATTCCTTATAAGCTTTCTTATATTTTTGCCACTTCTTCTCCGTCCGCATACTAGCGCTCTCACTATGTTCTGCGCATACAGGCGGCACTGTCACTGGTCCCTTCTATTGCGCCTTCACCTATATTTGGGGTAAGCAAATAAGAAAAAGCAGTTCTAAGGCGTAGATATTACTGGCTGATCAATATATTCTATGTCTATGGACACATCTTGAAAGTCCCTTGCAGCCGATTCTGGATGTTATGCGCGCACATTCGTATTTACTTTATCAAGGAGCTCCCCGGTCTTGTTCCATTTATTCAACATAGTTGACAAAATGCTGGACCAGATAACTTGGCTTGATCAATTTTGAGGCGTGCTAAGACTGGCATTTAGGAATTTCGGGATTGTTTCACCTAAGTCGATCAAGTTGAATAGAATAATTTTCATTATTCAGGTTTGAGATATCCCTCATCGTAGTTAATAATAGGCTCCAGGAATTTTTATTTGCAGCGAAAGTGAAAGTTGCAAGATAATAGCTAAGCTATCCGGGATTGATACCTCTATAGAATTAGAATGCTGAAGACACAAGTGCGTGTAGGCTTTGAATAATTGATCTCAAAATCTTTGCACTTCAGTAGAAATGAAATGTATTAGGTCGGCTTAGAAAATTCATCAACTTACTGAACCACTCGCAACAAAACCCTTCGCGTAGAGATAAACGTATATAGCTGTATTATGCCTTTTTCTTCTTTTCAGCAACTACGTAAACGATGCGAATTTTTCTGAGTGCTGAGGTATTCGCCAAAGCTTGTTATCCTTCATTTTCAATAAGTCTAGCTTTCGCTTATTCTTACAATTCTTATTCTCATCTGCAAAATTCTTATTTTTGAGGTATTTGAGGGAGCTTTGGGCACCAGCAGATAGGGCAAGATTTTTGCGAATCAATGCAATTGCTTGTTTTCCTTCAGCTCGTATGTCTTGCTAAATAATTATCTAAATTTATTCAGTTCTGAGATAACGCACAACAACAAGTTGAACCAAACATTACAAAACCTCTAGAATATTGATGTTCCAAAGTCCGTTTTCATTATCCTTAACATTACAAAGTGAATGCTATTATCGCCATGAAATGACAATTTGGAATCCAGGGCATAGCAGGATTAAAAAATACTGCGTCTTTGTCCTTACATTTGCAATTTTGCCTTTGTTTAAAAATTTCATGTAATATGAGACTTGAGTAAACTGAGTTTAACACTTAGGCACTTCGCCATATTTTGGAAAGTTTGAACAGCCAGAGTAATATGAATAATTGCAGTGATCTAAAGACTTGCCTTGCCTGATAGTTATCAAAGCTCCTTTGAAATCAAGTAAAAACTCTGAATGCGAAATTTAGCCGTGGCAAGAATGAAGAAGCGCAAGCTTCGGCGATTATCTCCGTACAAGTCGCATGAGTAACATCGAGAGCATAGCTGTTGGAAAGTGGAACTAACTCTGCATCGGGTACTGTGTTTGCTCAGACTTTTAAGGGGTTTGCGGATGGGTTACTGACCAAATACTAATGATGCTTGGTACGACCCTGAGCTCTGAGATATAGTATAGCGTAGAGCTTCCGAAAGCTTATAGGCTTTGAGCTTTCGCCGCATACCTTTGCTTAAAGACCTCTCAATTTTCAGGATATTTCCCATATGTAGTGCAACCCTGGGCTCTGATGTTTTGGGATTACTTGGGGTAGTGGAACGAATTCCTGAGTCCTGATAGATTCCAGAAAGGAAAAATTTGCGATTGTCGGGAATTTTTTCGCTAATCTACCACCAAGTGCGCTGGTGGTCATGGCGGTTTCCGTTCCTTTGGTACCTTGTGTTATAGACTGGGTTGAATTTCTTGGGGAGTTCGTGTTTGTGCTGAGTCCGGATGTTTTGTAGATCCAGAAGCTACTGGATTCTATAGTTTTAAATGTGAGGTCAGAACTCCTGTTACCTCGTACCTCAAAGAAGCTTGGCTTCCTCCGATGCATGTATGTCCATAGAATTTCATTGGATTTGATGTGCTTTCCTAATTTGTATAGGAATAGACGTAATTTGCCACTTATTAGTCTTTTGTTTCCTTAAATTACGATATTTAATGTTTGTGTAGTCAATTCGAAACAGATGCATTTCAATGTTTTATTTTCGTTGATTATACTGATCACGCAAGAATAAGTGCCCATTTCAGGGAGAATATGGAAGCTCTTGAAGGAAGGCTGAAAAGGTCAGCAGTCCAGGTAAGTCAGTGTGGAAGGGTGTGGGTGAGGAAGTTAGGTAGTGTGAGTGTGCGAAAGGAGGGAGGGGAGGGAAGGGAGTGCGTGTGTGAGACAGGGTGAGGGTGAGAAAGAATGTGAATATGAAAGGGTGAGAGTGTGTAAGGGTGAAGAAGTGAGGGTGCGAAAGGAGGCGAAAGTGAGGGAGGCGTCGAATGTGAGGGTGTGGAAGGGAGAGGGTGAGCGAGGAAAGGAAGGGAGTAGGTAAGGGATTCCGGCGATACGGTGGGTGTAGTTATTTTCAATCTTCATCAACTTCACTGCCCTCCTCCAATCAACGTTATCCTATCCCCTCCTCTATCATACCCTTTCTTACCCTCACCTTTTCCTCCCTTTCTCACACTCTCCTCCTTCCACCCTCTCACACTCACAACCTCCCCCACTCTCACCCTCTCGCACCCTCACCCTCACCCCTTCCACGCCCACTTCCTCTCCGCACTTACCTGTATCTCCTTCCGTCAGGATCCATTAATCTCCTTCCTGATATTTTTGTCAACGACACTGTAGAAATAAATAATTCAAGCAAATGCTGTTATACCACACATCATTTACGTCAAAAAAAAACTCACCCCAACTATCTTCCCGTTCAGTTGGCGAAGCCTTTCCTCTGCAATCTCTGGGACAAGCCGCTTCCTTCTCAACGCAGTATATATCCTAACAACAGGGAATTTCTATTTTCACTATGTCAATCTTTGAGGAACTTACCGCTCAACCTTCTTGAGATGCAGACAGCACCGCCCCCTGTTTCTGCCCAGGTTCCAAGGTCTGATTGTCCACAGACTAGTTGGCCTGAAATTCTTTCAGTATGTTGGATAAGTGAGTCCAGGGAGTCCCGCACCAATCAAACACGAGTTTGCTGGATCAACTCAATAATGACTGAACACCTATGTGAGTGCGTACTCCCATTATTACTTCTTGCTAGAAGGGTCGTAATGGTCTGCAAAATTGTATGCGTACAAATAAAATGCGACAACGAGCCTATAATTACTGTTTTAGTCTGTAGAGCTACATACTTTTTTAGTTTTATTTTATATATACACTCCTGGTGCACCACAAAAAGAAAAAGACCTCGACACCGCAAACGGCGTAACAAGAGGAGGCGGCGTAGCAGGAATTCCCAGAGCCTAGCCTCTTTCCCCGTATGGCACTTCGCACCTTCAAGGAGACCTCGATGGGACATCACACACTTATAGGGCTGAAGGGCGGCTCTGCCCATTGCTCCGCCTTCAAAGTGCGCTCACGCTCTGAGTCGCACACGCAAACTAAGAGGTCTTCCTGATAAAAAGCAATAGGTCTAGCGATTGATTACAGAATCTGAGGCTTTTGAATCCCGGAAGCAGTTCACTTCAAGTAAGTTTTCGAAAGGTTAAGTACCTTATAGGTATGCCTGTAATCTGAAAAAATAGACACTTTCTTCAACCATTTGCAGTCACATTCGAAATTGTTTGCGGGTATATGGCTCATTATTTCAAACACAAACACATGGAAGTTACGTGAGTTCTCCAAACAATCACAAAACATGAAAAATCTTCCAGTTCAAGTTAGCTAACTCTCATTTCTGATTAGCTCATTAGCATTTTGCAAAATAGATGCTGTATCTGACAAGGGAAGTTCACTTACTCGAAGTAGCGATTTGGAAGTTGATCTGTACCAGTGGATAGAGCTTAAAAAGTTGGTCTCAAATATACCTTCTAAATCTGCGATGCATTGTTCTGAAAAAAGTTATGAGCTTTTCTAAAGCCAAATTTTCGTGCATTTTGTGTCGCGAAATCATGATAATCGCTACAGAAAAGTGGCCAAGCTCAAGCAAACTACCCAGTAAGCATAGTAGGTCTAATTCGAGTCCATCCGAACGTTTTCGAGTTTTCTGACCATGTTGTTTATCCACAGGTCGTCATTTCCTTCCTAGATCACGATTCCTTTATGTAGGTCTACAAAAAAAGCCCATAACCTCCATCTAAAAAAACGCGTCGATATTGAGGATATACTTGAGAACATCGTTTTACGTTCTCTCCATTGATAGTTTCCAAGAAGTTTCCGACGCGTTTTTGTGAATGGAGGTTATGGGCTTTTTTGTATACATAATGGAATTGTGATCTAGGAAGGAAATAACGACCTGTGGATGAACAACATGGTCGAAAAACACTCGAAAGCGTTCAGATGAACTCCAATTAGACCTACAATGTTTACTAGGTAGTTTGTTTGAGCTTGCACAGTTTTGTGCAGAGATTATCTTGATTTTGCGACTAAAAATGCACGAAAATTTGGCTTTAAAAAAGCTCTTAACTTTTTTTAGAACAATGCATCGCAGATATAGAAGGTATATCTGAAATCAGCTTTTTAAGCTCTATCCATTGGTATAGATCACTTCGAATCGCCACTTCGACTAAGTGAACTTCCCTTGTGAGACGCTTATATGCCTCCAATCATATCTGCGATTGAAAAATGTTATTCTAGTGATATATCGACTGTGAGGAATACTGTGAGGAAAAATTCGATTTTTGATAATGCTCTGACTAATCATTTTTGAAATGACTGAAAGAACTACCTATATCTGTTTGAAAACACGATTTAGAAAAGGTCATATCATTGGAAATTCGCACAAAGCTTGAGTACCCCAGCCTTGGAATGGTAAAATTGGCTTATTGACTTCGATGGAGTTGTGTCCTCAATTCAAAATGTTCGTTAAAACGTTGAAGTTGAAGATGAGATTGATTTTCTCAAATGTATTTGAAAAGTTAAATTTTCATGTCGATGAACAAGCGAATACTCGAGTTCGAAAGATATTGAAAGACGCTCTTTCATTGATGAAATGTTTTTTTTTAACTCAAGAGGAAATCGGGGTTGTCGCAACAATCTCGTGATATAGTGCGATGTGACCACTGCAATTTTTGAGATTTCCTTAGATTGGACTTCCTCAATCTCATTCAATGTGCTGGAAGTCAAAGGAAGTTTCGCATGTTCTTTGTAGGATGCACAGGTGCTTCAAAATTGGCTGCTAAGGTTTTCTTTGCCCTACTCAAGCTACGGCTTGGTTTTTTCATTCTTCCTTTAATGTTACTAGATAGGGAAGTTCGTTTGGTCGAAGTGGCGATTCGGGAGCTGACGTATACCTACGAAAAGAGCTTAGAACGCTGATCTTAAATATAGTAGCTCCCTATATCTGCGAAGCGTTTTCCTATAGGAAGTTTTTTCTATAGGTTTTTTGTATTTATGATGGAAGCGCGGTCTAGAAGGAAAATTACGACCTATAAGCTACAAATTAGATAGACAACACTTGAAAACGTTCAGATGATGTCAGGTTAGATCACAGTGCTTATTAGGTGCTTTACGTGAGCCTCCATATGTTTCTTTGAGAACTGTCGTGATTTTGCGACTAAAAATGCACGAAAATCTGGGAGAAGAAAAGCTCATAATTTTTTTCAGATGAGCGCATCGCAGATATAGAAGGTACATCTATAAGCTCCTGCAAGACGAAGGCGGCTGGTTCGAGGCGCGACGTGGCTGTGACGCGGCTGTGACGTTGCTGTGACGCAGCCATGTCGCAGCCGCGTTGCACATCGAACCAACCGCCTTCGTCTTGCAGGAGCTTATAACAGCTTTCAAAGCTCTATTCATGGGTATACATCACCTTCCGAATCGCCACTTCGACCAAGCGAACTTTCCTTGTAAGTCGCTAGTCAGTTCGCTTGTGTAGTTTGCAGGGTGTGCCAAGATTACCTGCGCCAAATTTGCAGCAGTGCCACGGAAAAAACCGTTGAGACACGTAGGCTCAAATTTGTGCCATAGAATGTCCTAATCAAACTCTATTAGAGGCATTTTACAGAATTCAAAAAGACCTTTTTTCAAAATAGGATTGAAAGAATCAGACTAGTCGTTTTGAAAAAAAAAACAAAGATGGGATTTCTAGAATTTCATGTTTTGCTCTGCAACTAAATAAACTTGAAGTCTTCCTGAACCATTCCGAACTGCTTTGCATTGATACATACTCTTAGTTGGATTTACTGGGATTCATTCTTTCGCGAAATACGGAAATGTTTTTTGCGAAAAATACCCGCGTATGAACAACGATCTTATGTTTAAGAGTCCCAGACGCGCAAAACCTTCCAGGTAAAAAGGATTTCTTTACATGAAACTTGTAGAAGGAATCTTTTATGAGCGGTTCGTGAAAACAGCTTTGAAACTAACTCAGAAGACATTTTCTGTTTCTCAAGCGCACTCAGCAGGGTAAAAATACCACTGATTTTCGATACGCTGTCTCCATATATGTTTTTGAAAAAGCGAAAATCCATCTTCGAATCAACCTTTAGGTTTCCAAATAACAGTGTTAAAGATGAAGGCTTGCTCTACTTTGAAGCCCACTTCAAAACAAGAGGAAAGGTTCTCAAAAGAATATCGTGTAAATTCCTGAAGCTGTGTCTGCGTACAGAACACATTTCAATTGTCAAGAGGATCCGAAATTTCTTCGAAAGATTAAGCAGCTAAACTCTGATTCGACCATAGCATTACGATGCTAATGTTGGTGAGAACATATGCATGCTTGAACCGTCAACAATCCCGTCTTGTATCCTTCTAGCACCCAAGCGAACAGCGCAGGTGATTTTGGCGCACCCTGTTATATTGGAACCAATCAGTAAGTGAAGCAATGGCGCCTGATCTCTGAATCGCGGAATTGCTAGAACCCTCTTGGGGGGGGGGGGATGATGGTGCTAATGTGAAGAGCGGAACTCCTCCACAAGAGGAACAAGGCCTTACCGCCTGAATTCGAAAATCAAGAGCTCTGCCCATTTTAGCGAATTTCGGAGATATCCGGACAAAACCGACAGTCACAAGTGAACATAGAGAATAGCCAAAGAAATTTGAAATAACGAGATGAATCTGATGTCGCCTACAATTAAACTGGAAATTTTGAAGAAAACAGAAATCCAAAGCCGGTAGTGCTAAGATGGAGTTAGGAACAGTGTTATGAATAGTGATATAAGTGTTACTTATACACAGGTGCTGCAATCGCATAGAGCAATCTTTTCGCTCTCGTGTATTCAAAATACAGTCAAGATGGTATCAAGGTTTCCTCGAGCTAACAGAAAATCAAAATTGCTATAGCTCTATATGAACATAGGTCTGTTGTTATTTATTGCTACATGATTAAACGAAAAAAAATTTGCGCTGTTTCTTAGCAAGCGATTTACCGTATGTGCTTCAAAAGCGCAAGATGCGCATCTCACTGACTTTATTTCAAAAGACATCTTCTCCGATAAAGGTCATAGATGGGGGATATGTAGCCGCAGGAGGTGGTTGATGGTAAAGACATCGTAAGGAAATTTCGGCGAATAATGTAGAGAATTCTGGACAAAATCGCAACTGCCAGGAAACTGACAATATCTTATAGAAAAATTACGCTAATTCTCTAGCTGGAGCTGATCTAGTGAAGTAAACATCTCAAGAAACTCGGGCATTTTTATTATTTGAAAGTTTGAAATTATTTCATGAGAATACAAGAGAAAAACATTTGTCTGCATTACTTCCTCAAATTGCTACAGCGGGAGTATGATAATCGGGAGCTTCACTATTCAGCCATCCATTTCTCCTTTCATAACGCTTCATTATAACTTGTGTTATAGTGCTATATTGCCCGGACGCAATATTTTGTCATGCTATGGTTTGATGATAATGGCAACTGATTTTGGAATAATAATTCCATGTTCTACCGGAACTTCTTAAGTACAGACTGTCGTGATTCGTTTGTTCAAAGCAATCATATACCGGCTCACCCACTAGTCAGTTTAACAAAAAAATGTTGAATCTGAGATGACGGATTTAAAAAGTTGGCATGTCTCTTCATTTGGACGATGATACAAAGAAACTAGCACCCAGAACAAATTCTATTCATCTACTGTTACAAAAGATTGTTTTCACTGCCTTTACTATCAGGACGAGCACAAGTAGGGGCGGAGTACTGGGCGGAACCACACTTCGCCGCTGCACTTGTGCAAAGTGCCTTCCAAGCGCCCCTGGAGGTGCCAGCACTAAGATACCCCTGCAACGGAAGGCGGCTAGGCTTTGGGAATCTTTCCACAGTGGGGCCCGTCCTATTCGCATCTTGTCAACTTTTACCGAATTCTGAACGCCTGCCAACCCCTTCTCCCTGTGCTCGCGCCCTTACTATCTCCTACAGAAGAGGGGGGCAGACCCTTGTCCTTCTGGACGATTTATGAAGATTACAGCTACAACTCCTGCTGCCAAAGTGCTCTCGGGTCTTATTTGAGGTTACTATTCAGATTATCAGTAAGACATGCAGAAAAGGGGTCATAGGACGTCTTGAGGCTTCTTTCAGTGAATAACTTCTTGTGGAAAGTTCAAACTTAGCTCCAAAGACTGAAGTATCCATCCATTTTAGCACACAGTCGTCGTGTTTAGACCCAGCGGAGGCTTCAGTAAGACTCTCCCGAATTTCGTTGACGAGCACCACATAGATCCGAGCTTCTTGTCTAAATCAAGCAAAGAAAGAACTTATACAATGAGACAGCAAAGGAAGTGAAGATTATGAAAAAACTGCACTGACCAATTGCTTCATGGGAAAAGATGAGTGAGGGTGCACTGGAACGCTCCATAGCGTTCGCCTTCCCGCTCAATTCTTGATCTTCAATCGTGAGGCTATCTGCAATATCGAAGTGTTAGACAAGTACGGTAAATCTCCGATTAAGGCTACAAAAACGGAGATACTGTATTTCGCTTAGGGCAAGCCAATGACTAAAAACACAACAAGAAGAACTGTATATGATATGACATGGAAAGCTGACAAGAATTGTGTGCCATATAAGGGATTGATTAATTGATCTCTACATGTGATCTTCAGTGGGCTGTCAAAGCAGTTCGTAGCGAAAGTATCCTGTATTTTTCTTTTCGCTGAAAGGAAAGCCACAATTTTGAGCTGAATTGCATGCTACGTGCTAGGTAGCTCAAATCAGACTTTCGGGTCAAAAAGGGCTGTCGTAAATGAGTAAAAAACATTCTAGAATGTAAGTTGAGATTCGATGGTATCCACGTGAATTTAATCAAAGCATATTTAGTAAAAGAGAAGGACTAAAAATGGAGTCACACGACTTATTCTTTAGCAACATAATCATGAAAGCGTCTCTAAGCACACTGCAACATGTGCTGTGAAAGTAGAAATGAAATGAAGTAGGAAGATAGAGCAAACTAAATTGAAGGACATGCTTAGGGATGAGTGGTAGGAAAATGACATAGGCTTTACAAAAAGTAACATTTTTGTGGGATAAAGCACCAGCTTCTGCTCATTATCGTGCTGATGTCGAATATTATCTTAGAGGCCTAAGGGGATCAAAAGGAACCAGTAAAAATATGAAAAAGTTTGCCGCATATCGGTCATAAGGTTCAAAGTCCGTAATCGATTCATCCGTAGTCAATGATCAGAGCCAAATTTCGTTCTATTTGTAATGATCGATGCTGATACTCTCAGAAATTGCAAAAACGACACAGGCAAGACCTTAGGCCTTACGGTCATTTCGCATTTTATTTTTAAAATCGATAACTTCATCTTCTTATGAAAAACTATGGAAGTAGGCGATATTCTATGTTTGAATCGATCGGTATACTTTTTATTCTATTTTCTCCTTACTTACCAACAAGATCCATGAAAAGGTGAGCCAAGATGCGAAAGCGTTTTTGTCATGGTAATTGAAGCTCAAATATGTGAACACTCAAAGTAAACCCATGGTTATGATGAGAGTTGAAATATTCAGCGAACACAAAATATGCAACCAGCCTTTGAGGCGAATGACTGAACAAAAAACATGTAGTGATGGTAAAGAATCCCTCTATAACAAAAAAATGGCAACGCATTGATTAGCACTTTTTGAAGCCACCTTTAAATTCGTTGCCGGAGCCCGCCTACCGTATCGTGCGCGACGTTGGCCTAAATTTTTGCTTGGGTTTTTTTGAGTGCGTGGTTTTTGTGTGCGTGTTATGGTTTTTTTCTTCTTTTTTCTTTTCTTTTTTTTCTTCTTTCGGTTTGTCACTTCAAAACTTGTTCCCATAGTTTGATGCATTTTCTTCAATATCTCTTCATTCATTGGTCGGAGCCAAGAGCTACTTACAGTCGAATCATTTCATATGATTATGTGTGCATCGCACACACCGTCCATCTTTGGCGTCTTCATCCTGGATTCGCAATCGTAAAACCGTAAGAGACTAATCAATTGCAATCGCTTACTTCATTTTAAAGTGAATAGTAACTAAAAAGGAGAGAAAACATTAAGAACACATCGGAGACGCTCACCGGAAGAGTTGTCTGCTCCAAGAAATCAGGATGGGAACGCCAAAGCTGGACAGTGTGTGCAATGACACACATGATAATATGAAATGATTCGACTGTACTTTCCTTGGAAGGAGATGTTACACATCGTCTGGTTCCATCGTTATCCAGCTTGTTTTACCATTTGCATCCAAATTCTTGGAAAGTAATGAGGTCACAAATGCCTTTTTCATTGTAGTGCAACGATGCGCTGAATCAGTGAAGACATTCTCTATCAATAATCCATCATGGAATCATCTGGTGAGCGGATTTTATATGTGGATTGTTCAGCGCTTGAGTTCAAAGTAAGTTTGTGAAGAACATTTTTTTGTACTTTTTTTTGATGATTTTGCTTCATCATTATGGTTCTTATCAGTACAAAAGGCAAGTGAATGGAGCAAGTTCTGCCTAATTCCTTTTTTATGGCATTCCAAAGTGTTTCAATTTTTGACTTTTGTTTTAGTGGAGTTGACTGCATTCTTTTGAGTGTGCGAATCTTTGATTTACTCTGCGATGTTAACAGGAAATAGGGAAGAGGATGTGAAAAAGGCAAAATTTTGCTTAGAAGGATTATACTGGCTTGCGGCTAGTACTTTTTTCCCTTTGCCAAAAAAGATCTCACTCTCCAATATCTACTATTGTGTTTCGAACAGATATCATATTGGAATGTGACTTCGTATCATGCGCGAATTCGCACAGGCACAATAAGTGAATTGCTACAAAATACCTCGACTTGTTTCGGCTCAGTCCGTGGAGTTGAAGCGCTCAAGGTGAAAAACGCGATGGTTGGAATTTTGGCAGTTTCTAATTTCTAGCATAGACTGACAGGGAACATTACTTTGTTATGAGTATAAAAAAGCTGTCTTCTTTCACTTTCGAAACCAAGTTTATCATGTGCGAATTTCACACTTCTTAGCGTTAGGAAATGCTAGGAAATGTGATAGGTAATGGTTTGTAGAGCTGGTAGAGATGATTTGATGTTCTGATTACGAAAATTATACTCACTTTACACAGCAAGCTTCTTTCGTGACCTTAGTAGTGTTGGGTAAGAGATGGAGAATTAAAATGAACTTCGATGGAATCAATCAGTATGCTGCTCACGGCAGTCATTCCTTGAATGCTTTGGTGTATGATATGCATCGGTCTTCTTTTTTCTTCTTCACATTACTCGGTCGTAATATATCCCTGTTTTGAGTGAATTCGATTCTTGATAACGCCCCCCTCCCTCGGTCTTACCACCAATACGACCCCGCAGGCGGGCGCCCTTGACCCCACGCTCAACCCTGATGATAAACACTGGTTGTTGCTTTGAACCAGCTTTACAGGGGGCACATCGCAATGGTACGTAAAGGAGAACATATGCACGAAATTAGTTGATATGTCAGAACCTAGTCAACCGGAATTTGTGCTTGAAAATATTATGCGCATGAAAATATTATAAAATTATTTTAATTACAATACATTATAAACACGTTTCGGAACGGTGCTGCACATGGTGCAGCACGCTGCTTCGAAAAATCTTTTTGAAGTTTACAGGAAGTTTTCTAGTCCAAGATTATCAAGTTAAAGGCCGAAGATTTATCTATCAGTCCCTTCGCAATATACATTGCATCTGCAAAAGAGAAAGTGGTTTTGCTGAATTGGCAGCTAAAGGACTCTGCTCAACCTCCTGTCTCGTTTTGTGGCATGAAAAAGCTGAGAATCTATTGTGAACATTTGTTCAATCTTTTTGTCAAATTCTTTCAAACTGCCATAATTTCAGACCGCGCTCATTGGTTTCCTACGAACAATTGTGCTTGCTATTCGATCACCCAAAGCAGAGCTTGTAGCTGGCTTATCTTATGATACGATGTCTTGGAAATGGTGAAGGCAGAATCAGAGAAAGAAGGGATTTTTCGTGACGAATGTGCCGCAGCCGAATTCATTCTAACACAATGGAGAAGTGTTCTTGGTGTTGATGAGGGAGTCCTCGACTGTTTCGACTTTCTATTGTAACATGGACATCAATCTCGTGTTAATCATGTGCAGTTAGTCAGTGTCTACTTCAATGCTTGTAATACTTACGGCAGTATGAGTATGATGCTTTATGGCTATAAGTAGCTGCCAATACGTTCTACTCCTTATTTTTGTCACAACTAATAAAACTACACAATCAGAAACTTCTGGTCTCTTTTGTTGTCTGCATTCAAGAAAAGTATAGTTTTTCTGTAATGAAGTCGCGAGCTTTAAGGTAGTGTTGATGAGGTAATGTCAAGCCAAATTATCCTTCGTTAGCTTTTTGCTTAATAGAAAAATGGAAATAGGGCTGGGGACGACTGGCGAAATGGTATCACAAGAAAGGCTCGAGGAGTCGAAGTGGCAGATCACCACAAACATATCTCTACGAAGAAGTTGAAATGATTTCGAACCTGCCTATTATATCTGCACAACTGTTTTGGGAAGGAAGTTATGGACGTTTTGATATGCAATAGGGGATAACATATTTAAAATTGGTTAGGGGGAAGACCGCAGCAAGAACACTAGATACTCCCACTAGGACTACAAAATCTAACATCCAGTCCTATTTTCACTGGACTATAGTAATTACACTCAACTTATCGTATATTACCACTATTGATAGGGTGAGGGGAGGGGGAAGAGAAATCAGGAAGATGGTTCGGACCATGAGCGCCTTGGCAGTAGACTTTGCTTCCTTTCTCGCTTGCATCTTGAAAAACCAAGGCAAACTTATCCAATCGTCTCCATGATGTTAAAAATTGCGAACAACAAGCGCGATAAAGCAGTGCTCATGATGTGATGTGAAAGCTGGTCCCTAACGGTGGCTGTTGCTTTGTGAAGCAGATGCGGACGGGAGTTTGACCGCTTTTCATGATTAAGCACGTACGCCCGCACACGGCTCGCTTTCATTAGCAGCCGCCTTCGTTAGAGAATAGCTGATAATAGGGAGTAGGCCAGATTGCCTTCCTCTTCATTCGCTTAGGCCACAAGCGCCGCAAAATGTGGCGCGTGGAGAAACGGTCCTTCCGCATGGGCGTTTTCAGCGTCGCTCCGATTTTCACTTGTCCAACACGCTACCACGCCGCAAATCTTTCCTTTCCCCTCTTGCTTAGGCAAAAGCCGCGCAGGGTGTGTCGCGCGCGGAATGTTTGTGTGGAAAGCATTATGGTTGTGCGAAACGCCCTACATCGTGGCGCGCGGCAAGAAGCATCTTTTTATATAATTGAAATTTTTATACAGTTACGTACAAAAGCATGCAAGCAGCTCCCACGGCCGTCATCCTGTTTGTAGAATGATGTTTGTATTATTGCTTTCAAAAATATGAAAGGTCAATCTGCTTTCAAGGCCAGATTGTTCTTCCTCTTTATTCGCTTAGACCACAAGCGCCGCAAAATGTGGCGCGTGGAGAAACGGTCCTTTCACACGAGGGTTTTCACCGTCGCCCTGATTTTCACTTGTCCAACACGCTACCACGCCGCAAATCTTTCCTCCCCCTTTTTGCTTAGGCAAAAGCCGCGCAGGGTGTGTCGCGCGCGGAATGCTTGTGTGGAAAGCATTATAGGCAGTGTCCCGTCAGATTTTGCGTTTCCACCTTTCTGCAAGTTTAAAGCCTTTTCGACTCGTAGAACCAGAATCTGAGCTTAAAACCGGGTGAAAAGACCGTTTTGGGGGAGTTTCCTCAGTCTCCAAAAAGCGGCTCGGGAGAATTTCAAGGGAAATTTGGGAGGCCCCGGCAAAAAAACCCTGCCTGTAATTTTGCTTTGAAATAGCATGCACAATGCAAAGAGTGGTAGTGGGGTCCCGCGTCGAATAAGCAAGAGAAGAGGCCTAGAGGTAAGTGGGGGTGGCCAGAACCCCACCGCAGCGATATCACCCAGGGCGCGAATCTGCCGGGACACTGCCTTTATGGTCGCCACGAGTAGGGCGTGCGAATCGCCCTACATCGTGGCGCGCGGCAAGAAGCATCTTCTTTTCATATATGCATTGCAATTTCTATACAGTTACGTACAAAAGCATGCAAGCAGCTCCTACGGCCGTCGTCCTGTTTGTAGAATGATGTCTGTATTTTTTCTTTCAAAAATATGAAAGGTCAATCTGCTTTCAAGGCCAGATTGTTCTTCCTCTTTATTCGCTTAGATCACAAGCGCCGCAAAATGTGGCGCGTGGAGAAACGGTCACACGGAGGTTTTCACCGTCGCCCTCATTTTCACTTGTCCAACACGCTACCACGCCGCAAATCTTTCCTCCCCCTTTTTGCTTAGGCAAAAGCTGCGCAGGGTGTGTCGCGCGCGGAATGTTTGTGTGGAAAGCATTATGGTCGTGCGAAACGCCCTACATCGTGGCGGCATGAAGCATCTTCTTTTCATATATGCAATGATTTTGAAAGTCCAAATTTGTCAAATACCTTATGTTCGGTGGAAAACATTTGAGTAACACTCATTCAGCATTCTGCTGGGTATGCACTTTCGTTGTAATCATGATATATCATTATGATTTCGTGCTCTGACTTTTGTTTCACATTACTAGATCCCCGACTTGTGCATCTACCACATGAACGCGAACTACGCGGCAAAGCGATAGCTATGCGCATTCTCCATTTGTGACTTCTGTGGTGCAGCTTAGCTGCTTCGAATGAAGGGAGAAAAGGACTTTCAGAAAAAGAGGAGATTCGGGCTTGATTTAAAAATTCTGAAGAATAAAAACTATGTACTTAGACTGGAAATGCTAACGGCACTATTTCAGTATTCGGCGCCGAAAATCAAAGTCGTGTTTCGCTGAAACTCGGTCCATGCTTTTTTTCTTCTCAAAAACGACATTTGGTAGGGCTACGTTGGGTATAGGTAAGGGTCAAAATCGGTATCGGTTAAACTTTGGGGTTTTCTGACGTGCTGATCACAAACATCATATTCTTTCTGCATTTTAGAGCTCTTTCATGGAATTGCGGTGGTTATACGGTATGGGGTGGAACTACGAATTTGCTAAAGTTCGCCTAGGGAGTAAGCCCGCTGAACATGAATATCATACAGCTTCTGTAGCGCCATTTTCTTACTACGATGCATGTAAGGTGGATGATTGCAGTTTCAAATTTGCACAAAACTTTTCCTAGAAAGTTTCAAGCATGCTGATTAGGGATACTATGCTTGCTTGCTGCATCAACGCGTTATTGTGGAGTTACGATAATTTGCGGCATATAGGTAGGCATTCTTTCGTCACATCACAAAAATGAAATGGCTTTATCATGCAAAATGAGCAAGATTTTCGTGATCAGCAAGCCAGATGATCTGGCACTAATTTTCAGGCAGGTCTATTTTTTGACCACTGCCATACACTACAGTGACTCCTTGAAAAGGTCCCAAAACGCAACGAAATATGATGCCTGCGACCAACATGTACAATACCTTTTAGATCAAACCGCAGCCAAACTTAAGACTTTGTCCCCCTACCGTAAACCTACAATAACTTCACGAAAAAACCTTTTTGCAGAAAAAGTATGATATTCGTGATCAGCATGCCAAACAGGAATCCCTAGACTGAGATTCAGCGAAGTCCGCGATCTGACCTCCCGACCATATACCCACAGCAGCCTCAAAAGATGGCGCTACCGCGCAGAATTGACAACCCACCTACTAGACGAAGTTTGAACAGCATCCAAGACTTTGACATTTTGGGGTCCGAATATGGAATAGCGTTCATAGTATGGCAGCATGAGCATCAAGATTGAAATCGTTATTAGCGATAGCTCCTTATATGACGAACAAAGAATGAATAACTTGAATGTGATGTTTTAGGTTTAAAAACTTGTAGCATAGCATTTTGGCTAAGAAAATCGGAAGAACTCATATTTTGAGGCTAGAGTGAAAAGGAGCCGCCTCAAATACTTTCACGGAAAAAACCGCTAACGCTATATGAAAATTTAAGCTGAAAGGAACAGGCAATACATTGCGACAAGCCACAGAAGGGAGAGCTACGGGAAGGATGCTTTACAAGAAGGAGAAGCGCTGCGGTTATTCACTGCGTAGGCGAGTCTCGAGAAAAAGTACGAGGTGCAGGGTTTGCACAAAAATGAGCTTCACTGAACGCAACATCTTTTTTCGAATGCCAGCGGCAATTCTTGTTAGCACAATGACGACAACATGACCCCATACTGGGTCATGCAATGACTGGTACGTGGGGCAATGTGACCCACATGGGTCGCTCCAAGTTAGTTAAGATGATTATAGTTTCGGCATGCATTCACTTCAGAAGTTTTCCTACGCTCTGAGGTTATTTTTAGAAGTCACTTCCGCGTTTCTTGGCTGCCTCTTAAAATTGCTGTAGTTGCACTGTAGATGACGATCTACGTCTTAGCTAGAAATTTTCAAGTTTTTGGCTTTGCCCCACAAGGCAGACATCTAAAAATGCGCGTTGTCGTCAAGTTTTGGTCTGAGTGTCCTTCCACAAGCAGTCGTACTTGCCATTTTATATGCGCACCGTGCCTTCCCAGCAGAACTTTAGTCAATACATCTATAAGTTTATTAGCTTTCGTCATTGAAAAAAGTGTCGAGGATTTGGTGACCCAGTATGTCATTTCTCACACCTGATGGTCATTGGGCCGCTAGTAGCTGCAAGAAGTACATACGGATTGATTGGTGGATCTCTACAACATGATCTCGATTGGACCTTCAGATCAGCAAGTGGTGATTCCCGCGTTTATTATTTGCAAAAGAAAAATCCGATAATCATGAACACGGGTGTTCTTCAGGATATTGCTATGTAGACAGCGTCTCAATTCAAACTTTTGAAGAAAAGGTTTTATTTTCTTCATGATTAAGGCCGATTGTGCTCGCTTCCAACAACTAGGCGTTTCAAATTCGATAGTATCTCAATAACTCGAAAGCTCTGACAAAGTCCAGTTGAAGCATTAGAAAAAGGTAAAGATTGAATTTCTCCTATCTTCGATAGATCTACAGTACATTCATAAAAAATGAAACAAACAATAAATAAATGAAAGTCCTTCCCGGAAATACAAAAAAGCATCACCTTTTCACATTTAGCCTCCAAAGGCACCGTCCACCCTAAGTTGGGAGTCTTGAGCTTTTGGCAGCTTACGACAATAGGATCCCCTATCAAGCCATTGCCCTAGTCGCGGCTCAAAATGTCGCCGCGGAAGCGTGAAAATCGCTTCGGAATAGCGAAGAGGCATGAGACCATCCGCCCCTCCAGCAACGCCCGCCCATCCGTGCGCCCATCCAATCACTGCTCCGGAGAACCGACTTGTGGGTTCTCTAAGACGGGAATTGTTGGGGTTTTTGCGGATTCTCGACTTCATATTCCAAATCCTGGACATGAGAAGACCGGGAACGATCAGAACATGGAAGTCGAGAATCTGGGTGTACGGTGCCTTCGACTTGCTCCCAAATGTAGTTAAAGCGCAAACTTTGCTCATTACGTAGCCGATGTCGGTTGTGCAATGGAATGAAATTTGGATTTCACAGCATTCTGTGAGGAACTTCTGCAGAAAAAAATTGGAAGTACCCAGTTTTTTCAGCATTTTGGGAAATCCAAAACTGCCTTTTTAGAATTTTTTTTATAATTTCTCTGCATTAAATGACGAGGAAATGCTGCCGTTCTTTTAGATTAATTGCACTAGGTCTAGGTGTACACTCTGTACACTCTAGATGTACAGAGGAAAAGTTCTACAATCGCTTTTTGCATGAGATTTTTATGCGGCAAAGATGGGCCTCACCGACCAGCCAAGTTTGAGCGAAAATTTTTCCGCTTGAGATTCCCCAAAAATCCAGTATTAATAAGTTTTTTATAGCTCAGAACTTCGCAATCATTAGGCATATTTTTTAAAGATAATCCAATCATTTTTCTTGGGTTTAGAACAAGGAGAGTGAAAGCAAAGAATTTTATGTTTTAGTCACTTGTCTTTGAACGCATGGAACTCCGGTTCAAACAGAGATTTGCGAAAACGAAAGCACAGATCAGAAACTGGAAGAATCGGGCTTTCAGACATCAAAAAGGTTTCTGGAAAAAGGGTTCTTCCTTGAGAATCACTTTTTTTGAAAAGACGTGAGAAAAACGTGCATCAGTAATGGGACAACCTAATATTTGAAGTCTGAAGCGGCATAAAACGAAATGTGAAATCAACTAAACTTTCATGGTTTACGTTAGTGGCGGATATCAACAGACATAAATCTCTCTCTATTTTTCAGAGGACTTGTATATCACTCAGACAATTGCATCGGGAAGTTCGCGGGTGCTTGCTCGGCCACCAATCATCCATGCCGCGAGCTGCCCGGTATAAACCGATATTGAACCCGGCAAGTGACCGCGGCGCATCCTGTAAGCGCCCGATAGTTGACCCGATTAGCATGCTTGTGAGGCCTAGGAAGAGTGGAAAAATTTTGGCCTGTCTTTCATGACAACGACTGAGTACAAATTGAGCAACTTGTTAGCTCATCTGTCGACATCATCTACTGTCGTCGATAACCGTT